>VXAU01005769.1:993516-1160747 GCA_013399695.1 Formicarius rufipectus | reverse complement strand
CCCGTCATGGCGGGCCGGCCCCGGGCGGGAGCGCCGGCCGCGGTGCCCTCCCCGCATCCAGGGAGCCATCGCCGTCTGCCGAATAAACCCACTCCCCTCCGTTAAAACCCATGCTGTTGTCCTCATTCCCCTCGGAGCGCTCCACGTGATGCTCGAGGCTGTGCTGGGCAGGGTCACGAGGTGGACTTTGATGGTCTCTCCGTGTGGGCGCCGCCCAGCGCGGGATGTGACTCTGTGGGTCTGTGCGGGGTGGGTGAGAGCTGGCGTTGCAGGCTGCTGGTCTGCAGAGGGGCCTGGGGAAACAGTTTCTGTGCACTTGGAAATGGCAAAGAGCCGAGCTCGGAGCCTGGTGTCAGCAAGTCCCTTCATACAGGATCCAGCCTTCAGCGTCTCCCCCGTTTCCACCCAGGGCTCCTCCTTCCCCTTCGCCCCGAAGAACAAGAAGCTGCCGCTGCTGAGAGGACCCGCAGGACTTGTTTCAGGACGCAGCGCTGGTGGTGTGACCCCCGGGCCCCGGGGTGGCAGTGCCAGCCCCGTCCCTCTGCAGGGACACGGACCCTGCCATCAGCTGCGGGGCCGGGCTCGCTCATCCCGCCCCAATCCTCGTGTCTGACACCGTGCACGAACCTGGTGGGCAGCACCGAGTTATTTCACCCTCCCACCGGCGATGGGTGAGCAGGAGGGTGCCCAGCACGAACGCCGCTGATGCCAGCGAAGCCAAGCTCTTGTTGGCAGATATTTGGAAAACGGTGGAATTCCAGATGCTCAGGGTGGATAACCCAAGAAAACACCCCTATAGCTTGCAGGTTTACAGCACACTCTCTGCAAATCCACAGTCTCCTCATGAAAGGAGAACGAGAAATGTCCTTAATTTCACCTACCTGAGTGTTAACAGTGGATTACACTGGTATTTTTTCTTCTTTGTTCATAGCTGCAGTTGGTTTAAGACAGTCTTTCATCTGTATTAAATTGATTTAATTAAATGACTGAACTAAGTAGAAAGAATTTGAGGCTGGGGAAAAAAAATTGCTTCAATTTTTAAGGACAGTCATTATGGAAATATTACCTGCAGCCCTGCTTAAAGTGTGCTTTGTTTATGCTTTGATTGCTTTCTTATTACAGTATTGAAATTCTAAATGGAAAATTACACCATGTTCTATTACATAAGCAACTGGTTTAAACAGCCTGAAATATAAGGTTTTATTATTAGGTTTTCAGTGCTATGAACAATAGATTGTTTTTATTATACGGCAAATGGTATTTTGCCACTTGACTTTGCTATAACACTTAACAGTAAAAGGAAAATACTCCTCTTTCATAAATACATGCAGCAAACTGTCTCTCATACCTCAGAGGACTGAGCAGCAGAGAAGCAGCTTTGGTTCATATGGATAAGTTTAACTAAAGTGTCAAAAGATGGATTTCAGCAAACTGCCCAAGTTCTGTTCCCTACCTTCTGGCACAGAGGTTGACTTGCTGATTCCCCATGTGATGAAGGAAGAAGTCAAAGGAAAAAGGTGTGCAGGAAGCCCACAGCAGAATTACTCCCAGACAATCCATTCCAGTTCTGTTTAGTATGTTTAGCATCAATCTGGATGAGGGGATTTGGTGCACCCTCAGTAAGTTTGTAGGTGATACCCAGCTGGGTGGGACTGTGTATATAAAGAAAAATTTCTCCCCAGGAAGGGTTGTCAAGCATTGGAACAGGCTGCCCAGGGCAGTGGTGAAGTCACTATCCCTAGGGGGCTTTTAAAGACCTGTAGATGTGATGATGGCCCTAGTTTAGTGGTAGCCTTGGCAGTGCTGGGAGAACAGCTGGTCTCCGTGATCCTAAAGAACCTTTTCAAGCCAAACAATTCTATGATTCTAGGCGAATGCTGTATCAACTTGCTATATTTTATTATATAAAAATATTTTTATTACTTATTCTTTAACTGTTTTTGGAGTCTTGTAGTTACCCATATTCAGGTCAGAAGGAGTAGCAGGTGTGTTTGTTTCTGATTACTTAATGTTTTTATTGCAAATGCCAGTTGTATCTTCTAAAGTTTCCTTTAAAGGTACATGTTGTCATACAACCTAATACATGTGCCTTAGCAGTTTAGGCTGTGTTTTTCCCAAGGAGATCAAATGAACCCTCCATTAGATAATCAATGTGAAAAGAAAATCTCATTTGCAGATTAAGCCAACCAGTTCCAAATAAAAACAGAGCCACAAAGGACAGTGCCATATACAGAGGCTTAAATGCTTTTCCCATATTATCTTTCAAAGAAGTGAGAGACTTTGACAGCATCAGGGAAATCTGAAATAGCTTCTTCACTAAAAAAGTTCCCATTGTACGAGAGAGATTCCAAAAATTAGAAGGCTCGAATTAGAAGCCTTCCCAAGCTAGGGAAAATCTTGGCTCTTCCCTTTTCAAGGTATGCAGCTTGATAGATTAAAAAAATGAAAAATAATCCTTTGCTTGAATCAGAGCTGTTAGTCATTAATTATGGACTAAAGAGTCATTAATTATGGACTAGAATAACATTAAAACCTGTTTGCTGTGTTACAATGTTGGCAGATAGTGCTGAAAACTTATTCTGCTATTGGTGGAAATTGTACAAATGTTTCTTCAGAAGGAGTTATTACACACTTACTATTACTTGTCAGAACCACCAAACTGAATAATACTTCAGAGAAGAACATTTATTCTTTTTTATGGGCAGGGTAAAGTCCGTGACTTCCATTATTTTCTCTCTTGTGCCACGCTGCACCTTTTAAGAGCCTGCAGATTCAAATTATCAGGTAGTTAATTTGAAAATAATTTATTGAGAAGCCATGAAAGGCTTTGAGTAGGGGATTTTGTAGCTTGACTTGGGATGGCTGTAAGAAATTAATGAGATGAACAAGACCAAGCACATTCAGATGCTGGAATTTGTGCCCTTGAGACTGCTGTTCCAGCCCAGGCACTGAACACACCTCAGAGAAACATCTTTCCAGGATCACTCATTCCTACACCTCTCCCTCGCAGGGCGAGCATACCGCCAGCTCTTACATAAGGCCTCTTGCTCCATCACTGCCACAGGCTGTTGTAAACCATTTTTCTCCCTTTTAATTCAGGTTCCTAGACAAGCAAAAATGCAGAATAATGCCAGAATAGTCTGGGGAACGGGGATTTCTGTTGTGGATGATTAATGAAATATTATTGTTTTGCACTTACAGGGAAATCGCAGTTTCATGCCGTTGAGGTCAGTGCCTTAATATGTTATGTGCTCTACAAAGATGTATAGAGCAATAGCTCATTTTATGTTGTTACTGAGCCAAAGCCTCATCAGGTTAGAGAGGAACATTTTAGAAATAGTAACACTGCACTGAGAGCCAAAGCAAACCTTTACCTTACATTGCTAGTTGCAATTCTGGTATATCTAAATCCACATCTCTACCTGCATCAAGGCAGGGGTCCAAAAGTAAGATGCTGGGCCCTTGGCTCTGTAGATACCTACCAACTAATCACCCTCCCTGATATGCCCCAATTTCTCTTGGATAAACACAATTTCTGCAATACTTCATTGAGACATGCTGAAGCTAGAGACCCAGAACAAAAAATCTTTGGAGCTGTGACAAGGCATTTGATTTCATCAGTTTTGAAAATCAGTTCTTCGTAACTCAACCTTTTCAATACTGACTTCCCAAGTGAGGCTGCCATGGCCTGTTGGTGTCAAATGTGGGATCTGGAAGATGGTGGTTCTGGCTATAGACACAAGGGATTTTAGTGCAAATATTTTTGTAGATATGCCTATTAAAAAGTACATTATCAGCATCAAACCCCAGGATCTCCCATGTATTTTTTCACTTAACGAGACTCATGAAGGAATTGCATCTATTTAGTACAATAAGAAGGCTTTTAAAAGCATCAAAGTTCCCAAGAATAATAAATGCTTAACAGGAGTGAGAAATAGTGTCACCTTAGGCTCTGCACAGGGACATGCACCAACTCCAAGCACAGGAGTCTTTTTTTTTTTTAAATTTTTGCTGTGAAATAATGAGTTCTAAAAATATTTTTTCAAGAGTCTTCCTTCCCAAAGTAGATTTTCAACCCACTCTGATTTCACAGATAAGTGAAAAGAAATTAACAAGTTGTTTGTATAAAAATGAGCACAGTGAACACTTGAGATACTGTTCACTACCCTGTAGTGATCCTGTAGAAATACAGATTTGCAGGGTGGGAAGAAGTGGGTGTAATCCAATAAAACAATGCAATAATGATGAAAAATTGAAAGAGGTCAGTCGGGAAGCTTTTGAATTCTTTTTGCAGTGGCATTTGTCAAGGCAAGCAAAATCCATTAGGAAGGAGCAGCCTAAGTTTTAACACATCTGGGTCTTTAAAAATGTTAATGTTTAATGGGGTGTACTCTGGATTTATATATCCCTGATAACAATGCACGGGCTGATAGGCATCTCCAGAGGCTGTAAATCAGTAGCAGAGCCTTGCAAGGCACACAAGCACTTGGTGTTCACTCTTATGGTTTATTACGTTATCAGCAGTCATTGACTGAATTATGGCCTTACAACTACTATTTCCCTGCATTATCCTACAGTTACTGTAGCACTGCTAACCTGTGTCCCATTAGAAGATGATGTGACCTTCTCCAGATGAGCACAGAAATTACTGTGGCTGTTTAATGTACAGGTTCATTTTCTAGGAGGAACAAAGTCTGCTTACCTTAAGATGGTATCTCTTCTGCTTGGGTGGGTAGAAAGACATAGACATGTGAGCAGGGAGTAATGTTTTCTCCCCAGTCCTGTGTGGGATGCCTCACCTGCAAGCCAGCAACTCAGTTGTAGGCTGTGTTTAGGATTGCATACTGGAAGCCAAGCTATGTGAGGAAGAAGTGGAGGTGAGGACATCAGACTGGCTGTATTTTAAGACTGCAATTATTCCCTCCTGCTGAAGAGCTCCTCCATTATTTCCCACAGTGCATGTACCAGTCCAGCAGGTTGCAGGTCCATGGAGTCACTAGTTGAGAAAGGGTTTCACCCTATATTGTCACCAGGTACAGTCTGAAGCTTGAAACAGATTGGAAGCCCTTGGGAAGGTGCTCTGGCTTGCTATGGCAGCAGCCAACTCCATTCCAACAGAGCTATATCTAAACAGAAACAACAGATTTCCTCCACTGGTACCAAACTGGCCCCACGTAGGGTTTTTGCTCCCTCTTACTGTGTGTTTGAAAGTGTCAGGAGTCCCAGTGGTCACATCATTTGCTCAGAGAGGAATCTGAAATTCCTGGAAATGTCTGGGAGAAGAGGGTTCAGAACAAGACCTCATAGCTGTGCAGCAAATCTTGAGACTGGCATGACCATCCATTGCCTTCTTTGCCAACCTTGCCTAGTTCTCTAGGAAAAGTTCCTTCTTGTGAAAAACTCCACTCCTGATAAGCTTTGGAGAACAGGCAGATGTGCAGGCACCTTTTTCATGTCAATCTAGTTAGAGTTTATTGATTCCCCTTGCCTTCGGCTAATGTACTTTTATTATTATTAATAAATAATCATTTTTCCATCAGTGGAGCTTGCACCCAGGAGCCTTGGAGAATTCTAGAGAAAGCATTATTAAAACTAAAGATTTTTAAAGGGTTGAACAGCAGCACAGTCCAGTAATCTGACAGAATCTGCAACTGGGTAGCAAAATATCCCCACTTGAGAATATGTGATAGAGCATCACAGAGCCACCATTTCAAACAGTGGCCTCCTGTTCATGATCACTTCAGCTTTGTTGTCATCCCCCCAGGATGCCAAGGGTGTAGGTGGCTCTTGGGGAGCTGTCGCCCGCCCAGGCACGCGGGCTCTTGCTGGTCCCTGCCCTGGCATGGTGCATGACTCAGTGCACCTGGAGGGCCAAAACTGCTGCCATGTGCTCCTCCTGCCTGCCACCCCCTCTGCAACAGCTGCCCAGGCAGCCTCCATCCTCCATCCTCTGCCTGGCCAGCTGCAGTCTGATCCTGGCTCCTCCCAGGTTACAAAGGTTCAGGATCTCTTTTCCAATTTAGGCAGAAGGATTGCCTGGAGGGCACGGCTTCTCCTCGAGGATTGCATGCATCTGCTCATAAACACAAAGAGTCATCACCAAACACAAAGCCAGACAGGGACACCCAGTCCTCTGGAGAGTAAACTGCAAAATAGTGACTGAAGTGGTTTCAGGGTGGTTTGGGATTGCTGGTAGCGGATTTTTGGGACAAAGATCAATAACAATGAAATGGCAATGAAAAGACTGTGTTGCTCAAGGAGGTGATTTTACTGGGGTGGCAGGAAAGCAAAGAGAATCAGAGCTGCCACCTGTAAATAGATCTACTCCCCTCGGCAATCCTGAATTAGCGCAACTTCGTGCAACCACCATTCCAACTCCTCCATGGTCAGTCTTGTCTTCCCTGAGGCTCTGCTTGCAAGCTGCACCCTGTGCCATGTGTTATTATGGGCTGTCCCTCCTGTGTCCTGCTTCCTTTGTTGCATCACCAGTGGTCCAGCTGAGCCCTGTGGCCTGGCACCGGGACAGCAATCCAGCACGAGTCCTGTCCCTGAGTTTTGCCCCGGAAATCATGTGGAGAAAAACATGTCCGTAACACAGATTTTCACTGTAAAACAAACACCTTGTCCCAGTGTTATGGATGAAATAAGAGCTCCAGATTAGGATAATCCATGGTGCAGAATAAAATAGGGTGTTTTATTTGTCAAGATAATGAAGTACACCTGGTCTAAATGGATGTAAACAAGACCACAGAGTCCTCTTCTCTGTGCAAAGCCACTTCCCGAGAAGGTGTGTTCAGGCAGTGACAGAAGGGCTATAAAGGGCACCCAAGATGCTCATGCCCACACTTGGATGTGGACATGGCCATGCAGAGTTTCCTGCAGTATGTGGGCTCCAGCTCTCTGCTCTGTTTGGCAGCAGGGCTGTTTGCTCTCCTTTACTTTCTCACCAGCTCAAAGAAGTCAGGTTGCAGTTTGCCTCCTGGGCCACGACCTCTTCCTCTGATCGGAAACTTGAATGTGGTGGACCTGAAAAAGCCATTCCAGTCATTGACAGAGGTAGGGTAAGGGTGAGCAGGGAGGGTGAAAATGTGCAATTCCTGAAGTGAGAAATGCAACTACAGAAATGGAGATGTGGCTGTGTTTGCTTTCCGTGGAGGGCAGAAATGAGATATCTGCATATAGGCAGACTGACAGAATGACTTTACACATACATGTATTTTTATATATAAATATAATAAACACACTCCTTCTTTTATACACACTGCAGTGCAGACCTCCATCCCTTGCAATCTGCTCCATATTGTTGGTGTTTGAAGCCCTTGAGAGGCTGCATGGTATGAAAGAGCAACTATTTTTAACAGTACCAGGGGATTTTATAAACGCCATGTGATGGCACCAGCCTGATTTCCTACAATCCACCAAGCAGCTTTATTTAGGCTTTCAGGCCTTCCACCTCTAATACTTGTGTTGCTGACTGAAAACAGAGTGGATCCAAGAAGCACTAATGCAAAGAAATGGCCCAAGGATAGCTTGGAGGCAGCTGTGATTCCCTGCCCTGGCTCTGCCATGCTCTCTGTGAGCTGCCAGGGATGAAAGAACCAGTCTTAATGTTATCTCCCAAGCCGTCAAACCACCGTTTGATGAAAACAAATTCAATTTGTCTCCTGTAATAACAGGAGCTGCTTCTAATCTGAAATTCAATTTGTGGAACGTATCTAATGCATAGCAAATGGTAACCCAGGCACATCAGAAACAAGAAGACATTTGGAGCTGGTGGCTTGAAGTGTGTTTAAACGAAGTCTAAAATGCCAAGTGAATGATTAGCTTGTCAAAGCCACCTTTCTGTGTAACAGATGATCCATATTTAATTTGCTATAAAAGCCCAGTGCTCCTGTGACATTATCTACAAGAACATGCTTCCTAGCAGGATTCAAGTTTCTGGTGGCCAGCAAATAATTTTGCAATGACTGCAACAGTACGCACCTTGCCATAATTAGAGACAAGTGCTGTCCTGAAAGAAAGAGTTATTGTCTAGCTTTGTTTTTGCAGTGTTTGTGGCTTCAACCTCAAAGGTGTGTGCATGCCTGCTTGCCTCAGGTCAATAGCATTACAATAAACAGGCCTGCCTGCCACAGCATTCTCCAACCAGCCTCCCAACGTGGTATCACTGCACTGGCCTGTTACTACAGAACACCACAGGAATGCGATGGCATTTTATTGACTCCTCTGATAGGAGCAGTGATAGCAGACACCTTGTTGTGCAAACAGGGTGCAAGCTGAGATGCTGGTAATTGATAGCTATTGCTCATTACTTGAATTACAGCAACACCTGGAGACTTCAGGCAGGGCTTGGAGGCTCCTTTTGGTCTAAAAACCACCTAGGGTGGCTAATACTTGTGTTTGAGTGCAGATCTGGTTTTGAATGAACATATTTATTCACCTTGACAGCTCTCCCAGGTATATGGCAATGTCTTCACTGTGCATTTTGGACCCAGGAGAGTCGTGGTACTGGCTGGATATGAAACCATCAAGGATGCCCTTTTAAATCACGCTGAAGAATTTGGAGAGAGGGCAGAAATACCCATATTTAGGAAAATGACACAAGGAAATGGTAACTGACCTTTTGCTTGGATAAGTTTTGCCGTTTATTCAGTCTATTCTTACAGCAGAGGATATTGTCCTCTTACACTTTTTGTGACCTGTAAGAGGTAGCAGTGTGTAAGAAAGCCTTATAAGCATTTATGAATGACAGGTAACATGGGATGTTACACCTTTATTTTAGGCATAGCATTCAGCCATGGAGAGATGTGGAAAACTATGAGAAGATTTACTTTGTCCACACTGAGAGATTTTGGAATGGGAAGGAGAACCCTTGAGGTCCGAATCCTGGAGGAAGTAAATTCCCTTATCAAATATTTTGAATCCTACCGTGGTGAGTGTCAAGTCTTTCATCCAGAGACAGAAAACAGGTCTAGCAGAACAATAAAAGTTAATGAAACTTTAACTCTGAGCAAACGGTATCTCATGGTTAAAGTTCAGCATACACTGCAGTAGGTTATTGAACTGAGGCCTTAAAACACTGAAACTGAATTCCCTGCTATGGATTCTGGGTGGGGAATGAGTTTTCTTTGGGAGTTTAGGAGTACATTTCCGTAGGAAACCAGACTGAATAAAGCACAATCACACTGTCATTTGTTTTCATTGCTTGAAACACAGGGAAACCATTTGATACGAAAATGATACTCAACAATGCTGTATCCAATGTCATCTGCTCTATATTGTTTGGAGAGAGGTTTGAATATGATGATCCTGTATTTCTAACTTTGCTGAAGCTGATAAATCAAAATACTAAGCTGTTGGGCTCCCCTATGGTGCTGGTAAGAACTCTGTTTTATGTTTTAACTTTTAGATTTTGGGGGATAGCAGGTTGTCCATGTTTGTTCTCCTGGCCTACCACATCTTGCTTCTTGAGAACAAGAACATTATCAGCCAACCAGCCTGTACAAAACACATCTGTGGTTCTGTATCTGCAACACGTAAATTTCCAGGCACTGCACTTAGTCGGTGAAGCTTATTAGTAAAAGGGAAAAAAACCCCAAAAACAAAGTCTTCACAAAAGGAACAACTTTACTCTCTCTGAAGAGCAGAAGCAGAGTGTCAAACCTGCCTCCTTGTATTACACCTTCAGTAACTGTCTTAGTTCTGTTTCCCCTAGAACCAAGTTTTACAAACTTCTTTGTCTTTTATTTTGGCCACTGAAGTTCAACCTTAGCAAACTAACAGCTGATATAAACCCGTGCTTTCCTGACACAAAGCTTCTGCTTTGATCAGCAGGGGAGTGAGCAGCACTGAGGTCTGGCTGTAACCTCAGCTTAGCTAAACCCAAAAAACACCACCTGAGCACAGCTCAGAGCAACACCGTCTGTCTGTGGAGGTGGTCAGTTCAAGTCCTTTCTGCTGCCACAGGGTGTGACACACCTGATGACTTTCCCTGGAATAAGTGCAACGCTCACATTCCCACCTTTCAGATCTGAAACCCTCTGTCCTACAACTTACACATCCGGAAGCCCTGAAAGATTAGGCTGGTCAATCTCCCAAAAGTCATGGCAAGGATTCACACAGAGGTACAGCAGAACATTCTGTTTCTGCATGAATCCAGAGCTGCTTGGACTGTACAAGTGATCAGGGGGCAATTACAGTCTGAATTGTCAGGGCATAGGACAAAGGACCAGCACTGTGATTTGAGATACCAGTATGTGTTCAAAATGTCAATTAACAGTAAGAATTCTCTTGCTCCACAGCTATATAATTTCTACCCATCCCTTGGATTTCTCTCTGGAGCTTCCAAGACTGTTCTACAAAATATCAGTGAACTGAATGCTTTTCTTCAGAAGCTCTTCCAGGAACACAAAAAGGAACTTAATGAAAATGACTTAACAGGCTTTGTGGATGCCTTTCTGGTAAAGCAACAACAGGTACTTTAAAGCTGAGTCTCAGAGTCCTTCTATTCTCTTAGCTCTGACTTATTCTTAGAACTGACCATCTGTCAGGGACTGGGAGTGCGTGGAAACAGAAGAACTTCAGTGAGCAGGACATATCAAAGCTTATACTCACTGTGAGCTGTGCTGGACCCACTCCATGACTGCTGAAACTGCTGGTTAGAGGGATCTAGTTGTTGAAATGTCCCATGTGGGTGAAATAAGTTACCACTCAGCACATGTAAGGAGGAGATGATCCCAAACCTTCCTGCAAAAATGATACACTGATAAACTGCATTGCAGTAAATAAATTCCAACTAATCTAATATCTAGACCTGGGTATTGCCCATATGCTTAGAACCAGACAAATGCCATGCAGCATAGGCCTTATTGCTAAAATACTAAATATTTAGTTTTCCAGCACATTTAGAGTCATAGAAAGACAAAGTACAGATAAAAATAGTGGCAACACAGTCACACATGGGTATCACTTGCTGTAGAACTTATGGCCATTGCCTGTATGTCTTGAAGGAGTCAAAGAAACCCCACACTATGTTCGACAATGGAAACCTGATGTTTTCAACCCTTGACCTCTTTGCTGCTGGGACTGAAACCACATCTACAACTGTGCGCTGGGGGCTCCTTCTGATGATGAAGTACCCAGAAATTCAGAGTAAGGCTGATGCATCTCTTGTACAATATACTGTGGCATGCTCAAGGCTTTGGTTGTGGAAGGGAGTGGAACTCATTCAGTGTTGCCTAGAGTGATTATTCTGAGCACTCTGAGAGAGATAACAACCGTTGACTTTACAAAGGAATTTTTTTTCAGCTGCATTGCAATAAACCAGCCCAGCCAAGTGGGAGAGGCTAAGGGGCAGTCTACAGTTACAGTAAAACTCCCCCATGGTTATTCACCTGCAGGCTATGGGCTTACGTCACTAAAGGTCTCCTCAGGAGCTGATTCTGATCTGGTTCCTGTTGAAGGTTATGGAGTAAGAAAGGTGTGCAGTCAGAATCAGACAGGAGGTGGACTTCAGTGACTCCATTCAAGCTCCCTTGGGTAAACAACATACTTGAAAGAACTATACCATGCCCTGACTTACCCACTTCTGCTCTTCCCAAATACTCACAGTTTTCCCTTTTCTTCATCTTTGCCAAACTGGAAGCTATTTCAGTTGCAAGGTAAGATTGTTATCAGCTACTTAATCCTTTCCTCCCTCCAAGGAAAGATTCAGGAAGAAATGAACCGTGTCATTGAACCAGGAGAGCTACCTACATTGGAGGACCGGAAAAAAATGCCTTATACAGAAGCAGTGATACATGAAATACAAAGGTTTGCCAATATTGTCCCAATGGGTGTATCACGGTCAACTCCCACCAACGTGAATTTCCGAGGCTATGTGATTCCTAAGGTGAGCTTTGAGGCCAGCATCTTATGCTGTACAGATTCCTTACAGTTTTCTTTAAAGCAGACGAAGAAAAATATAACTAAAGACAGCATGAGACATGGTTTAAGCTGTGATGTGACCCTTAGGATCCAAGGTAACTGTTAGAACATACAGTGGACTGTAGTCTGTTACAGCTGTTTGAATCTCAGATAACCATAACTAAATCACACTGGTTTGAATCTGTTGTCAAATGTGGAGCCTCTACTTCAGTATCTTTCTTGAAAGATCTGACTGTAAGAAAGGAATGTTTTGTGGTCCAAAAAATAAAACAGCACCTACAGATCTACAGAACCACAACGGGGCAGGGAAGCATCCCCAGATCTATTTGTCACAGCTCAGTCTCATTTGCCTCTTCACATTAATAAGAAAGAAAGTAGTCTGGCTCAACTAGGAGAGGGATCTCCTCTTCCATGAGTTTCTTTGATCTCTCTTAGGGTACTGAGATTATTCCACTGCTGACCTCTGCTCTGAATGATGAGTTACACTGGAAAACCCCGGATCAGTTCAACCCTTCCCATTTCCTGGATGCCAATGGGAACTTCATAAGGAGAGAAGCATTTATTCCATTCTCCATAGGTGAGAGGGTGAGGTGTGTACCACCTGGGGCTAGGCTAATGGCAGTTCCCCCTGATTACAAGAAAATATGAAAGCCAGGGACACAGAACAGAGGATAAGGGATTTCTGGTCATTTCTCCTGTCCATCATTGCTGTAGGTAACCACCTCTTCTTTGGGAGATCTGTGAGACATGGGTTTACTCACAGTCAGTGAATAATTTCATACACCTATAGCCCTCTGTGTAGCTTGAGACCAAGTCAGTGGCACCTCCAAGACATAGAGAAAAGGAAGGGAAAATTTCCTACCTCAGCAGCCTACTCTTACAGACTGTAGCTCCAGTTTAGGTCTCAGAGATCAACACTAACAGTTACACTGCTGATCATTAACGTCTCTCCTGGCTGTTTTCAGGACGAAGGGCTTGCCTTGGTGAAGGACTGGCCAAAATGGAGCTGTTCCTCTTCTTTGCGGGCTTGCTCCGCAAATTTGTTTTTCAACCCCCTCCAGGAGTGGATAAATCAGACCTGGATCTCACTGCTGATGTCGGCTTTACCTTGAACCCCATGCCTCACCTGGTTTGTGCTGTGCCCTGTGAATGATCAGATGACATGGCATTAGAGTAGTGAACACTTCAAGCTTGAAAGCAAGTCTAGTTACAGGGGGGAAAAGCCATCTGTACCTGAAATTTAGGGAAGCAAGACACCAGGCCCTGCTACTTTTCTCTCATTCATGCCATTCTCCCCAACAGCTCTTGAGGTGTCTGTATAATGCAAACCCTTTAGGCAGCCCTGAATACTGATCTCAGAACCAGTGTGATTCATTCTGGGAACAGCACACCAGAGATGCTGTTTTCAGGACTGTTTGAAAGAATGAAATGCCTTCAAGCCTCCTCTATAGATGTAACCCATTAGAGGTTCTCCCCTAACAGCCTCCATGGGGAATTTCCCAGCCCAAAGTCCAGGCTCTACAGCAGAGCTAATTACTGATGGCCCAGCTGGAGACAATAGACACTTAATGGATCTAGAAATCTCCTCAGGACGGTTGTTCAGCTGAGCCTCAGACTGAGCTTCCATTGTGCGATACAACCTGCCTTATCTTTATTAGAGAGTCCCAGACATGAGGGTGTAACATGGGCTGATGCCAAGACCCAGGCACGGGACAGTTATCAGAAAACATCTAAGTGGTTTGGGAAGTGGGTTCATTCCAACTCACACTAGGCACTTTATGCTGAACAGCCTGTTTACGATGGGGCCAATTTAGCAGCTTGCTGCTGCTGCTAAGAAAGGCATTTCTACCACTCCCTCACCTCTCCTGGCTTCATGCTGGCTCTGGCACTTGTCCAGTCAGTTACTGAGCCATCTTAGATCCCTAAACTGGCAGAAAATGACCAGCCATGGTAAGTGAAGGGTTCCTGAATCAGTGTGGCTGAAGTGACAGCAATGCAGCCTGGGGCTGGGCAGCAGGACTGCCACGCTCCATCAAAATGCTGGAAAAGGCTCAGCCCTCTCCTCCACTCATGCCTCAGGAGCTGTAGTTGCTCTCTAGATTCACTCTACCCTCCACAGAAAGGATCCTTCAGGGGTTGATTTACTGCCCTATGAGCATAATTGCTCAGTTTCTCCATTGACTGCAGGCTCCTAATTCCAAACTTCAGTCTCGTGTAGCAAGTGTGTTGTGATGAATAGGGACAGTATTTTCCATTTGGCTGAAAATGGAGCTGCAGCTCTTTAGAAAATGTCTGTCTTCAGCTTTACACGGATACACAGTCCCTGGCATTTCAAGCTGTCTTCCTCTCCAGATAGGTCTCTGGTTAGGGATAGGCAACAAGATGTGCAGGCAGAGTAAGTGTTCAGCCTGCACTGCTGAGCAAACACCACTGCCAGGAGTTCCCGTGGGAGTTATATGTGCTCAGCACAGCAGGAGCAGGGCCATTGCAACGAGACTGCAAGCAAAATTTGGTGCTTGCAAGAAGTGCTTTGGCCACTTATGTAGGAACCAAAGTTACAGATCCAGGGCTGATAATGCTGATGTTCTGCCAGCAGAGATCCTGCACCACTGTCAAGGCTAATAGGATTTTAAATGCAGTCATTGTGCAAACAGATGTAAAACTGGTAATAGAGTCTGGAAGGAGAAGTAGGTCAGACTTTGTTACCAACTTACTCACCCTGTACCATTAACTTGTTATATGGAGGTCTCTGTGAGAAGCTGGGGACACCCCAGAGACTGCAGCTGTCCTAGAGCAGCTGTTTGGTTACTATTATTAATGATTTATTTCATGTAGCATCCATTAGGAGTAGGAACAACTTGCTGTACCTGCAAGGCTACACCCATTGAGGGAAGTGTGATACGTGCGTGTAATCTGAATAGTGGTGCAGGTACAAGAGAGGAGGCTGCTTTGTGTACTGTGAAAAAGGCAGGAAACCATGTGGGCTGGGGAGAAGTAGGTCACTGGAGATGCTTTGTGTGTTGGTTTGGAAGTGGGAAAGGCAGGTTAGGATGACATGAAAAAAGGGAGAAATAGAAAGTTACAGAGACTGAGAGAGCATTACAGCAAACCTACAACATAAAACTAATGTTGCTGTTGTCTAAAGCTGGTCTGTGCTGCAAACGGAAGGAAAGAAATGAGGAAGGATATGAAGGGATGACAAAGTAGAGTGGCCTCTGGCCAAGACACTGACTTCTCTCTCTAGCTTTAGTTCACACAACTAAGGGCAGCACACTAACAGTTCTCCTGTACCTTGTACTTGTGCTGGTATTGCACTTGTACACGTGCTGTACCACAGGGCCAGCTCCAGCTCCTGGTTTCAGCTCAGGGAGTCTGCTGGGCCAGCTGTGCAACAAGGAAGCCTTCGCTGCTGTGCTTGCTTACATTTGTTTTGCTGTTGCTCTATTTGCAGTCTAACTACTGCAAGCCTGACCTTATCACTTACTTAATCATTAAATATTTTGTTCAGTTGCTGTTCATTTATTTGGTTTCACAGTATGAAGTTGATTTTGGGTTGAACTGATAGAGTTGGGCTGCACCACCTTTAATACAGCCACACCACAGAGGTGACCACAGAGGTGACCGCAGGGATCCCTGGGCAGCCAGGACAAGTTTAGCTACACAAAGAGTGGGCAATACTGATAGGCACAAAGAGCTCAAAGAAAATAACTCAATTTCTAACTCCAGAAAAATCACAACTGCTGTGTGAGGCAGGACGTGGCTCTGCATGTCTCTCTGATGTGGCCCCTTACAGTGGTCCCTGTGTTCCTGTGCTTCATTACGAGGAACTCATCACAGTTAAAACCATCAGGAGTTACATGAGGCTGCAGTCCTGGGTGCATGCTGGTAAAGAAGGGGACTGGCAGGACAGGCACACAGACCTGGAGGGACTGAAGTTAAAGGATGCAGGGTTGGTGTTTTGCTCTCCCCAGGCTGTCCCTCTGGCAGTGCAGTGGCTGCACTGTAAGCCCAACACTCCATGCCCTCCCCAGCACCACCTGGTTCACATGCAGTGGCAGAATGCCACATGGGCACGAGGGGTGGAGGACAACAAGGCCATGAGCACCCTGAGGGGCCCGGCTGCCCCAGGAATGCACCCAGGGCAGTGTCAGCGCCTGGCAGGTGTTTTATGCTCAGCCCTGTGTGCTCAGGCAGGGGAGCACGTAGCAGCGCGGCTTCGGAGCGAAACACGTACCAGACACATTATTGAGACAGGAATTTCTTGTCATCGCAAGAGTTTAACTTACCTTTGTCATTTTAATGCATTGCACTCAGAGCTGGTGCGGAAAAAAACCCACAATACACTCCCTCTGGCTTTTCAGTGATAATTTAAGTCTCTTTCTGAAAGGCCTTTTTATGATTTCAGAAGTTCCCAGGGCAAGGATGAAATACCGGGAGAGTGTCAGTAACATGTAGCTTTTGCACCACAGGGTGCTGCTGATCAAAGAAAACCCTGCAGGAACAAACATTCTGCCCAGGGTGCAGAGCATGTGCAAGTTCTCATCACAGTGCCCACGTTCAGTGTCCTGTGCCAGCCCTGAGCCTTTCTGCCTGTCTTTACAGCCCCTCTGCCTCCTCGCTCACTAGAGCAGGCAGGGTTGAGTCATCCTAGGCATGCTCTGGGGGAAACCATTGCTTCCAGCCCATTTCTTGGAAACTAATAAGAAAATGAATCCCAGAAATGTTGCGACACACTCGCTGCCTCTGCTTCTGGGTGGCTGTTGTGCTGTCACATCTCCCCACCATGCAGAGAGCTCCAGTGTGCAACCCAGCACTGTTTGCTACAGGACCCTGCTAATCATAGCTGTGCCACTCTGGGTCAGATCCTCTTCCTTCCCTGCCTTCTTTGCATTTGCAAGGCTGAGGGACCATATTTGGTGAATAATAGCCTTTATATGATCTAACCTTTGGACAAATGTACCTTTAGACTTGTGCTTCCTCATAATGTAAGAGAGCTTTCTTCTCTGAACAATGTTATTCCTTTGGGTGTTTATTTCCAACTTCCACATGAAAACGAATATTCAACCAGGTAGACCTCAAATATTTTCTAGAAGATTTAAACCTTTACGAGGGATGCAAACTCCAGGTGTTTAGCATCTTTGACTTAAAGTCATTGCATTCTTCTGCCTTGTTTCCCTTCTGCAGCCTGCCAGGTCGGCTGGCTTCATCAACTTCACCAATTTATTCCCTCTATCTCTTAGAAGTCGCTCTTGCAAAATGAAGAGTCATTCCAGAAGCTTCAAATCTAATTTTGTCTTTCCCTTCCACTCATGAATCCACTCATGATCACTTGATCCAAGCTAATTTTCCATGGCTAGCTATTACATGCCCTCTACTTCAGACACAAAGTCTGAAATCACATCCCTTCCAGGCAGTTCAGAGCAGACTTTATGAAGAAATTTATGGGCTACAAACCCCCAGGGATACATGGACTTTACCATTATTAACAACCTTTGATCTCCACTTGACATCAAGAAAGCCAAAGTCTCCCATAACAATATTGTTTTTAATCTCTAGTAACACAGAGATCTCAAATCCTACCTAAAACTGAATCTGGAGGTTCTAATAGGATTCAAAGAAACCTTTTTATTTCCCTGTGTCAGCAGAGGGTTTGGAGGGTCATAGTACTGCTAATGAAGGACCTTGAGGTCTTGGGGAGGAGTAGGTTATAGTGGAATGCCAAGCACCTTTTCCCATGTATATGTTCTTGCACACACATGCATGGGTTTGTAATTTGAAACTCTCTTTACTTCTGGACAGGCTTTGCAAACTGCTTAGACCACATTCTCTGAGGTGTTTAAAGAGGGTGGAGTATGCAGTATTTATTTAGGTACTCTACAAACCTTAATAAGAATCGAGTGCTTGTAGCAATCGCAGAGAGCAAACAGAAAGCCAGCTGGCAGAAACTGAACAGTGCCACTGCATTTTTATTGCTTCTAACCCCCAAAAACCAGATTATTATTAAAAAAATGTCTTTTTTAATTTCGTTTCTCTCTGATCCTGCATTAATTTGTTTGCTCTGTGCAGCAGTATTATTAGCCGTAGTCTATTTTTCAAATGGCTATAAAAATTCAGCTTTTAAATTACCTCCTGGTCCAACTCCTCTTCCGATCATTGGTAACCTGCACTTGGTGGATCTTAGAAGGCAAGATAAATCACTAATGAAGGTAGGACAAAAAATCCCTAACCCAGACCCTTTAGATTTTAAAGCTGCCTGGGATGTATCAGTGAAAACTTTTTTGTCTTTTCTAATTCAAACTAAATTGTAAAGGTGTGAAAATTGCTTTATAATACCTTTCTGGGTTTCTTCTAGTCAATGTCTGTGTTGATGCAATGTAATTTAGGAGCAATCAACCATTAAAAAAAGACCTCTGGGTAACATGGGATTTCTTCGTGTAATTGTGCTGGTGTACATGAAGTCTATAATGCTTGTGGGATTTGAAATATTAATTTGACAGCTTGGACACCCAGAAATCTTTTAAAGCATTAGGACATAACTAACATGAAATGAAATTGCTTCCCTCCCATACGCCCTGGAGACCTGGCAAGAGGAATTCCACGATGCAGTGACCCCAAAACTGCTGCAGAGAGAGCCAAATCCAGATGCTCTGTTGCAAAATCCCCTTGATGAATTGGATACGCATTAAAATCTGGATGGCAGTACAAGAGAGGGATGGGAACGCTACACTAAGAAACCAGAATAAATAGCCTGTAAGCCCTTCCACCAACCTGTAATTATGACAACTTACCCCACTTAGGGCGGCAAACTGTCCTTCTGTGCCAGACGAGGCTGGCACAGCCTGGGGTGTTTCTGTGGGCTGCTGAGTCTGGCTTTAGCAGACAGCACCCTCGGGGACCGACCCGTGCCAGGGTCACGGAGAGCCTGGGCAAACAGACAGCGCCGGTTCACGGCGAGACACCGCCACGGCTCCCACCACACCGGGGCTCAGCAGACACGGGCTGTGCTGGGGGAGCAGCAGGGGTGGGTTAGTGCTGCCACGGGCGAGGCTCCAGCACCTGGTGTTGTTATGGGCCATGTCAGGGTTGGGGTCAGTTTACCCAGCAGGGCTGGGCAGACGCTGCTGCAGCCTCTGAACGGCGGTTTGGAATTACCTCCGCATGCTTTCGCCCCTTGTTAGGCTGTGTTTGGTATTGCCTATGTTTGCCTTTGCTTTGGGATTACTCCACAGGGGTTATCCCTCCATCTCACCCCATGGGGAGCAAAAAAATGATGATTGCACTGAGCAGCAGGCGCTGAGTGGTGTTTGTTGGCTGGGCACCGACGGGTGTCCGCTGTTCCCTGCGAAAGCTGTTGGTGGCCTGTCACAGGCTAAGGATGCCCAAATACACCTTGGGTTTGTTTAGGCAGCAGATTTGGACTGTGGCTTCCCATTGCCTGGCTTCAGCCCAGCCCAAACTCTTCTTGGCCATCTCCAAGTCCTGTTTTCCAGTTGCTGGGAAGCAAGATGCAGAGATGGGATAGAGGTAGGCAGAAGAAACCTTCCCACAGTGCCCAGTGCAGCACCAAGGAGATACACAACTTATCTGGACTAGTAGCAGGGATGCGGGAGTGCTTTGGTATGAGAGGAGCATCATACCAAAATTTTCCTGTGCAACAGCACCATTATTTGTACTGAACAGTCTTCTCTCTTTTCATCTTTCTCTGGTTTGCCAAATTTTGTTGCCATTTGAGGTCCAGTCTTTAACTCTAGGTGGGTTTTATTTGTTTTAAATTTATTTCCTCCTTAACGCCAAAACCAGATTAGTAATGCACTGATTGGGGTGGGGGTTCTTTCACGGCAAGAAGCTTGAATTCCATCTGGATGCCAACCAAGGCATCCATACAAAATGCCTCATGTTTGACCATGATGAGCTGTAGCTATCAGGTGCCATTCTGCAGGTAGCAGCTCTGCAGCCGTTCCCAGCAGGATGCCAGGACAGAACATGTCCTGTCAGAAAGCAACAAGTGCTTGCTCCGTGCACCCTCCCTCCCCTCCTCACCATCACAGCTCGCCTCTTTTTCAGCTCGCGGAAAAATACGGCCCCATCTTCACCCTCCACTTTGGGTTCCAGAAAGTTGTGGTCCTGACCGGGTACGAAGTTGTGCGGGAGGCGCTTGTGAACTACACAGAGGAGTTTGTAGACAGACCATCCATCCCAATATTTGACCAAATTCAGAACGGAAACGGTACTAGAGCAATGATGGGGGTGGGTGGGAGGGACGACACCGTCGCTTAGTGCCAGCCTAACTGTGCATCCCCAGAGCCCAGCTTTTAAACATCCCCCTCAGGCCCTTCTGAAGCCAAGCTGACATTTGGCTTCCTCACTTGCACACAATCACTCCTGGCTTTCCATCATTTGTGCTAATGCACTTCAGTCAATCCATGTCCCAAAAGTCCAAGAGTGAGAAGTGGGATTTTTAAAGGCACTGTGGTAATTCTGGGGTTACTTTCCATAAGATGTCAATGTAAAAGGGACATCACCACCACATTTATGAACCTTCCTCATGTTTTCAGGGAACTTTGGGCTAACTGGTTTGTCTGGAGCTGTAGGGTTTTTCCCTTTCTCCCACTGCCAGGTGCCTTGATTTTGGACATATTGTCCCCACACATTTTCTTCTCCACAAAGGAACTTGGGTGAACCAGATTGAAATGGGTTCAGGAAGAAGCAATAGGCTGAGACTGGAAAGTTCCATAGTTTTTCCAAGGCAACTCTCCATCCCTGAGTATTTCAGGGGACTTTTTACTTTGTTCACCCTCTACTACATCTGAGGTTTTAGCTTTGAGATCCAAAACTCAGCCTTATATGCTGATCACAGTTTGAAGTGGGGATTAGAATTAGAAATTAAATTACACAGCCATAATATCAATATATGAATTTATCACTACATAAATAAAGGGAATCAATGGGGAGAAAAGATTTTGTAGAGCTAATTTACATGTAAAATATCCCTGTGGGAGACTTCCAGTATTGCACCATAAGTCCTTTCACACTTATCTTCTCAGCCCAAGTCTGAGGCACTTAGAGGTGACCCAAAGATGGAAGTTCTCAGAAGCTGCTAAATAACAATGGCCAGGAATTTTCCCATGAAATATTTTTTCTTCAGAAAATACCAATTTGTTGGCTGCAAAACTCTTCTCAGAAAAGGAATGATCCAGATTAAATTGCATGAATTAGAGAAAAATTAAAAATTGAAGTTTAGAAGTTTGCTTTGAGATTTTCAGAGAAAGAAAGGTTTGCTTCCCAAATTAGGAGTACACTGCTTTTAAAGTGACTACTCTGGAAAAAGCAAACACATTTAAAAACCTCACATTCAAGATGAAGATGTGAAGTGCTGGAATCCAGCTTTTCAGTTGATGCAATCTGAGATAGTTTTTTGATTATTGACCCAATATTTTCTTTACAGCACTCTGACAGGATGAAATACTCATCCCTGTTTGGAGGTATTAGTGATCATCAAGGCATGAGCTCAGAAACCTCCACCAAACTGTCAGTATTTTTGCCACTGCTGAAAATACAGCATTGCTGGGAATCTCAAGTACTGACCAGGGTTGAGTAGACCAAATTATCCCATCCCATATAGATACACACAGATAAAAAGCCTTTATGACTAGAACAGGACAAAGAGTGAAATTTCAGAGATACAAGGTTGTTGCTTGAGGCCTTAGACTTGCAAACAATGAGGTCAGAAAGGTCACATGATTGACTTAGACCAACATGTCCCCCCAGCCCTACAGCCAACCTAAAAGCCATACCTGCTTATCTGCCATTCAGCAAAGGGATGGGGTAACTGGCTTGGGAGAGAGCTTGTTTTTCTTAAACTTCAGGCTTGGCGAGACTGGAAGAATGCAGCTGAGAGGACACAGGGATGGGGCACACAAATGGGAGATCTTTAGTCCCTAAATCCTTGGGAAACTGGGCAGCACAAACACTTGTGGAGATCCCTCCTCATCCAGTCCTGCTTTGTTTGGTGTGGTGGGGCTCCTCTGTGCCTGAGCCCAGCACCATGTCTCCTGACCTCCCCAGGTCTGTTCTTCTCCATCGGGGAGCTGTGGAGAACAACCCGGAGGTTCACCGTGTCCAGCATGCGCAACCTCGGCATGGGGAAACAGATGATAGAAGGGAGAATTTTTGAGGAGCTTCACTTCCTTATTGAGAGGATCAAATCCTTCAAAGGTGAGCTGGAAACCATCATGGAGCTGTACAACCTCATATGTGCCACAGCTGCTCAACATCTCACAGCATTCCCATCCTCCTCCCTTTGTAGGGGAACCTTTTACCCTGCCATCCTTCAACTGTGCTCCCATCAACATCACCTTTGCCATGCTGTTTGGGGACAGGTTTGACTATAAGGACCCAACATTTGTCACTCTCTTGAGACTCATAGATGAAGTCATGATTCTTCTGGGATCTCCATATTTAAATGTAAGTAACAAGTCCCACAGATTAACAATTTTTTACAGTGGCACATCACATCTGTGAGCCACACAAACCATAGGATTTGCTTCAGCAGTTTTCACATGTTCAGAACCAGCCATTACATCTAAAATGTGACAGTTCTCCCTGTGCCTCCTTGTTCACCACTAATGTGCTGCCAGATTCCCCTTTGCTACTTTCCTTTTGACCCGTCATGCACATCCCTGTAGAGCTAGAATAAGAACTGAATGAGAATTACTTTAGCTCCAAATATTTTTTTTGGGGGGTGGTTCAACACAGTTGAACCATCTGGGTTTTCTTTTCTGCATTTTCTACAACACATTCAGTGTTGATGTCTAAGTGACATTCCAGAGATTGCATTAAAAATGCTTCCTTGGATAGTGCCAGAAAAACTTATCTTCAAACTATCCAGGCTGATCTTTCACAACTGATGTTGGAAAAAACTAACTAGTCTCATACTGACCTAACCTGGCTGATGACCTGGCACACTGCAGCCCCAACACTGTTGGGAGGCTGACCAGGCTATTACCACGAGAGGATCTGTTCCCATAGAACAGCACAACTACTTAAAATTTGATTATACTAAATAAAGGCTCAAAGGTTGCAAAGCCCTCCCCTTATTAAAATCTGCCCAGGAAGTCCCTGGGATGCTGAGATACTGCTACTGAAGACAAAATTCAACTGACATGTCCTGCCTTGGGAAGAAGCTGTTTCAGCATCTGTCAAGGTCATGCGTTTGATCTCTGCATGGGCCAGTCACTTAAGAGTTGGACTGGGGGATTCTTGTGGATCCCTTCCAACTCAGAATATTCTGTGATTCTGTGTGATATTTCTGCAGGCCTAATGCTTCTCTTTTTTTAATTCCTCATTAGTACTTCAATTTCTACCCATTCCTTGGATTTCTTTTCAAAACCCACAAGATTATGCTTCAGAAAATAGAAGATGTGCGTGTCATTTTAAGGCAATACATGAAGGCAAGCAGGGAGGAGATCAATGAGAACAGTGTGAGGAGCTTCATTGATGCACTGATATTCAAGCAACAAGAGGTATTTGACTGATTAGTTCTGTTGACTGTTTGCAATGTCTGCTTTAGCAATTTCTAGCCAACATAGTTGCTGAGTCTTGATTTCAATCACAGTCATGTAAATCTCTTGAAATCCATGCTGTTATTCTAGTGATATTGAAATAAGGTGTCAGCCTGTTACAGTTGGTGCATTTTACTGCAGGGATTTTTCTATCAAAATTAAGATACAAAAGCTACAGTCTCAGTGCACTCCTGAAATAGGAGCACTAATAATGTGAGATAAACTGCTTGTTCCGAGGAGGAAATGCATGAATTCACATGAAAGCTGACTCTGCCTTTCCTTTTAGGACAACAAATCAATTAATCGTTGATACTGTTGCTCTGAGATGAATGATCCACCTAAACTACTTGAATGATAAATCATCAGTACAAGTCCTAACCCTGCCCTGCATCTTATTTAATAGCGACTTGGCAGTTTCACACATCAGTTGATTTCATTCAACACATAATACTTGGGCTCTGAGTTTTTTCTGCATCCAGGTTGACCTCAGGCACTAAGTATTCTACTCAGCTATGTGGAGGAAGAGGTAGCACAATTCTAAAGCCCACGCAGAAACAGCCTGAAAGCTGATTTTGAACATTGTTACAGATTCAAACCTGCCCTTGGGCAGGAGGAGTCCCTCAGAGGTAGGATTAGCTGAATCTCCTTCAGTAGAGGAGAGAGACTGGGCTCTTTTCAAACCTGCAAGGCAGAGCTTGTGGACAGCACCTGGCCCTGGGCTTCTGCCTGCTTCTGGGTGGAGACTGATACTGAACAAACCTCAACTCCAAACGTTCCATCTGTGGTGTTCCCATCTTTGGGGCATGCTGCACATCCAAGATCAGGTCTATCTTAGCAGCCAGTTCACAAGCACAAGGCCATAGTCACCAGTTTCACAGGTTCTGCAGTATTCCCCAAGCTTGATGAATACTAAGGCTGGTGGTTTTAAGAGCTTTCTTCCCTCTTGTGTTTTTCAAGGAGAAAAACAAGAAAGACAGCCTCTTCCATGATGACAACTTAATGGCATCCATCCTCGACCTGGTCATGGCGGGAACAGAGACCATAGCCACCACACTGCAGTGGTCCATCCTGCTCATGATGAAATACCCAGAGATTCAAAGTGAGCAAATTTTACCCACACTCCATCTGTGGCAAGGCTGAAATGGGGAAGGGGGAGGTCTGGCCTCAGATCCATAGAAACTCTTTTGCCCTAAGAGCTGAATCTGCCTCTTCACTGTGATGAACTCCTGATGTAATTAGATGCTGATTTGGTCACAAAACAGTGCCTTTGCTAGGAGAGAGAATGAGTGGAGATCAAAGTATGATGCTGAGGAAACAACCAATCTACATGCCTGAACTAGGCATAGAGCAGGGAAAGCCACATTGGTGCTTTAAGAATCCTCTCCCTCCAAACTGTGGAATCTTGTTTTTTTTCCAAAACCAAATCCAAGGAGGGAGTTGGCTTCCCTGCTTTGTTTGTTCCTTCCAGAAAAGGTACAGGAGGAGATTGGGAGAACGGTCAAAGCTGGAAGCTGGGCCACGTATGAGGACAGGAAGAACATGCCATACACAAACGCAGTGCTACACGAAGTGCAGAGGTTTATCACCCTCCTGCCCCACGTTCCACGCTGCACTGCTGTTGACACCCACTTCAGGGGCTACTTCCTCCCCAAGGTAGGTAACTGCTCCATCCCACGAACACAACACCCTCCTCAGATTTGCCAGTGCCTCTAGAGAGTGGTTTCTTTTTTTGAGAATTACAGGACAGAGTCCAAAATCATCCCCAGAGGAGTTTCTATAATGAGTCCAGAAAAACTGGTATCATAGGACTCAGTCCAGTCCCTCTCATACTCAGGACTTCCTTACTCCATGACTGACCCTGGTTTACCTCCTTGCTGCCATCTGCCCAGTGAAGTAGCTGCCAGAGAATTGGCAAGATTTTACCTTCTACTTGAGGTTTCCCCAGCACCACGTGGGGTTTGGCTTCAATCACTGGCACCAGTGGGGAAATCTCCCTGATCTCTACTGCATGATAGGATAAAACTTCCAGGGTCTCCACCTATTCCAGGTGGAGCAAATCTACTGGGACATCAAAGTCTATGTGAGAAAACAAACCAAAACAGAGCACTCTGTTATGTTTTGTTCCTTTGTGCACTTTTCTTCCAGGGTATAATTGTAATCCCATCACTTACCTCAGTGCTGCTGGATAAGACGCAATGGGAGACACCACATGAATTCAACCCCAACCACTTTCTTGATGCTGAAGGGAATTTTGTAAAGAAAGGAGCTTTCCTGCCCTTTTCCACAGGTAACTAAATGGCTGATCTGCACAGAGCTGAGGCTATGGCAGTCCCGTTTCATTACAATATACACTCAAGTGGTTTCATAGCTAAGTACTACCCTTAACCTGGTCAATAAGCAACCAGGCAACTGAATGGAGTAAATTCTTCTGCATCAGAACAAGTGACTGCTCTCAGAGCACAGCTCTCCAACCTCTGGATCAAGCACAAAGAGGGGTAGGAAAGAAGAAACACACTCTTTTAGAAAAGTGGGATGTTAGGGTAAATTCTACTGGAAAAGTGAGTTTCAAACTATTCCATTTTGGAAGGAGGTGGTGTTCATCTATCAGGCTGCTTTTCCAAGAGAAAGGGTTAAAGATGGTGGGAGAGTTGGAAGACCTAAGGAGAGGAGAGGGTTCACCATAGATGAAAATAACCCTGTAACATGGCTGTGACCTGCTGCTGCACGTGGCTGTGTGACAAGAGACCAGGCAGGCACCTTTAGCAACACGTGCTCCTCTATTCCAGAATGGTTTTGTGAGTTAAGGTTTCACTGCTGCTCGCATTGCAACATCTCAGAGGATAATGTGTCCATGGCAAACATTCCAGTTTGATCTTCCCACCAGGTTATCTCTGCTTTTGTCCGCAGGACGAAGGAACTGCATTGGAGAAAGCTTGGCCAAGATGGAGTTGTTTGTCTTCTTTGTAGGGTTGCTTCAGACATTTACTTTTCGACCCCAGCCAGGAGTTTCAGAGTCTGACTTGGACCTCACTGTGCCCCAAACAACTTTCACATTAAGGCCTCAGCCTCAGGCGACCTGTGCTGTCCTGCGTGAATAACCCCAGCCTCGCTCAAGAGCACCCCAACAAGTGGGAAGTTCTTTAGGCCCAACTTTGCTCAAACTCACCATCCCCCCACCCTGCCACATCACCTTCCCTCACATCCCCTTCCCACTGTGTCCATCCACTCCCACCCCACTGCTCCACAGGTTGCTCTTTGCTCCCGTGCCATGGGGAGCTGTGTGTGATCAGTTACGAACCGTGATGGTGCTGACAGACACGCTCCACTTCTCAAGACAGACTGTGCATGGAGCCCATGAAGGGACCAAGCAGCTGGTCTGGTGAAGAGGATGGAACACCCGCCATGAGGGTGTAACACCCAGGGTCCTGTGGTTCATAATGTCACAGAAATCTGCCCAAAATCCTGAGGAAAGACACACCATGGTTTGCTGCAAGTCATAGAAACACACTGTGGGTAACACACACGAACCATCTGTACCTCCTGAACTTTTCCTACCAGGATTTTGCCTACCAGGCAGCCAAGTCAAACACAGAGTGAAAAAACAGATCAATTCACCTGATTTGAGGACAAAATTATTTCTGCCTTGGAACAGTGTCCTGGAAGATGCCCCAGAGTCTGCAACTCTTTTTAGATAAACAAGTGCTGCTACCATCAAGCTCAACACTGCTTCACAGTCTCACTGAAACAGGAACTACATTTCTAAGTTTGCATTTTAAATCATAAGGCCACGTGAGATTTGCACCAGAATCTGATCATAAGATGCTAATGATGCAGAAAAATAAACTATACCCAGTGCTAGTTTTATGCATTTCTGTCCTTCTTGACCTTGTTAAACAGGAGCAAAGGCTGTTCCTCTTTTCAGATCTCCTGGTTAATGTTAAGAGCCCACATGAACAGTCACTTCAGTGTCTGGGATGGTGTGACCTTTGGAACCAGCTGTGCAATTTTCCTGCAAATGGCATCTAATTTCACAGAGAGTTGGGATCAGGGATTAAATGAGAGCTGGTTTTGATCAACTTCTTTTCCTCTGCAGCTCTGTCTGGCTATCTGTAGCTCTGTTGTCCCCATCTGTAGCAGTCTTATCTGCCATCATACTCCACAACCTTATTCCAGTTGATGTATAGCTCAGGCAATTTTTCATCCATTTATCTATCTGCCTGTGACTTCCCAGTCTTCTCCATATGCATTTTTGTATCATGGCTTTATCATATTGTTTGTTTCTCCTTCATGGGAACCCAATAAAGTTTTAATCCCATGTCTTCATTAGATATCCTATGCCTGGCACCCAACTTTGCAGTACACAGAAATGAAAATGTCATGAAAGGTTGATCCTGAGCCCAGAGTGACAAGTAGTATAATGTCAGGTGTATCTCATGGACGAGAGGTTCTGCATACCCTCAACCTACTAAAAACCAGCTCAGCAGGGGACCCTCCCCACCTGCAGGGTGGTTTCTCCCAGGCAAATTGCTCTCCCTTTGTGCTCAGCTATGGGCTGTGAGTCAGCCCTGGGGACAGCATCACTTCTTTCCTTTTATGTCTTCAACTCTTGCTTGCAGAGCCTGAATCAAAGGTTGCCACCACAGGTTCACTGATGCTGATGCTGGCCCTCTGCTTAGTGCCTTGAACCCTGAGCTTACCTCTTGACCTGCCAAAGCATCACCTGCCGTTAATGTCACTTTTGAGGAGTGGTGGCAGCAGGACAGAATCCTCTCCAAGGAAGGCAGGGACAGACAGGTAAAGCAACTGGAGAGAAAACCACATATCAACTCCATGAAGGAAGCCTTGGTCTTGCTGGGGTAAAAAAAGACTTTTGCCTTTGACTTCAGAGAGGCCAGAACTGTTCTTGCTCTACCCCCTCCAAAAGTAACAGAAGCTAAAAAGACAAATATGGCAACAATCTAAATAGCCTGGGGGACAACGCTGGACTGAGCTCAAATCTGCACAAATTCACTTAGTGGAACTCCAGACCTGACTCTGTGCCATGGGCTCTCAAGTTCTTGGCTTTGAAGCAGGGAGATGTATCCCTTCCTACACAGCACAGCAGCCTTCGGAGCCAGCTCCTTTTGGACATCACCTTCTGTGCTGGCACTCCCTGGCAGCAGAGCAGAGCCAGGGGCAGTGCTGGCCTGGTACAGGGATTCAGCAATACCTGTGCCTCGACAAGAGCCAGGAGCTACGAGGGGAAAACATCCAAGGAAAACAGCTTTCTTTGGTTCCTTGGAAAAGTGCATCCTGCTTGTGCCCATGTGGGCAGATGGATGGAAGCGACCCCTCCCCAGAACACTGAATTACACAGCTGAATATATCACCTCCAAACAAAGTGCCTGTCTCCCATTTACTTGCTTAGTCAAGCGATGGCAGAACATTGATTAAGACTCAACTACATGTTTATCTAGCAGAAAACATTGGCTCTCAGAGGGGGGGAAATACCATTTCCACATTCCACAGTGGCTCTGAGGGTTTTCCCTCTGGCTGCAAAACATGTTTGTGCCTTGCAACACGCACCTGAACCAAAGGCAAACCCTTGAGGCGGGACAGGTGGCTTAATTTTTAAAATAAGATCTGAGCAAACCCAACTCACAGTGTGTCTGTGTCTCATGGCACTGGCAGCTGGCTGGGCAGCGTGTCCCATGGCCCAGCCTGCCATCCCCCGTGCTGCGTGATGCTGGGATGCCCTTCTACATCAGCCAGAGCAATCAGCATTACACAGAATATCTACCTTGTTTTTGCCACGAGATGGCACCACGATCCCTCAGAGTCACAGCCAGCCCAGCCCTGTGGTCCTTGCTGCGCTAAAATCCTTTGCCAGCACAAATTTGGGCTGGTTAAGGAGGGCAGAGCTCAGCCTTGAAGCTTTATGTCCCCCCGTCAGTCCAACTGCATTCACCCGCTGCAAGGCTGGGAGCAAAGACATTCATTTCCCATTAACCTGAAAGAATCAGGTGGTAGAAAGGGAATGGCTGGGGTTAAACTCATCTGGCATCTCTCATTTTCCCTCTTTTATCCAGCAGCACAGCACTGAGGTGAGCAGAGGGATCACTGTTGCTCCCTGCAGCACAACCATGCTCTGCCGTAGCACATGTGGATGTCACAAGCCTCTGGCTTCCCACTCACTGTTCCTGCCTTTGGGGCTGTATCTTTCAGCCAACTTCTTCCACTGAACAACTGGTTTCTGGGCTTGTACAGGACCATATTCCCCTTTGCTGGTAAGATACCCAGTTCACTGGAATTACTGACTAATACCTGATCTGGCCCTAAACCAGCAGGGTGGTGGAAATTCAGACTTGCAACAGAGTGTTCCAAAACCGTACCAATACAGCACTTGAGGGCATGCTTTAGTGGTGAACGTGGTGGTGGTCCCAGGCTGATGGTTGCACCTGATGATCTTAAAGGTCTTTTCCAGCCTAAACAATTCTATGATTAAGGTGTTGGCTCTTCCTGAGTTATGAAGCAGAGGAAGTACCTGTGTCAGGCTCCCTTGCTGCCCAGCTTACCTCAAGGAAGGCAATGAGACATCCTGGTAGCCCAGAGGCAGCACTGCTCTGCAGGGCATGAACAGTGATGGAGAGTGAAGAGCATAAGGAACCGACTCCAGGGCATGAAGACTGAGCTATGGGAAATGGGAAGTTGGGTGTGCAACCCCGAAGTCACATTGCCATTGGATTGGACTTGGAGGAGACGATTAGGGAAGTGGCTCTTCCCACAAAAAGCCCTGTGCTTGAAGCTCACCCACCCCTTGTGATATTTTGCCCCATGGGTCACTGGTGTGCTGCTCCCCTGCCCCCCCATCACCTGGAGAGCAGCAAGGGCCTTGGGGATGAAGTAGCCTCTGAAGTGTGAGCTGAGGGGCACTGGGGAATGTGTGACAGGAGGGTGACAAATCTCCACACCCCATGGATCACTGCATTGGTAAATGGCAGGTTTTTCCACTCATTAAAGGTAGGGAAGCAGCCATGGCCAAAAACTCACTCAATCAAGTGTTAACCTTTTCTGCAGGGTAAAGAAAAGGCACAGAGTGAGTTTCTCTCAGTGCTGAAACACCTGTAAGTCCCAGCTCCTGCTGACTTTGGTTGGAATACCCCAGGGAAGGAGGTCTGCAGCCCTGGGAGCAGATAGAGAACAGCCCCTTTGATCCTTGGGTCCTTAACGGCAGCATCCAGTGCTTGGATGGAGGTGGGCAGGTTCCAGATGCTCAGGCTCTGGATTCTCTGGCACACATGAGAGTCTGTGAAGCAACAGGAATTTCTGCCTCTCCATTACTGGGAATCTGCTGCTTCTTCCCATGCCTGTAGGGAGGGATGTGCCTGCCTGGAGAGTGTTGGAAAAATGACATTACCTTTCTCTCACCCTCCAGCAAGGAAGGGCCTGTAACTGACACCTGAGGACAAGTTTTAGACATTGATGCAACATGGTCTAGTTACTTTTTTCCTGCTCTTCCTTCAGTATGCAGTATTTAATGTATGAAAATAGGATTACCTCAAATTCAAATATTTTGAATATAAATTTTATATATAAGTTTTATATAAATAGACTGTCATAAAGCATGTTCATTAGACCAGAAATCTAATCAGCACCTCTGAATAAGATATGGCACTAGGAGTCATCATATGGTTGAAATACCTCCTTTGAATATCAAAGCACCAATGTAGCTTGTCAGATTGTTTTGCTTAATGCTCTCTTCCTTGATGCACTTCTTTAAGATCATACACACACACCTCTTCTACCTTTTTCAGTATCATCTATGAGGTTTGAGGGGAAACAGAAGGAATGGGTAGAAATTAAATAACTAAAAAGAAAACAGGGGGAAAAAATCACAGGAAAACTTAAATTCACTGGTTACCTTTTAACACTGAAGTGTCATAATGGAGAAATCATTTGTGTGAGGGACCCCATGATATGTGGTTGGAATCTCTTTTTTTTGGTAACTAAAAATGTTAATGTATAAAAGTGCCTTGTCTTAGTGAAAATTCTCTACAGAAATGAATGGAGCCTATCAGACTTGTCTAGACAGAGCCTATAAACATGAATTAAAAAAATACAATTAAGAGATAGTGATAGTAAACTCATGAAACAATGAAATTACATTTTTAAAGAGGTAATAAAGCAAAAAGATAAAGCATTACACATTACCCAAAGAAAATTCCAAATGTTTAGCAAGGCAAAATACTTATGTTTTAAAATTGTTCAATCATCGATTTTATCTTTCATATGAATTATAAATCAATTACACTCAGTTCTCAGCAGTGTTAAATTTCACAGCATGATAAGCAGTTGTATTTTATGTGCAGGGAGGTTACTTACTCCACTTCTAAATGTTAGAGATAAACTGGCTGCAGAATAACATTCATAAATCTCTTGCTCACTGACTACAGTTTTTGCCATTTTCTGCAAAAACTGAACCTGTAACTCCCAAGAACACATCCAATTGTCCCTAAGACAAGAGGGATGTTCACACTTAGGGACGTTCACACAGCATTCAGCAGAAAACAACTGGAATGAGTCTGGCTAATTTTCTTTTTACATCCACAAATAAAACCAGGTTTTCAGTAGTTTTATCACTTGTCTGTTTTTGAAGAAAGAATCTCTGGCTATGCCATCAATAACGAGACCTGATTCCCTCCCGCCTCTTCCACCTGAGCCTTGCTTGGACTGGAAACACCAGGGGGTAGAACGTGTTGGCATTTTGTGGTTTATCCCATGTACTGCTGGAAAACATACTGACAAAAACAAACCAAACCAATCAACAACAACAACAAAACCCAACCAAAAAACCAAAACCAACCAACCAACCAAAAACCCCAAAACAAACCAGGTATGCAGAATCTTTCTGGCCAGGGGGCAGTATTTTAAGCAGTTGAGTGCTGTTCACACCAAAGCTCTGGATTTGGCTTGTTTATAGCTCTGTCTCTTTGTAGCCATACACAGTAAAAAGCTGAATTCATGGGATTTGTCTCAGGCTGACTTGTTTTCCCCAGAAAAATGACCCAGCTGTTTCAGAGAGCAAGGCTGGGGGCAGATGACACTGCTCCATCCATGTCATGAACAGAACAAGGGAATTCACTGAGCAACTTGTGGTTTAGAGGATAAACTGTGCAGGGGGACAGGAGGGGTGGCAGGGAGACACCTCTGCTCACAGCTGGGGAGTTCCTCCAGCTGGATAAACCAGTGGCCAAAAAAAGTGCTCAGTCCAGAGGCCATGGAGGTGTTTGGGTACAGTGCAGAAACCCTCCCTTCCCAGGGGAGCTCCCAGGGCTGGACACAGCCTACATCTTCACACAGTGGCTGGGTAAGTAGTGCAGTGTACCCTTCCTCACGCTGGGCCTCACTTAAAAGTAAGATAAGCCCCCCCCCCACACACACACATGCTGTATGCATTATATACATATTAGGTCATCAAATCTTTTCTTTCAACCCTGGATTATTCTCTTCATTGTTTTTCAGTGTCCAGTCTTGGGCAATATATCAGTTTTTAACATGCAGTTCAGAAACACGCCAAAAATCTGTTTACAGAAGTAATTGTCTGAGGTACAAACAGCCCGTGCTACTGCACTCTTGCCAGTTCTTGCAGCCTTTATCATGAGTCATGTGTAATCCATGCTCTGTCTGTACTCCCAGTAACTGCAGAAGGGATTGCATAAGAACCTCAGCCTTTGCGTTGAGAAAAATAATTTCCTTCCCTCTGTGCTGCAAAAAAACCCAGCCCTGAAATGTGACACAAGTGCCACTAAAGGCAAAAAACTGGTAAGGCAAACAAGAAGACCCCCCAACCTTTTTTCCTTTCAAAAACAAACAATGTCCCCCAAGCCCTCCAAAACGTAGCCCTGGCAATAAGGACACAGCTCAGGACTCTTAAATATTATTGCAATTGCAACAACTCATTTGAGAAGCAGCAAGGCAAGCATGTACAACCTGCTGGTACTCCTTCCATGTGCTAGAATATGGGCATAGCTGGTCTGTCTGCAAACACATGCTCTGTGCTCAGAAGGACATCCCTTACTGCCCCAGAGCCAGCCAGCACCACCTCTGGGACACCAAACAGACAGTGAACACCAGGCTGCACTTCTCTGATGTCCAACAGGAGAGACAAATCACAGCGTGGAGGTCACCAGAGTGGGTGGCATATCCTGCTGGGTGCACGAGCCCTGAGGGTGCTTCGGGACTGTTCCCAGGTGCAGGGATGGTCACACAGCGCCCATTCACACCTGGATCTCCACCCATCTCAGGCAGGACATGGACAGACTGAAAAGGCCATGACCTTGGCTTGTACCCAGCTCTGTGGACAGCCCAGGAACACCCATACATCCATCCCAAACCCACTTGTATTACAAACAACAGCATCTGTGGTGAGGGCAGGAGACGGGGAGTCTGGGTAAGTGTGTCCGCATCCCTGCTCGGACAAGGACTTGCCTATGTGGCTTTGGGGAGCAGAGTGCAGGGCTGTGCCCTGGGGCGTGTGTCGGGGCTGGGCTGTGAATGCAGCCCTTGTGCTCGGGGCCCCACTCCCAGGGCTGGCTCAGCTCCCACCCTCTCCCTATCAGCATTTCGGAGAGGTCTCCTGGGCTCCTTGCAGAGAGGAGGTACACAGGACAGGGTGCAGGAATGGCATCGTCACACTCTGCAAGGATTACAAAAAGCAAGAGGCAGAGAGAGGTCACTCTGGCACTAAAAATGTGTTTATGACTCCCAAAGGGAAGGGAGGAGGAAGCCATCAGTGCACCTCTGCCAGCACTCAACCTGCCCAGCAGGACAACAGGTTATTCATTACCTGTTGGGTGAAGCAACCCATGAAAGAGGCAAAGCTGGGCAAAGATAACAGCTTCTTAAATGGCCTACAAAGACATTGTCACCTCAGAAAGTTAAGTTAAAAATTAAAATGAAAATTAATGTTTCTCTAGGAGTAAATGATCTCTAAAAAAATTAAAACTTCCTCAGTTGGGGCACGGTCATGTCACAAGTCACAAGAGAAATCACAGAAGAAGAAGGCCAGAAAGAAAAGCCCTTACAGAGAGAGTCTGAGAACAGGTCTGTAGTTGGGAAGGGAAGTAATTCCTTGGGTTATGTCTAATTATTTGGAGGTTGAGCCCTTCCAAATCTCTCACTCTTGGGCAAAGAGGATCAGAAAACAGAAACCGAGGTCTCTTTCCTTGCACCTGCCCTTGGAGCCAACAAAGGGCAGGTGGGGTTAAAATTCAGACTCTGAAAATCACCATTCCTGGATGTATCCCACAGTAGGCCAGCACTGGCAGTTCCTCCAAAGCAAGGCCCAAATGATGGGCAGGCACAGCCTCCCACCTCCCCAGCACAGACAGAAGCCAACAGGGCCAAGATGATGAGGTCAGGTCTCCAGCTTGGCTTGATCAGGTCAGGTTGCATCCTGGAATACGCCATTCCCTCTCTCCATAAGTGGCTTTCCCTCCCCATCCCTGTCTCCAGGCAGGCCCCTAAGCAAGCACGAGGGTGTTTGGGAAGCAGTGGGATCAGCTGGACCCACGTGGAGGGTGTTTGGGAAGCGGTGGGATCAACTGGACCCACGTGGAGGGCAGGTCAGCTGGGAAGGAGCACGGAGCCCTCCGGCGTGGGTGGCCTCGGCAGCGCTCGCTCTGCTCCACAGCCACAGCTCGCAGGCGGCCGCAGGAGAAAACTAAGCCCTCCTCCATTTATTTTTCTAGCAAACTGTGTTTCAGATGTTCCCCTGCATGGCCCTTTGAAGCAGCACGAGCTGCCTCAGATCATTCCCTTCATCTAATTAACACGTGCCGACAGCCGTGACAGCCTGGCTCGGTTGAGCTGGGACTGCCCCAAACGAGCTCCAGCCCAAACCCACAGCCCAAACCCCCCCACGCTCTCCACAGCCAAAATGCTGCTGACCCTGAACCCTGCAAGTGCCTTTAAGCCATTAATCCATGTGCAAACTTTGCCTTCCAGGCTGGAGCTGCCTGTCATGAACTTGGGTCTCAGAACAGAGCTCAGGGGCAATGGCTCTTACTGGGTTTGAGAGGTTTTGGGTTTTCTATTCAGAGCTGCAAGTCAGGCATTTGTCAGAGGAAGGTTAAAGTATTTAAATGGTGTTAAGTGAAACACCAGCTTCTACAGCTGCAAACCCTGTGCAGATTGTCTTTAAAAAGTAACATCCCCTTTCTCGCTGCCTGGGGTCCATCACTCATTTCAGGGATGACAGCTCTGCTCCAGAGGCAGCACTATAGCCTTCACTTGGATGTGATGTGCACTCCAGCTAAAGAAATGTCATTATCTCTGGTCTAGAGAAGAAAAATCCAGATGGAAAAGAGAAAAGATGAGTTCAAAGGGCATATGGGACAGTGATAGAAACACGATCAGAACTGCGGTCATCGCTAACAGGCGTATCTAAAGGGGTGGCACAGGAAACGTGCCCCCAGCAGATAATAAAGTAACTCAATCTATCACAATTCAGGTATTTTATCACCCACAGAGCACTTGAAACATGACTTGCAGTTGCAAAATCCAGCCTGTGGTTTTAAACCTGTAGTCTCAGCTGCGGCAATACTGAGAAATGAGCCCATCTCCGTCTTTAAACAAACCCTGACTCCTCTGGAAGCATTTCAGGGATTTACAAATTGTGGGGTTCTGAAATGCCAACAGATCACTGCAAGGCACCACCAGTCTGAGGGGAGCAGTGCTCCTTTGGAGGCTGCAGATTAATATTTAATCCAATCTGTAATTTTAAGTTCAAATGTAGCAGTATCATCTGTCCAGGTTAACAGCATGGACAGGCATCACCCTGCAGTGAGTGAAGGAGCTGCTTGCCCATTTCAAAGCAGGATCACAGCATTAGGCAGCTGCATTTCCCTCTTGTGAGCAATTCTTCAGGAACCAGACACAAAATCCTTCGAGGTTTGCTCCATAAATCATTAGCCAGTAAAAGTCTAATTAGGTCAGACACATATGGCCTGAACCAGTAAAAACTTCAACATCAGTGACTACATTGCTATTAACCTCACAAAATGTGGATGGATTTCAGAAGCTGCTGGGCTGAGCATTGAAAACTGCGTCATGTTCAGTCTTCAGTAGTGAGACTTCTCTCCTAGGCCAGCAGAAATGGCAAAATGCACCAGTTTTGCTAATGAAAACTGCATTTTTCTTCATATCAACTATGATCATGAAGATGATACAAAAGATCTTTTCTAAACAGACTTTTCCCAGACATTAAAATAGCCATAGAGTTCCAAAGCATTCGTGAAACAGGAGATGATGAAAAGTGAAGCCAGAAGCAGCCAGTACACTTTACACATCGCAATTTTATAGCTATGATAACATAAATCATAATATACATCATAAATCAACATAAAAGTTGTTGGAATAAAATGTTCTAAGTCACTGTGAAGTATTTGCAGGTATTCTCCCTTTTATAAAAATGATCTTACTGTACTCTCAAAAAACCCACAAAACCAAAATATTGCAAGGGGGAATTCCTTGGTCTTTATCTCAGCTCTTGACCAATCCCACAACCAAGGCTGAGCCCACCTGGGCAGTGAGCTGGGGTGTTGCCCCAGGACTGCAAGCCATGAGGAGACACTCCCACCTCACCACCACTTCCCCAGTATCTGGGCAGGTGAGCAACCAGGTACCACAACTTTTTAACTTTTTAACTCTGGAAGAGAGGGATGTCCTCAACTTGCCATCTTGGTTTATGTTGCATCTCGTCTCACTTACTTTGGGTTTCTGTTGAGTTCAAAGGGTTTCAGAAGGAGCTGACCCCTTAGGGAAGATGCATCAGCTTCACCAAGGCCAACTCTTGTCCCTTTGACTTCAGCTGAGTTTTACCACTGTTTCTATTAGAGCTTACCATTAACACCACCAGGAATTTGGGACAAGCTGCAGGGGGTTCAATTCCAACACTCACAACAACACTCACTTTCCCTTTCAGGTGTCCCAGTGGTCTGTGTTCACTCTGGGTTCACTCTGTGTTTAGCTGGACACAGCAGTGAGCTGTGTACTGCTGTCACTGGCTCCATGGGGACTTCTGAACAAGTGTGGCCACATCTCATACCCCGCTCACACAAAGACATGCACGTGAGGAACACTAGCAGAATTTAGCTGTAATTTGCATGTTATGTCCCTGCAATGAGCCCTGGGAATGTCTTTAAAAGGAGATTGCTTTCTAATTGCTTCTTTAAAAAGCCTTTAGCGTGGACTCTCTTTGGCATGACTCAGGGCTGCATTTCTAAATCCAGTTTCTCCCATGAAGTTTACTCTGGTTGTTTGGTTGGGTTGCATCCACATGCTATTTTTATTTTTTTGATCATCAAGCCTATTTACAGCACAGAGGAACAATATGGGAACAGAAATAAATCTGGGACAAACCCAAAGGAATGAGCCCAGCAATGGTAGTGGCAGCATCTCTGGCTTGGAGAGCAGGAGGCCCTGCAGCTGTGCAGCTCCTTAGTGAGACCCAATTCACTACTCCCTTCTGGTTATGCATTTCAAACCTCAGTTGTGTTTGATTTATCCATCATCTGCAAACTTAATTGCAAACAGTTAAAATGCCTGCATGTCCTTATACTGCCAGCTTTGGATCTGTGGTGCATTACAAGAGAGAGTATTTTCTAGAATACAAAGGCTGAGGGACTGGCTGTCATGACAGTATCACTTTTGGCTTCCTTAAATACAGTAATCAAAGTATTTTGAACAGTGACCTACAGCTACTGAATACTTTTCTGTCTCAAAATAGACACAAGTCTCCTCCCACCTTCTGCCATGAGCTCTTTGGTCATCCTGAGGTTTTGGTGGTCCAGCTCAGTTCCCTTTGCTACATCCAGTGAGTACAGCCCAGCTGGTTCCCAAGTCTTCAATCCAAGTGCTATCAGCTTATTCTGTGAAACTGAGTCAGAAGGACACAAAATCATAGCAGGGAAGGTTTGAAAATGGAAATATTGTCTATATTTGCATTTACATTTTTAATATAGTCATGTTGTCTAGAGGCCAGATTTGGGGAATGGAAACCAGGAGCCTGGTTTCTATTTTCAGCACAACCACTGATTGCTCTGTGTTACTGGCAAATCTTTTAATCTCTTTCCCTCTGTTTTTCCCATCTGTAATAAAGGGATGATCAGACCTCCCCAGCTATGCCTTGTGTGGCAGCATCTTCTGATGAAACAAGGGAAGGACAAAGCAGTAATAATCATTCCACACAGAACAGCCAAGAGGTCACAGGTATTTAAGTACACTTTAGCTATTCAGTGCCCCTTTATGCATGTAGCAAGTCCTAATGTTAATAGAAGTTATATATTAATATGGAATGGAAAAGTAGACCCTTCAGGGCACAAAAATAACCATATCCAGAGCACCACTGAATAAATATGATATAAAGATGAAATCAGTTCAAATACTGAACAAATTGAAAGGCAAGGAGACATTTAAGAGGAAAAGCAAAGTCATGCAGCCCTCCTCCCAGCTGACATCTAACTGCCCTCAGGACAAAAGCAGGGATGAAAAGGAGAGTCAGGCACTAAGAGTGGCCTTACAAACAGTTCAATAGTCCCAGTCCTCCATTTCTTTACCTCTCTGGCACCTTCCTGAGGCGATATCAAGGAGTTGGGTAAAGGATGAGGTCCTTAAATGCAATGCAGCAAAACATGTCCCCTGTCTCATGTTTAATCAACCCTGTAAATTATCCCATCAGTCTGTGCCTGCATCCTCCAGGTCTGCCACATGGCCACTTGTCCCTTCCTTCCACAGACCTACCCTGGGGCTCCTTCCACACAGCCATCCTGCAAGTCCAGCCACCAAACCTCCTTTCTGGGCTGCTCTGCAAAGCCACTGCCTTTCAGATCCCTGCAAGCTGATCACAGCTGAGACATGGTTACTTGGGATCTGCCACATCCTCTCAGCCCCCTGCCTGGTCCGTGCCAGCTGCTGCACCTCTGGCCAGATGTTTCAGACACACTGTCCTCATGACTTGTGTGAACACTCTTGCATGAATGATCTCTGACTCTGCTCTCAGACCAGAGAATGAGCCATTCCTATCACCTAAGCAACCTTTGCTCATTTTATTTACGTGAGCAGCCGCGCTGGCACATTTTGGGGAGGATTTGGGAGATCTTGGTGATAAGGAGATCTCTCTCCACTGAACCACCGTGCTCTCAGGAGGGCGTGTCTTTAAAACCTTCAGCATCCTTTCCTTCAGTCCGGTTAATGAAATAATTTCAAACAAATCAGCATTGCAGACCTTGTCCAACAGCCAAGCTGCTTATTCCTTGCAGAGCCTCCTGGATGATCTTGAAATAACGTGCATATGCTTTTGGGGCAGAGACCAGCGTTTATTTTGAGAGATGCTTTAGGATCAAGACAGTCACCACTAACTCATCACATTTACTATTCAGGATTACTGGACCACAAGCGACCTTTCCGATTCTTAAGACTTGGATTACGAAGGGCTTTATATACTAAGCCTAATGACTTGAATTATAGCCTTAGCATCCTGACAATCAGAATGGGGCTACAAGCATTTTACTTTCTTCTATCCACAAAACAGCTTGGGCCGGATTTTGAATCCATTTCAAGGGTACGTCAAGCTGGTGCCCATCATAATGATCTCGTTGAGCTTCAAGAAAGGCAGGATGACCTAGGTAAAGGTCATGCCTGAGAGAAATGGCAGGATTTTCTAGGTAAGCCAGCTGAGACATCTGTCTGCCTTCCTCGAGACAATTATTTTATCGCTTCTTCATATTAAAAAATCACTCTGAAATGCTACAGCACATTTTAATCCATGGAGTTGCAGTAGCAGGGCACAGTATTCTGTCATTTTCAAACCTCCGCAGCAAAAGGTTTTATGGGACTGATAAGTATCTTCCTGTAACTGGATGAACCAGAATACCTCTCAGTTCTTATAAAAACCCACAACCAAATAGAAGTATCAGCAACTTCAGTGGCCTCCACACTAAGGCACATGTGCTATTGTTGCCAGTTTCAGTCAACATGCACAGAGTTCCCTGTTACAGTGATATTTGCTTCCTGTCTAACACATCTGGAGCTCATGCTCCTCTTTATGGGCATTCAGGTGCCCTCTCCCAGGGCTGGTGCCAGAGCCCATCAAGCACCCTCTGACTGTTCCTGCAGACAGTCCAAACCACCAGTGGCTCGAGGCTGCGCAGCAGGTCAAAAGTTTAATTTGACCATTAAAGCAATTTTATGAGGTACACAGGACCCACAGCAACAATGCAAATAAAGGTTGATTGATCCACCCTGCCGGGTGAAGTGCTGGTCCCTCAGTGAGGAGGGGGAACAAGCAGAGCAGAAAAGCACGAGGACGTGCTGTTTGCTGCAGGACCGCATTGGTCACATTCCCTTCATTCTTCTCTTGGAGCAGCAACCATCTGTAACACCTGTGTGGAGAACCCAGACCCACCTGCCATCTTTTCATCTTCTGCTGGGACCTCTCAGAACAAAAGCCAGACAGAAATGAATGGAGACACTCTGTCTGCTCTGTGTTAGCGAGTGATTCAACAAGAGGCAGTGTTTTCTCATTAAACAATGTCAAAGATACACTCCTGATCTCTCTGCGGTCACTTTTTCCCCCTCCCTTTGTCCAAAGACAGCTGCAATAATAAAAAAAGGATTTAGAAAACAACGGGGGAACCCCAGGGTTTTTTTTTAGCGAGCCAATGGATATATTCTAGGACTGAACCAATCTCTGGAAATAATTGTCAAGTTCACTGTAGTTTTCCTTCCACATTCTGTGCTCTACAGTTGGCAGTCCTGGCTGCTCAGAAGAAAAATAACAATAAAGTGCAGAGAGCTATTTCATGCCATAATGCTGCACAGGTGAATGAGTTTTATTTCAGTATCACGGACCCAGAACCCAGATAGCAATACCTGGCTTATTTTCAACTCCTGCATTTCCTTTTGATAAGCTGTCTTCCTCCTCATCTTCTCTGCTAATTCAACCAGCTGAACTTTTCCATCCATCAGTTAAAGTACATTGTAATCTGCTCAGGAGGTTGTACAGGAAGACAAGAAGGATGGTGGTGCAATGCTCATAATGCAGAATATCCACCTCTGCAATTAAACAACATGTTAAAAGCACTGGCAATTAAAAATATTGGAAGTGCTTTCTTCTTTTTAATTGCAAAAGTATCTGAGAAAGGTCCAAGATCTGACTGAAGTGTCTGCACTCTAAAAACTGTATGAGGAAATCATAATTTCTAAGTGCAGCATCTCCCTGTGACTGTATCTTTGCCACATTCACCCTTCACACTGTTGAGGCCACCTCTTCAGGGGGGGAGTGGGCACATGAAGAAATCTGTAATTTGGCCAGTGAGTGTTCATTTACATGCAGGGGCAGCCTAGAGAATGACCCTCCTGAAGGTGATCCTGCCTGGAACCTGCATCAGGGAGTCAGGGGAGATAAAAGCATGGACTGGATCCTGGAAAGCACCAACACGTCACTCCTCAGACAAGAGGCAGAGCCTTACAGGCATTTTCAGGGCACTGATGACCTTCTGTTTGAAGGTTTCTTTTTAGTCATCTAGAGCACTTTTACAACTGCATAAATAATTTCCCACTCAGTCTGAGATGAGGCTCAGACTGGCATTGTCTCTTCCAAATAAAAGCATGTCCAGATGGTCTGAATTTGCTTGCTGGGACATCTCTCTAGGGAACAGCTGATGGGATGGAAATCCAGGGCAATCTTGAGGGAATTTGGGGTAAATTTTAAGGATAATTCCATTCTTATAACTACAATATCAAGATCTTTCAAACCCCAATGCCTTCTGCTATCCTAGCAGCAGTGGCAAGCACCAGAAAGCACTTTTTCACAAAAAGATGGATGGTGGAAACACAGTTGGGTACATGGAGATGGTGTGGGTACAGCTGGGGACCTAAAAGGTAAGTATGAGGACCATTTGCTGATGAATGCTCCTGCTTACAGCAGGCACTGGAAGCTTCCAAAAATTTTTGGTAAGGGTTACCAATAAGAGCTGTACTGACCTGAAAGGGATCATAGCCAAAGGGATGATGGGCACAAGCAAAGCTGTGCAGTCAAACTGGAAACAGGCATTGCCTTTGAGAGTCCTCAAAGCTGCCACTGAAATGGGAGAATTTGGTTTGGGCAAAGGCTGCAGGTTCATCCCAGATAGTGTCTCCTGCTAAGGGACCAGAAGGAGGAAAAGGTAGTAGGACACAAAGGAAACACTTCAGGTTAATTCTTTAATGAAACCAAAGCAAGTGTTTCCTTCATGGGACTGGAGGTGACCTCTGGGCAGGCAAGGTGAGGTGAAAACAATCCCACTGCTCGGCTGAGTTTGAAGTTCATCCACACTGGCTGCCACAGCTGCTCCATTACCCACTTTACTGCAATGAGCAGCAGAAGGTGGTCCATGGGCTGCAGCCTCCACAGGGTCCACAGGCTGCTCTGAACACACAGATCCTCTGCATTTATGTTGTAGTAACACAATCATAACAAAAGGGGACCTGAGGTCCTTCCTGGCACTGAGATGTCACCAGTGAACTGCACTGAGGCTGCTGCTGAGCACACTCAAATGCTGCAATGTCACCCTGATTTCACCTGTCTAATGCCAGCAGTTCATACCCAGCACCTGGTTTACAATCAGCCCTGGTGTTTTCAGCTGGTTTGGCCCTAAGCACTAACCACAAGTAAGACTTAAGAGAAGCTGCATATTTACTCTTTCCAGCATTTCATAGTGTCCCATTAAACAAGGACAAAAGATTTCCTTATGTAATAGGGATGCTATTTGTTATTTTTAACCTATGGCAGCCAGGATTTGTGCCAGGCGGCATTCTGCCCTAACCAGGCAACTTCAGGAGGTTACATTCCTCACTGTCATCCCTGCCCCCTGGCATGGCTGATGCCCATACATGGTTTCTTGGCTGGCTGTTGTTGTGCCTATCTGTGAGCATACACTTGTGACAGCTCACAGAAACACCAGTCCTATTTAACAAGGCAAATCAGGGTGCTGATCAGTCCTTTCCAGCATCCTGCATGAGCTTCTGCTTCTAATAAAGGGTCCTGCCTTTGTGAAATACTGTTTACATGTATCTATGCTACCAGACAAACATTATCACTGCAGCTTAAGTTTTCAATATGTCAAAATAGGTTTAAAACAGTTCTTTTAGTCCAATTAAGCCTACAGAAAGCAGACAAGTTAAACAGTGGCAACTCTCAGCAGTCCAAGACTGAAAACAAGCAGTAAGGCATGGGCTGAGCACCCTGAGCAGCTGAGACCCTGCAGCCTCCTGGCTCCCAGTGCTCCACAGCCACACGTCGCTGTGGCAAATTCCATCAGCAGCATCACTGGACCAGATTTGGGCAATTTCATGGAGCTTAAGCAAGCCTGGCTGATACAAAGGATGCTGCCAAAGCCCCTTGTACCTCTAGACCAGTGCAGGAACACACCGTGCCAACATCCTTTGGGTCCAAAGGAACTCAAAAGCAAATGATGATGTTCACAGTGCCGTAGCTGGTCTGGCTATTTATAAGCTAATAAGAGTGACAGATCCTGTGTCCCAGGGCTTAAAATCTTATAAAATACACATGGGACCATGAGGAGAATAGATTTAAGTTGTCACACCAAAGAGCTATACGAAATTTCAATTAGCAGCAAATCTTCATTAAAAAATCTGAATAACTAAAACTAATAGGGAATGTTACTCTGCCTTCCCATGAACAGAAGGCAATTTTAACTATGTGCTCACATCATTTAGGGTATTTTTTTTGTTTGCCTTTAACACAATCCCCCTTCATTCAGTATCCAAGCTGGAGGCACAGAGAGGTAGAATTTTAATTTTTCTGGCCATTTATATACATGTGGCATTTCTTGACCTTTAAGTATTGGATTTTGAAACCTATTTAACTTTTTGACGTAGGTGTTTTCGTGGGTTTTGTTGGGGACTGCCAAAAATTTTCTGCATGTAGGGGAAAAAAATGAGTAACTGTATGAGTGCTCCTCTCTTTGTACCCGAAGGGCCCTCCCTCTGTGCCTGTAACACCAGTTAAAGTTTCTTAGTAGCACAAGCTTCTTATTCAGCTTTGTTTTGACAAAGAAAGATAAACCACTGTTTTGCTTTGCCCTTCCCCCCTCCCCATTTACTCATTAGTTTTATTTAGTTTGCTATTCCCCACTAGTTGTGGGGCAAAAAAACATATTTTAAAAAAATTATTCTTTGAAACCACATCAAGTTGTTGACTATGTATGTTCTTATGAAGAATTTAAAATAGGACATAATTATAAATCACTGCTAAAATGAGCTTGTCCTGCAAAGGCAAGGACATTTAATTGTGTCCCTGTATGACTGGAATCGCTGTAAACAACTAATATTCCTATTTGCAGGGAGAGAAATAACAAGCTCATTCAGCTGTACAGAAAGGAAGACATAAAAGGAAACCAAAGGCTAAACCAGAATAAGCCACTGGAAAGTTTTATGTCAACAAAACTGAATTTAAATTAAGTAACATCAATTCAGTATTTTGACTGTAAATGAATCAGAACATTAAAACATGTTTTAAAGGGAACATTTGTGATGAAACATCTATGACTAGTTCTTACACCAAAGCAATAGAAGAGTTCCTGCTTATTTCTTCTGTGCAGGATCAAAGCCCCACAGCAAAGTTACTTCTATGGCTTCAGTGCTGCTTCACAGACCTAAATTTTGAAAATGAGAACAGCAGCAGAACTGTAAGGAAATCACAGAATAAATGGCTTATCAGTTACACACAAAGGAAAACAAGCCTTGACGACATAATTAAGAAGCTCCTTCATACCACATATGCGTGGGGTAAAATTTAAATTACACAAACAACTTCCATTCTTATATTCTCCAATTTTCTGAGTGCTTGACTTTGCAAGTTAAATCTCTTTAATCATTGTTGTTTCTGACACTGATTTGCCCAAATGTGGGTAGATTTTAACGTTCATTACTTTGACTTATTCCGTGGCAAAACTGAAAAAAACCCACACAACAAAAACAAAACCCCCAAGCTCAAACCAAAGACGTGCCTTTCTAAGCTGTTTGAAATGATGGGAGATGAGTCAATAGTCACCTTGCTTTAAAATCAAGAGAAACACAGCACAGCAATTCTCCAGTGAGAGGAATTAAGGAAATAAACTACACATTCAGCAACTATGAGACACCCTTTCCAAATAGGAACAGAGAGTTCATTTACCCAGTAATTTTACAATGGTGATAACAAATTAAAATTGTGGGCAGACAGAAGAGAACCAAATAGATACACAACCCATAGCAAGGATCAGCCAAATTAAAGGGAACTTTTTACACTGTCAAATTTTGAGTAATTAGTACTTCCATTAGAGGCACAGTTCCAGCTTTAAGCAATTCTAAGTAATTAATGTTTCTTTCTTTTGCCTAAAGTCCTGACTTCAGCATTCTCTTAGGACACGCATTCTGCTAAACAGAGCTCCACAATACAGATTAACTCAACTAGAAGACGATTAGCATAGGCAGATGAAGATGTAATTTGTCATTCTGTACACACTGCTACTTCTAGCCTTGGATGCAATTTTTATTAACACAGCAGACTGATTCACACAGAGGCAGAGAGACATGACTTTGTCCTATCTGTACCCACATGATTGCCTAAACTTTCCTGTGGTCCTGGCACAGCACCTGAGCTGCCAAGGAACCATCAGCAGCTCAGAGGAGGACCTGGACACTGCTGCTTAATTCTGCCCAGCTCCAAGCTGTGCCAAACTCCATCCCAGTTACTGTGCAACAGCAGGGCATGCTGGTCTCTAGTCTTTTTTGGCTCAAAACATTATCTTCAAGAAGTCAGAAAGCATAAGTTGTTATTAGTAATATATTTCATATTTTTAAAGATTTGCACTAATCCACAGCTGTGAAGGCTGTCAAATCCACTCAAATGCTTCTTATTGAAAAATCAGGCCTGCATACCTGTAGATGGTCCCCTCCTTCCCCCATCCAAATTAAAGCTGTAATTCCCAAAGACAGCCACTCTTCTAAAACACTACACATTTCATATAGTTGTTATTAGTAAAGCATGAACAATGTTTGCAGAAACATTAAAGAATCAGGTCAAGAACTCTGTCTGAATCCAGTGTTATTAAATAAGCCCATCAAGCAACTTCTGAGTAATTAAGGCCCTTGGTTTTGACTCATTTTCAGCACACTCGTAGGGGATGAATGTCCCACGCCAAAATGAATGCACAGGAATTAACTCTTTGGGCTGCCAATTACAAGAGAAAGATGAACATGAAATACTGTCAGGCTAGATACAGCACAGCACTTCTCACTGTAGGGTAAGTTTTGGTACAATCTGATGATTTCACCACATATAGCCAAGGATTTAATCTGCTCCCATCTAAACAACTGCCCTAATGCATTTGAAAACTTTAAAATATGAAAGGAAAACTAACAAAGCTGATGGTATCTCCAGATCACAATGGGAAGCACTAATAAGCATCTGTGTTATACAATCCATGTTCAACAGACTGAAAATGATCTTTCCCAAATCCAAGAGACATCCTTCTGAAGCTGAAAGTGATAGATTACAGCTGGCTGAGCACGCACTGTACTGTACACTCATTTTAAAAGCTGCCATTGTAAAAGACCCTCCAGGCTTTTTGTTGGTTCCTTTGCTCTTCTTATTAAGAACTGCAAAGTTCCTCTTATTTAACAGTAATTACAGGGGCAGATGGAGAAAAACTAATGAGAGGGAGAGAGGTTTATTTTTCTAAAGACACGCAGTGAGATTAATAGCAAGTGTATGAACCATATATGTTATTTTTTCCATCACCTCAAAACATGCTAAATATTTGCAATTGGAAAAAAATATGAGTACAAAATTTATTATTAGGATTCTTATTAGAAAATTATGTCTTTACAACTTATATATATACCCTCTGTATATGACATCCTCTACTTCTCTCCACCAGACAACCATTAAGACACAAAAGTCTCAGGACAGCAGTTGCAGAACTTGTCGTATGCGTTCACACTTCTCCAACAGGCTTGGGTCTTCTCCATCAGAACCATCAAATTTCTTCATAAAAGCTTCAGCTTTCTGCACAGTTTTGTCTCGTGCACCACCCTGAAGCCCTTGCAGATAATCCAGTAAAATGGTGAAATACTTGTCTGGAACCTTTAAAGAAAAAAGGAAGGAAAAAAATGATTTATATTCTTCCCTCTCGACATTCATTTATGATCATGTCCCAGCATCACCTGAAAGACAATTAGGAGACTGGCATGGGCTTTGGTGTTTGCCAATGTACAGCTCTGAGTGGAAATGTTTCCTGCCAAGGTTCAAGCTGCCAGGAGGGATGGACCATGGTGAGAGGACTGTCATGTGCTCGGATGGGCAAAGCATCTGAGAGGAAATGCTAAGCAGATGTGGAAACGCTGATCACCAAATGCAAACAGTCCCTGACAGGGAGCTCAAGGCTGTGAGGGTTGGCGGAATTAAAAAAACAAAACACACCAGCCAAATTTTCCTTTTGGAAACACATATGTGCATCCTGCTAAATTTGGTGAGAATTGCATGAATGTGACTGAGGAAAGCATTTTGCTGGAATTACCCTCGCCCCTACCCAAAAGTTATTTGCTTGCTAACTTGAGATACCATCCACCATCACACACTTTGACAGAATGCTTACACAAAGGAATAGAATTTAATTTGAAAAACAAATTGAAATTCAGACATATGGAAATAATTTTTAAATCATGCTGACTAGAGCTGATAGGCTGAATCAACATGTCTAACGTTAAAAGCACTTTAGTCATCTATAGCTGCATTACTCCCGTTTCCCTCCCTTTCTAATTAACCAGTCACAGATTAAATTTTAGCTTATCTGGTACAGCATACAGTTTAAATGATCATTACCCTAATCTTGGCAATAACTTAGCAATGATTTATTCAATATTTCAAACTAAAGTACTTTCAAAAGTAATAGGTGAGCAGACCGATGCTGAAGTATATCTTAACTTCATGCTGCGTATCTGTGGAACGCGCTTCAGCCAATAACAGAATATTTTCTGCTGTGAATCAGGGGATGTTAAAATGACCTCATCCTTCAAACATTTTTCTCCATGTTTAACTTTACACATATAACTTGACATCAGTCAAGTTAAACACATACGTAAGTATTTAGAGGATTGGAGACTAATTATTCGAGGGCGGTTTCAATTCTGCAAAGTATCAACATTTCAGAGAAGACAGAGCTTCAACAGACACTTAATTTACAACCTATTTCTCCATCGACATTTGGCAGCAGAACTTTGATCACTAAAACTTCTATCACTCCAAAAGAAGAGGAAGAAAGAATATTCCAACACTGCCTTCATCAATCAGGCATATTACAAAGTAATAAATCAAAACCAAAGTCTGCACTCAGCTTCATAACCAGTACACTATGGAAAACCTTCTATTCTTCACACAAACACTCTTGTGTTGAAGAAACAATACAGTTACCAAAAAAACCTTTAAATTTACAGTGACTAACAGTGAAATGGATGATCTATGAAGTGCTGCTATAATATACAAATCAAATGCATTTAAACATAATGAAAAATGTTTGTATTTTTGAAAGTCTTTACTCACAGTAAGCTGGTACTAATAACAGACAAACCCATTCAGATGCAAACAATCCAGCATGACAGTGTTCCTTTAATGCGGATACTCAGTACTGAGCTTTAGTTCAGGAACATTTCCACATTTCAAAGCTTGGCCAAATTATCGCTGGAATTTACAGCTCTTCTCCTCAGACCTCGTGGCACTGACATACCTGTGGAACTACAGTTACTACAACATTTAAGCAAAATGCTTGAAGGGGCAATTGAAAGGCCACTCTAAACTTAGAAATGCTAAGTGTGCAGGCTGACACGTGGCTGCCTGAAGCCCAGAAAACACTGAGCATTTGGCCCTAAGGGTAAGTGCTCAAGTGTTGAAACAGCCTGAGTTTTTTGTTTAGCACAGCTCTGAGGTTTATTTCAGCAGGAGCTCACAACACAGCACCCTGCAGGCAAGGTAACATCGTGTTTCCTCCTGGCTTACACATAGAGCAGAGCCACAGCAAGGACTGGAACACACCAAGTGCCAGCAAAAATTCAACGAAATCCAAATTTTAGTTCTTCAAGTACAGTAGTACAAAAGCAGCAATTTCAGGAGTCTTGGTTAGGTTTTCCAAGAGGGAACACAATCCTTCTCAGATCATTTTAGGCTGGTTTGAAATTGGAGATCAAGATCTCCCACCATGGCTCTGGAAGTGGAAGCGACGCTTTTGGGATTTCATTATTATTCTTTTGTTTAACTGTTTTGACCTTTTTCTTGTTTCTTTTTCTCTCTGACACACTAAACCTGCTCTGCTCTAACTGGCTAATATGCACCAGAGCTGATTAAAACAGAAATATCCCAAAGTGATAATTTCTGTCATCGAGGGACACATTACAAAAGAGCAGCAGGAAAAGAACAGTTATCAATTAAAATTATACTGTGCAACTCTTGAGTTGTCAGACCTGGGGACGTGCAGACACCCACATCTTTTGCAATGCAAATACAGGTCCCAGCACAGAGAACCTCAGCTCACTGCACCAAGCTGCCTGTTGGGCTACCTTCCAAGGAAGCTTCAGCACCAGGTCTTGCAGCCCAGAAGCTGAATAAGCTCATCTAGTGACTTCCAAAAAATGCTGTGCCACATGACAAAAATCAACAAATGACCTAGTGTTTGTTTTATCCTGGAGAATTATACACACCATAGGTACACAGGCCTGGCTTGGGAGCTGTCAACCAACCACCAGATAGAGTTTGAAGGGACTTTAAAAACCCTTCATGTAGGAAACAACTTCAAAACCTCAAAACCTTATTTCTTACAGAAAGAGGCGTATCAGTTCAGGAAACTCAGTTCAGTCCTTTGCGTGGCTTTTCAGTAGGCATCCCAGTGACACCATGAGATCAAAGATGTGGCTTATGAAGGAAAGCAACTTATGTCTTATGACCCCTTTTGTACTCCAGTCATGCTTGGATTACCAACAGATTTTATTCTGTAATGGACAGGAAGTCGAATTTGGGTATAAAAAATATTCAAAAGAAGCTGGGTGTGCCCTCCCTACGGTCCTGATGAGGAAAGAGACTTCATCATATGCCTTGAACAGTTCTACTCACTTTACTGAATCTGAAAGCAGATGTTCATCATTCTCTATGGCTCATATTCAATGCTTCTCTTATTGCTAAACTACAAAATATGTGAATTTAAATATATCACAGCACTTTCATCAGATTAAAAAACAAAAGGAAGCTTTGTTTCAGTGTTGAGAAATAATGGGTTAAACTGTGTTTTAATACATGAAACAAATGCTAATTATAGTTCATTATTACCCAGTATATGTCAACATAAACCCCACGGTAAACAGGTAAAAAAGTGAAAACATCATTCTGCCTGCCAAACAATTTCTAGGTTGCTTTAAAGAGCATACATTGATTTTGAAAGGTTGATAAAGGTCTTTAAATGAGAAACTTAAAAACTGAAGACAAACAACCTAGAAACCACAATCAAATTTGTATTCTGCAGCTCATCCTTTTAATGTATTTACACCATGTGAACGTTTTTGCCTCCATGAAACTCTGCTCTTAATTATCTGGGCCTCTAAAAGTCGTTTTAACCAGGAAGGTAACACCCTGTGTCAGGTGATTGACTTAATAACTGCTGAGTAATTTGGGTCAGGGAGATTGTATGAATAAATGTTGAAGTGCACACAAAAAAACCAGCTAAACCTAACTGAGTGACAATGAAAAGAATCAATATGTGAAGCACTGTGCAAATGGGCAGATGTTTGCTCTATTACACAACAAAATGAATGACCTGAAAACCCCACTCGATACTTCGATGGTCAGGCTATTGGAAATTCAATTTATGTTGTTTTTTAAGTTATGAAATGAATGGATTTCAGTATGGATGCAACCCTGGCTTCTGATTGTACTTTATGTTTTGCACAATCAACATCAGGTTTCACTTATATTTTAATGAGAAAGCTATTTTAATATCTTGGCAATAAGGGAGTACATCTTCTATGGAGCCAGAGATATCTGAAGCAATATAAGAGTCATGGTTTACAGTGTTGGGTTCCATATTAGGAAATTCAAATTAAGGATATGACTCAAACTCTCAGCAAACTCCAGGTTTAAATAAAACATGAATCTGCTCTATTTATGCTTGACATACATTAAGTATAAAAATCCAGCATACACAGGAGAATGATCACCAACAAAATAAAAATATCAACGGCAAGCAATTAAAATGATGCAGCACCTTGGTTAAAACCAAAGTAATTTATAAATTATTAAAAAATTATTAGACAAGTGCATGGCTAGTGCTAGCAAGTTTTGGTTAATAAAGAATAGCTATATCTAATGTATATCACTATATCATATTTGTTCTGAGAAAATGCAGCATTAATACAAACCTTCTCTTTATCATACATGTGCAGGAGAAGCCACGTTTGTCTTGTCTTTTGAAACTTCCATTCCTCTGGGTTTTCAGACCAGCTGCACAAAATTAGAAAAAAAATTTGCTTGCATGAAATATTGTGATATCAAAACATTCTTTATTCAGAAAATATTCCCTCCAATGCCTCCAAGTGATGTTGTATGCATGGCAGGGAGCTTTGTGGCACTGTGGGACACAGGTACTGGCACACATTTTCTACAAGGCCACCTGGCTTCTCTGCAAACAGTGAAAGGTTATAGGAAGATATTATAGCCAAGAATGTTATAAATTTTTCCAGAAGAAGAAGATTCCTTGAAGTTAAATATCAAGCCCCAGCCTTGGCCAATCCTTTATGAGAGGTCATTGCCCTCATCTGACCCACAACAACTGAACACCCCAAATCCTTATCCCAGCTGCAGGGCTACCTGATGGTCTGGGGAGGTGGGGTGGACAAGCAATCAAGTTTGGGGTTTAGAAAGTTGACATTTCACAATAAACTGAAATTTTTATAAAGTTAAGCAGCCTCTGAAGGACTGGAAGGAGAGATTTGTGCTACAAGAGTCACTTCAGCAATGACAGCAAAGCCCATCACAGGTGGCTGTCCTAGAGCAGACATAATTCATTCCCCAGGAGCATAAATTTAAGGCTTGGGTTTCTCTATTTACAGCATAGCAAAATGTTTTCTTTTGTCTCTCACAGGGAATACTTCAACACTGGTCAAAGAGGGACAAAACAAATGACAAACATCTGCAAACGTTCTTTGGCTGTTTAGCAAACACATTTTAAACATACGAAATTTTAGCTGGGTTAAAAGAGCACATCTACATACATCGCGAACATGTTTTTAAAGCTGGTGTATTCTGTTTTATATGAAGAAAGAGACATTTATTTCTATAAACAAATGAGCAAACTAGCAAATTTCACCATAAAATGAAGACTTCTTTTGAAAATTATATGCTTGAAAATTAGCATCTTGACATGTGCAAAATCTGACAACACACTAAAATATTTAAAAAGGGAAAAAAATACATAAGGAGAAAACCCAGAAACTTTCACACTTAATTTATCTTTCTCTAAAGAAAAATAAGTCTCCAGAGGGTAGCTTGCAAGATGCCATTAATGTTCCAGCTTGTTTTACACAGCAATAGAGAGCACAGAAATCAATTGAAAAGCCAGCTGGGTATGAGAATTAGTATTGTTTAAACACTGTAAAGACTAATAAAGCAAAGGAGTCCTCATCTTTGGTGAATGCTGCACCAGCAAATACACTATTCAGTCAATTCAATGAAAGAGAACAAAATGAGACCACAAATTTGTACAGAAAGATTCCAGGAGAGCCTCTGAAGAAAACCAGATATAAAAATTATTGTCTTGATGTTCAAACTCAGGATAAAGAAAAATCAGCAACAGCTCATTAGTCTTATCACTAGCTGAACTTAATAAAATAATTTGCAACCAACATAAAAGGTAAAATCCAGACAAATAACAGTAAATCAGGAAGGACAAACAAACCACCAATAACCACAAATATATCATCTTTTACATGCTCAAATTAAATCTACAAATGAGCTTATTTAGAGGCAACTTTTGGAACACTGTCAATAAATAGGCAGAAGTTTGCAAAACAAATATTGCACAAAAGCAGACCAAAAAGCTGACTGACAAAACCTACAGAATTAAATAGTACATTTTTATTATGCGAGGGAAACCCTCCTTCTCCCATCACCACCAGCCTAGAAGCCAAAGCCCTTGCAAAACAAAGATCATTCCACCCTTGGTGTCACTTTGCCTTCACTGCAAGGTGCCCAACTGGACAACAGCCACTGCCAAAATGACACCACCTGCAATGTGAGGAGCACAGAGGATGAAGGAAAAAGGGCTCTTCTTGTGGGTGCAGTGTGTGGGGCAAACAGCAACCTGCTCATTTGTCCCCAGTTCCTCTGTTTGCCAGGCAAACACAGTAACTCCTAATGGAGAAACTGGGACTTCTGCAGGGAGTGGCTGAACTTCTACAAGTTCTTCAAAACATAAAACCAAACACAAAGAGTGAACACTGTTCTTTTAACATTTTCTTCTATGAGGTTCATCCTCAAGAATAAGGTAAGTTTAGAATTCTTTTTTACTTTAACTAAGCCTGGAGACCGTTTACATTATAGTCTTTGCAAGGTGACAAGAACAAGCTGAATGACAGATCCGTGACCACATCCTGTGAAAACAGTCCCTCTTCTAATGAAAACCTTTAACACATGTTTGTATTTCTCTAAACCATTCTATGTATTTAGACATTTGCAATATCCATTGGCTAGACACACCACAGAGGACTCTGATTTTATATTTCTATCACACTGTCACCTGAGGACTGTTGGCATTCAAAGTTTAAAATAACAGCCTGATTTCACTAATCTCCCATAAAGCTATAGTATGTTAAAATATTTTTATTACCTAGTTTATAAACAACTGAGACCAGCAAATGAGTGCACTATAAGGTTAATTGCTCTTATTAACCTATTACCAAAACCATATGCTCTCTTCTACATGCTAAGTCGTTGTACTCCTGCATCCAGGATCCCATATGGTCTTTCACTCCAGTGAATTCTCTTGTAGAAACAAACAAAAGTTTTAGTTTGTCTTCCTGAAAGGTACTGCTCTATATACACCACAGTAATTCATATAAATAACAAATAATTTAACATAATCAACTGCAGAAAATACATTTATGCCCATTATGGCACTGGAGCCTCACAAACTATTTCTTTTGCTTTGTGCTCTGCCTTATTAGAATCAAACACTAAATTAGTACAATAAGAGAAAATAGTATTTTCCTTAATAGACCACGGGTATACTCCTATTTTCAGAAAATATTCACAAGTTTTGTACTGGTACTGTATCCATGGTTTTATCAACTCCTCTTTCTCCCCCTTCAGGAAACTGGTCCTTCTCCTAACCCGAATTCCTATCAGACTGTGGTCAAAGCACTCTGGATAATGGATGCACAATCTTTAATGCAGATAACATAACAGCTGCTCCCTGCAACTGGATCCTCCAATAGTTATTAACATAAAACTTTTCCACTGATTCCTATGACAGCTTTTTCCTACTCTAGTGACAGCTTTAAAATCTATGGAAAGTATCATGACGAAGTGAGAGCGGTGTCTCCTTTGATCAGGATGACATCATTAGTACATTTTTAGAAATGCTCAACTTTTAAGCTACAGAAGTTCAAGCTTTGCAACACAACAGAGGTCTCATTTTGCTGTTTACATGCAGATAAGCTTCCTTGACATACTACAGCAGGAGAAAAGGCTTTTCCTTGGAGTGATTAAATATACAGAGTAAACCCAACTACATTACAGTTAAAAAACCCTCTTTTTATAGACATCAAAACCTATTCCACAGTTTGAATTAATTCGGTAGCCTCCAGAATTATCTATGTCAGAATCTAATATAAACTATGAAATTGGATGAAAAATATACATGTGTAAAACATGTATTTTTCCAGTGGGCCTTGGGCTAATTTTCCATATATTGTACAAACACTAATTGCCTTCTTTACACATTTAATGTTTGAATCTTGCTTATGAGCTCCAGCTCATTGAAAAAAACTCATTGGCTGACTTTAGTTAAAGTGAACTTGAATGTTTGTGCAAATGATCGTCCTAAATGGCTTTGAAATTGAAGAGACAGAGGAAATGAATCAAATACACCAAGTAGCCTAGGAAATTTTACATTTGAGCTTTTATTTTTCAGATGAGTCTCCTGTGAAAAAGCTGCCCAAGATTCTCACTAGTCTACCTCGTAAAGGACTTTTAGTGCCTACAGTCATCTCACACAAATCTATTCCCAAAACATGGGAATTCAGGCAGCATAAGTAGGCAAACAGAAGACAATTTGTAGCATGCAGGGCAGGGCACTCTCTGGGGTGTCCTGGTAGAAAGAGATGGGGAAGGGAAAGTAGTCAAATTGGTTCCAGAAACACTCAGAGAAAAACATTATTGTTACAAATTGGATTCAGGAAGTCAACACAATGCATCTGCTCCGACTGGCCAGGACAAAACACTACAAAGCTGCCACAACTGGTAAATGATCACTGTGTGTAGAAAAGCTCTGTGCTGTGAACCAATTATTTTGCTAACTCAACTCGAAACTATCTATTGGGTAGGAGACAAATCTCAAAAAAACAGAAAGACAGACAGAGATGTGACTGCTGATAACCTTCCAGAAGACACGAGAGCACTGCCTGCAGGCTGAATGCAAGGACACCGAAGCTCACCTACGTGCACTGCTCCAGTTGTGTACCACTGGTGGTCCATCCACCTTGGATACACCTTCATGCCTCGGTGTCTATCCAAGGAAAAGCAGACTGCTGCCCAATTTAGATTTCTCCAGCACATAGCCCAGGTTTAGTATGAGGAAATTAATCTGAAAGGTTTCTCCAGCCCTGGGGAACAGCTCAGAGTGCAGCCTTTCCTATGATATACCCATGAGGACTCTTATGTCTGACTCCCTCAAGTTTCCCTCAAAGGAGGGACAGAGCCACAAGTCTGGCTCACTGCACCACACTCAGGGCTGCATTGAAAAGATCTGCTGAAAACATTGAAAGCAGCACTGTACAACACTACACAAAAACGGTCACATCCCTCCCACCTCATTTATCTGGGCACTTCTCTGTTCTGACACACCAGCTATTCATCACCCTGCAACCTGTCTTGAAGGATCACCTGTTCATCTACATGCCCTGCACAGAATGCTGAACAGGAGTTATGGCACATGATTAAGGCTTGCGGGAATCAAGTTAGGCACTTTACTACCCAAACTCTCTGCAAACAGCATCATTTCTGCCCTGTCAGTAAAATGTGGAAAACAGGTGTTTCCTTGGTAAAGAACAACCATCCCCTAAAAAAATTCCCTTAAAGATATTTAAAGCCTGCTGAAACACTTGGCACTCAAGTGATCTGCTGCAGCATTTCACAGTGCAATACATACAACTGCAGCCACTTCAAAATCCCATGGACTGGGGTTTAAGGCAGCTCACTGCCCCTATAAGGCCCCTCTACACACTGAGTCAGTCTAACGGTGAGCACAACACACATCTGGCCAACAGGTGAGCACAAGAGGCTCCCTGGAACCCCTGAAAGCAGCTTGGAGGGAGCAAAAATTTGGCATAAGCTCGTTCCTGTGGGAGAAGAGCCATTTTATGCATAGAGGTTTTACATGGATATATAAAAAAGTATATGGATGTGGATGGAAGTTTTATACGTGCCCTATAGTGCATGGAGTGCAGTAGGAATAATGTCTTTTTGGCCAGTTACAACACGTAGAATTATTTAAAGGGAAATGTAAAAGTGTTTATTTTTTGGGGGGGGGGATATTCAGAGTTTCTTCTATTTCTCTCAGGGGCACTTGAGTTTACTTTTACAAATATAGGTTTTGAATGTCTGGTTTTGCACCCAGAAGCATGCCCAGAAAGCTGCCTCATCGTGCACTTCAGCACTCAATGCAAGGCAAGAGAAAATCTTAATTTCAAGTGCATGTGATGCTGATTTTCCTCATTTGTGAAAAAACAAACAAACAAACAAACACACCAAAATTTAAATTCTAAATAGATTTTCAGAGATTAGACCGGAATAACTGTAGTTAAAATCTTGGACACACTGATCTGGGGCAGGACCCAAGATCTGGATGTCAAATACAGTCACAGCATTTCTTTTTAACTGTGTTCTTCTCATGTTATGGATGAGTGTTTTTATTTCCCAACTCCAATTCCTGGAGAAGGTTAATATATTTGCACCGATATTTTCAAATCTAGTTTGGAATCTAATTAAATTTTGACTCAGATAAAGGTTCTTCTTATTTTCCTGGAAGAGAAGACAATACACTAATGGAGCTCTTTTGCCAGAAGAAAACTTGCTAAAATTGTCAACAGATTTTAGAATCAGTGCCACATTTTTGGTTGAAAATCCTGGCACCATTTCTCAGTCTGTGGTTTAAAAATAATTTTTAATATATTCTTCCATCTGGTTTAGACACAATGTAATGACTATAGACTTGTGAAAAGGCAAGAGGAAGAAGCTTTTTCTTTTTAATTTAGGAATCACACATGCAGGAAAAAATAAATGTGCTTTTTAGTGTCCCATTTTTGTCCCCATGTCCAAGATAAGGACAGATTGCATCTGATTGTGTCTGTACAGCACACAGGTCACAGGATTTTCTTAGAAAGTATTTATAAAGCAAAAGGAAAGGGCCTTTGTGCCATAAAGCAAAGCTTTGATTGAATCTACATAAAATGTTTATCTCAGCTTATCTTTTATTATATGTACTTTTTTATCACTTGCCATTATTTGTAACCTTTTATATTATGTTTGCATCCTGAGGCTTCGGCCAAGCCCAAAATCCCCTTCCTCCCCCCCACGGGCCCTGTTCAAACGCAACATGAGACGTTCCCTTGAAGAGCTTCAAGTATAAACAGATGAGACAGATGATAAGTGGAAAGAAAAGTTGATCCAGAAAATTGCAACAATGCCTCAAAATCATACAGTGGGTTATTAGTAAAGCTCCTGCCCCGTACATCTGGTACAGCACACGCAGGGAATCTTATTGTGACCCAGCTTCTCACAGACACCAACCTACCTGCAAATGCCAACAGCATTCCACTGGGGAAACAACCTTTACAGTTCCTTTAAAAATTACTTTCTTAATACAGTTATTTAGTTACTGGTATCTACATTGGTCTGCCTGCAGCAAAATTGCAGTTTGATTTGAAAAAAGTAAAAATATAATATAGAGATATATATGTCAGTTGTAATATGTTAAGAACTTTCTGTTGTTTTCAGTAATAACAAAAAGGTCAGCAGCAAGCTTGAAAGCCCACAGCTACTTATTACTAAGCTAAATGTGCTTTTTATTTTACATACATTCATAAAAAGAACACAAAGCAGGAGTTGAATTATCACGGAAGAATAAAAAATAGAATTTGAGCCCTTCACAGCCAATCTGTTCTGCTCCTGCAAGGAATATACAACCAAGTGCTATCTCAAAGCTGTGCTGAAGTCCCATCTCCTCTCCAGATGTCCATCTTTTCTTGCACTTAATTCTGGTCACAACGATGCCTGGACCAGAAATAAGGGAAAGGGAAAATGAAAACAACTGTTATGCCTCCCTCCCATGAAGAACATCCTGGGGGGTACGAGGAGATAAGGGGGCCCCACAGTCTGAATGAAAATCATGTAAGAAGACAGCTGCATGTAAAATCATTTTCAAAAGTTGGCAAAAATCCAGTTATATTAATGCTTGCTAAAGATCAGATGAGGGATATGCTACCAGACCCAGAAAAAACAAATATGGTCAATTCTCTTCTCCTTTACTGTTACACCACATAACATCCAACCATGGAATGAAACAGTCCTGCCAAGGCACAGGCTCAAGCTGAGTAGTTAATTCACATTGGTTTTTAAATTTTAAATCAGGTTTCAAAACTTTTAGAGGTTACCCGCCCCCAGCATCTCAAAGAAAAATATAACAGTAGAAGAGACTAAATGATTAAACAATTATAAAAATAAGACAAGAAAAAAATAATTTCTTAAACTACTTGCTACATTTCAACTGAGAGATCTGAAGAACATGTATATTGAAATCAGGCTGAAATCATGACTTCTGGCTCTGTGATTCCACGTTGCTGGGAGAGGATTAGGGAGCCTACAAGAAAGATGGAGAGAGGGTACTAACCAGAGCATACAGTGACAGGACAAGGGGGAATGGCTTCCAACCAAAAAAAAGCAGCTTTAGATTGGTTAACAGGAAGAAGTTCTTTCCTGTGAAGGCAGAGAGGTCCTGGCACAGGCTGCCCACAGAACCTGTGGCTGTCCCATCCCTGGGAGTGTTCAAGGCCAACTTGGACGGGGCTTTGAGCAACCTGGTCCAGTGGAAGGTGTCCCTGCCCATGGCAGGGGGGTTGGAACAAGATGGTCTTTAAGGTCCCTTTCAAACCAAACCATTCTGATTCTGGAGCAGTTCCCTGCCCGAGCAAATAATTACAGGATATTACTGCTCACCAGGATAAGCAACACAAGTCCTTTCAAGCCAGGTCTAGGAGATCTATTGTTTAGTGCCCCAAAACGGCAACAGTAACACCTTGACATGGATATACAGCCAGGAGAGCATCAATACACCCTAATCTTGCTGTGTCTGTACAAAAAAACTATAGTTTCAGCAATGCCAGGTCATACCTACACTAGCTGTTCTTGCTACACTTAGAATATTACACTGTTAATGAAAGAAGAATTAGCCAAGCTACAAAAAGCTGTCCTATCATATACGCACTAATGTAAGAAAAAAAGTCTATAATCTCAAAACTGGCAATGACCAAATAACAAACAACAAAACAAACACACAAAATTGCACAAAAAGCCATACTACCACCATAATCACCAAAAAATAACAGAATAAAAGCCTAAACCCCTAACTTTTGGGGGTTATAAATAATTAATACAATAAGGATTGTATTAAAGTGTCATGGTCTTCCATATGGTGATGGTAAAACAAAATGCTGGAAGAGAAATGAACTTCATGTGAAAATTCACCTGTGAAAGTTTTTGAGGAGGGGTGAAGAAATGGCCACTTGGAGAAAGATTTGAATACTGAAGATGTTGGCTGATTGGTTTTGCTTTGAAGCAGCCAGGACACCAGAGTGCCAACTTATTGCTCAGTGCACTGAGTTGAAGGTTTGTGTTCCTTAGTTATGCACAGGCTGATTCAAGAAGCCCTAAAGCTACAAAGTGCTGCTGGCAGCCTGTGAAGGTGTCTAATCCATCTGGGCCTCTGATCAGCAACACCACTGTACCCAGATGTCTCTCATTTAACATCAGGTTGGGTGTTTCTGTGTGGTTTCTGTCCTTGAAAGACCTAATGAAATTCCATAACCAACAAGTGCTCTTCTGCAGTTCCAAACTTCTGAGTAACATAAAACTACAGCAAGAAAAAGCAATGCTCTCTCATTATTCCAAGGAGATGCCCACACGTCAAATGCTGACTTGCCCTACATCCCACCACCAGGCACCATCTTCCTTTCTGGCTCAGATTCCAGGACATCTAGTCCCAGTTGCAGGTTGCCCAGCTGGCCTCCTCTCCTCCCCACAAGACTCAAATGCTGTTCCTGCACACCTCCCAGTGGGGCTCCCCCACATCCATGAGGAACAGGAGCTGCTTAGACAGTGGACCATGGCCTCAGTGAACCTGAGGGAGGCAAGGGGTGCAATCCCCCACGGCTCTCTGGAGCACAGCCAGGCAGGCTGGGTGCCAGCAGCCTCTGTGGAGAGGCACCACTGGTGTCCCCTCCTTCCCTAACAAGCAGTGACACTCACACTGTCAGAGCTGGCCTCAAACCAGCCCCATCCATGGTGGTGTCCAGGGACTTCAGTGAAAACCTCCAAGAAAAGAGCAATCTCTCTCTGAAAGGGAAGCTGAACCTTGAGCCTATGCTGTAGGGCTGGTCCTGCACCTTTTCTTCAGCACTGGCTTGTTCTGATGGCAATGTTCTGCAGGCACACAGAACTGGCCAATTGTCAATGAGCCCCTTTACTTAACTGTGTTCCCTTAGGACAGTACTGAAGAACAGATATGTATTAACTTGGATACCAACCCTAGATGCACTGTTGCACCAACTACATTTGCAGGGTTTTTTGTATTTCAAATGAAATCCAAGCATTCTTACTGCTGGCTAATTATACAAAGCTCATCTTTGTTACAGGAAGCCCCACACAGCCCTCTTCAAATAATCCATCACACAGATGGCTTTTACAGTGCATTTGAGAAGTAACACACTCAGGGATATTCTGGACCAACAGCAAGAACACAGATAGATGTTTAAAAAAAAAAAAAAGAGAGAGAGAAAAAAAAGGGATGTCAGCCACCCTTGTCATTTTTTACATCCCAGTTGGGACATCCCACAGCTGCATTCATTAGGAAGTACAGCAGCAGCAGATGGAGACAGTGCTGCAGTCCCCTGGTCATCTGAATTTCTCAAGTTGCAACCTTACAGAATGACTTACTCTTCTTTTTGCAGAAGAGTTCTAAAAAGGGACAATATCAAGATCAACCTAAAAGTGTACATCAGTTGACAGCCCACTCACATTTTTTTTTATTTAGCTGAGATATTCAGTTATGTCTCACTCCATAATAAAATCTGCCACCATACAATGGTGTTCAGGACAGTATCAGATTCCCCTCTTCTAATACCCTGTGACATGTGTTGCACTACTAAGATTTTAAATAATCTATGCTTAAAGAAATGGATCTGCCAATTACTGCTTCCTGCAGATGGCTCTCATTCCAATTCAATTTCATTCATATAAAAGTAATTACTGATACCTTTTTGGGCATCATCATATTAATGAATGTCTGAAGGAAGAGACAAGTTTTATTAAGGATCTAGTTTTATTATTTCAAAAATATTTCTTGTTATTCTAACTCTGGTTAGGAAGCCTTGACAGCTCCCTGGAGCTAATTGATTAATAATCATTGCCAACAGCATTTTAAATTTTAATTTTGGCTTTGGCTGACTAGACTAAATGATCCCCTAGAGCCACAAAACTATTCACCACTACTATGAGTATTTGGGCATTAGATGAATAGTTTGAATGTGTTTGAGGAAGTGAGTAGTGGTGTTAATTCTCCTAGATCTAAATTTTATGACACAGAGAAAACATGAACCTTTCCTTTTGCATTTCTGCCATGTCAAGAACATAGTCTGAATGGAAGAAGATGGGTGAGTACAAAATACCTTTTCTCAAAGCCAGAAGGGGGGTTAAGGATGGGATGCCTGGGCTTGGAGCCAGGAGTGAGGCAAGGAGTTTGGAGAGCCAGGGGAGAGCAGACTGCAGAAGCTGGGAGGAAAAGCTGTGCCTCACACTCCTTCAGTGCAGCCTCACTGCAAATGACATTTTATCAAAATAACATGAATAATTCCTGCAATCTGCTTTTAGTTAAAAAATATCCAGAGGTGGTTGGTTGTAAGAGTTATATGTGAAGTAGGTTATTTTAATTATTCTGGTTTGATTTGACCCAAACAGTGCACAAGTTTCCCCCAAGACAAATGGGAAAGGTCAAAGAGCTTGTGTGAGGTTTTGAGCACTTCAGTGAGGATTGAAAACATCTACTTAACTTCAGGATCAGTCCTGAAGCAGACTGGCCTGTTTTAAAGACTCCTGAATCTCCCTAATACATCTCAAAAGGTTTCTAAAAGTAATTTCAGATGAAATAATATATTAAGGCTGCTTAATTATTTAATTAGATGCAATATCTTTTGGATAATACTATGGAAAGATGAAAGTCGGATCTCAACAATAAACATCTAATGGCAACATTTAATAAACTGTTGAGAAAATTAATTTATACTAAATTTTCTTTTACTGGAAATGAGTCATTAAGAAAGGAGACATTAAATTTTCTTAACCAGGTTTGCAAATAAAGAAGTTATTTTACGGGAAAGAGTCAGGCAAAGAAACCTTAATTATTTTTGCCCCAATATTTGTGGATTTAACATGTGTAATCTAGTTTTTCTCTTCTGATGGATTACTTAAAAAATTTCTTTCTTCTGCATAAACTAAATAAACGTGAAAAATTAGGAGAAGCTGAACCACCCCACTGACAAAATTATTAATAAATAAAAGCAAACTAAACTTTGGAAAAAAAGATCAAATCACCAAGAATGCTTGGGAAGCCTCCTCAGGCACATGAGTCATTTTAAGTGCCACCAATGTTACCTGATCCAAGATCATGTGGAGGAGGAAAATCTTATATATGTGGCTGAGAATAAAGTGCTGTCTGTAACCTTCAATGGTAAACTTGGGAATTGTTGTTCCTGGTTTTACCTGCAGCAATGAAATGGAATAATGCTGGTCTGGTCACCTGCAGCAACACTATGAAGAACTGCAAGGAGACCCCAACCACGGCAGACAAACCATGACAGGGGCCTTTAGGAATGTCTTGAGACACCACTACAGAACTAAAGCCATGCAAACTTGGCTTCCAAAATAAGGAATTGATAAAAATCCAACAGGTCTCTTGGGAGCAGAGTTTGGTATAGAGCCAAAGCAAACAGAGCCTGTGCTCAGGTGAGAAGAAAGTTATGTCTAGTTTCCCTCATGACACTTGTCTGAAAGGAGACCTTTGGATAGTATGAGGACTGTGGTGTGTTACAAATTTCATCAATGTTTAATTCATCCATCTGAAAAAATGGGGTTATATAACAATTTCTCAAAAGTTGCCACAATGAGAGTAAAATAAATATTAAAATATTTTTCATTTATTTTGTCAAAATACAGTTGTGATATGCAATCAGGAAAGGCACAGTGAAGAAGCAAATTATCATTACTACGGCAGGGAGAAGATAGAGACAATATGTTTAATAAAAACATATCAAAAGCCCTTTAAAGACAGGGTTGGTTAGTTGATAAGGTACTTTTCAGCTGATACTGTAAATGACAGATGTCAGATGAAAGCATTGGTGAATTCATGCTATTAAACACAGTATTTCCATATAAGAATGTTTGAACAATATGCCCAAGGAAATATTTTGACAGCTTTGTTTCACACTGCAGAAATGGCAGAATTGCAAAGACGCAGAAGGTTTCAAAGTAAATCACTCTGCAGCTTTTACTGAAATATGCTTTGAGAGGAGTACTTGTGACCTTCAATAAAATTTATTCAAAGATTTAGAAAGACAAATAATTTGATTTGGAGCCACAAAGGAGGATTAGATTGTCCTAATTTGTTAAATTTACTGACCATTTATGGTTATGGAAATTACAAGAAGAAATTTCTTTCCTCTGCATAAACTAAATAGCACAATGAGCAGATTCAGAAAGATGGAACAGCCACTGACTGACTGAGAAGTATTCAGCACAGACCTGAGCTTCCCTTGCGTCCTACTCTCAAGCCATACATTAGTGCTAAGCAGAGAGGTGAGAAAGCTACCCCAAACCCCTTCCTTATAGAAAGGAGTTTATCCACAATGGTATTACTACCTAAACCAGAAGAGTTTGGTTCAGGGAAGGTTATGTTAGTCCAGCTGCTGTCCCAAAGCTCAGCTGAATGAGTTGCATCATAAGCATTTACTAATTTGACGGAAAAATCATGCAATCATTGATGTTTCTAAAACTTCCTACTTTCGAATGAGCCAAAACCACTACAGAAATATCTGCAATATCTGAGAACTTCCACATATAACTAAGCTTAACAGTCTGTGAACCCCAAATTTTAGAATGTTCAAAGCAATCACCTGTTTTGTCTCCAGAAACCAGGGCTGCTTATCCAGCAAGATGGAAATGGCAAAATACATCCAAAACTATTTCTAAGCACTCAGGACCTTCACAACTTGATCCACTGCTATTGAGAGGACTTCCCAGAAATTATTAGACCGAAATTCTTTTACAGAGTAATTCTGTCCATCTGGAGCATTTCCAGGAGTATTACAGATACCCAGAGTATATTCCTAAGGTTTGTTTTCTTCCCAGAAATTCTTGGCAAAAAATAGCTAAGATTGGCTCTGAGCCACTTAGAGTTAGGTTTGTTTTTCTTTTTGTTCTTACTTTTGGTTGCTGTTTTTAGAATTCCGTAGTAAATAATACTATCATTTGTCAGCATTAGCTTGAACTGACAAGTTTGTCTTCAGCAACAGCTAAAGAAGCTTCAGTGCCCGCTCTGGTTCTGGAATAAATCAGCTCCATGCAGTGTCTGAGCTCATTTGCAGAGCCATGACTTCTTAATTCAGGATCATCTGAGTGTTAACCTGGTTATTCAGCTTCCAGACCCACATATTCCTGCACAGGCGCCTTCCTCTGCTCAGCATCTGTGCAGGCACCCCTTCAACCATCTACATGGCAAAGCCAAAATTGTTGCCTTCGTTTTTTGGGGGTTTTTTTGATGAATCTTCATCAGGCAAAGCCTGGATCACCCACTCTGGATAGCTGTAATATTTGTAAGTGAAAAAAGAGAAGAATTACATGTAAGGGACAGTAATCTGCATAAACTCCCTAAATTAAGGGTAAGATATTCATGTGCTTCTTCAAAGCAGTGAAATGGTTGCATTAGAACCATAAAAAGCAGCTAACCCAGCAAGAAGTCAGTAACAGTTTAAAAGCAATTCCTGCACAATCTGACATCCTGTGGATGTCATGTGGGGGTTAGAAAAACACTGGCACTGCTCCAGCACAGTTCTGCTTATCGCCTGCCATCAAGGTACAGAAAAGTGAATCCAGAAGTCAGTGACTGTCACAGGGACTGAAGATCATCAACTCAGGGTGCCACCAGACAACTTGATTAAACAGGCAAAAGCTGTATGGTGCTGCTACTCAGAGTATAACATGAGGCCACAGAATCCTAAATGCACAGTTTGAATAACCAGATGATAATGAGAACACCTGGAAATGGGTATCACAAAGCCAGCTCTGAAAGGAGAGCATATCTGACTTGCTGCAGCCAGGCTGAAACAGGGTAAGAGGCTCTGTCCTTTGACAGGCTGTGGAAAATGTATTCTGGCTATAGCTGGCATGTTCCTGCCAACACTGTCACACAAATGGGAGTTTTTAGTGTTCAGGAAATTCAATGTGAAATCTCAACTCAAAGATGGCCCAAAGCTGAATACAAGGTTATTGTCCACAAAACAAGGCCAGAGTGACAGGCAGCAGGAAGGAATCACAGGCTCAGGCCCTTCTGCGTGAAGCTGGAAGGTGGCTCCAGCTAAACAACAGCACCTGGATTTCCAGGCGTTGCATTTCCAGAAGGATCACAGACACAGGAGTTCAAAGAAGAGCACCAGAGAGCACAGGAGGGCCTGGAAGGAGCAGCAACAGATGAAGGATCACAGCTCTACTGCTTCACTGGGAGGGCAGTGAGACTGGGAAACCCAACAGAGGCTCAAGAAGGACCTAAACACCAGGATGGGAGAAGTCATTTACCAAATCTGGGGCAGTACAGTAACTGCTCAATAACAGGTCTAACACAGCAGAATAATTTTTCACATACCCTAGCAGCAAGCTTTGCCTTCCACAGAAGATAATACGCTCGAGCACATTTACAGAATAGCCCCAAGCACCACCAAGTGGAGTGAATATGCCCCCTCCACCTACCCCCAACAAGAATAACTGCTGGCATACCAGCACCCTAAAAATAGGAAAGGTGTGGGCACTGCAACAGAGAGCTTTGTGGAGCTTCTGAGTAATGGCAGGGCTGCCAAGGAACTGCAAACAAACCAAGGTGGCATCATCAGATGCCACTGAATGTGACAGAAGTTACACAAGGGAGTGTAGGATAATGATCAGGTAACTCGCTCTTAATAAGATGATATTCCTTTGCCACAAACAGAGACAATGGCTGCCTTTAAACTGAGGAAGATCTGCCCAATTATTAACATCAAATGGAAAACTTTCGGTTTTACAGACACACTGATTTAGGTCAAGGAGAGGAATCCCACTTAAGAGGCAGGTCAGGCCCTGGTAGAAATTAAAAGTCAAGCAGTATAGAAAGTTGGAGAAGTGCTAAAATAAATTCACTGATCTCTGGAGTATTAGGAGAAGTGCAAGCCTTTGAAATCAGATAGCAGCAAGTGCCTGTCCAAGTTCATATAAGGCAGCCACAGAACAATGCCAAATGCAAATTTATCCTGTATCTGACTCTCTAGATTCATGAGGCTTCTTACAGATCTAATGAATCTGACAAAATGACTAAAAGCATGTACGAATAGATTAATTACTCCCATAGTTAATGCAGGCCCCAGAACCTTTAAAAAATAGCCCTATGACTATTAAAGCAAAACTATCCTCCATCACTATTCCCATAATCTTTGAGAAAAAGCTGCCCTTTCAAGACACCTTAAAGGCCCAGTTGCTGAAGGGAATTCAGGCTGTGTCTAATTACAACAGTTTCTCTTAAGTTCACATCTATTTTTGTTACTGGCTAATTGAGATTCATCACTTGAGCAGTTCTCCAATATTTTATGAAATTCAAGATAACTGATGAGTTTATATATATGCCGCACCTCCCTATCAGGAAGGAAACTCAATCTCCGACCTAGAGGGTGGGGGAAGTTAAAATGACACTAAGTGCTAATGTTAGTTGCTATCCAACTCAAAGAGTTGGATTCTGAAGGAAAAAAGAAAAAACTGTGTATGTTTAAATTTCTAGTGCATCAGTTACCCTTAATATGTAAAATCTTAAGTCATTAATGGCAAAGCATCAACAGAAGTGCCAAGTTTGAAATTAATAAAGATTTAAGTCAGAAGCAATGAGAATTACTTAAATAAGTTCAGAATCAAACATCACTAACCATGGCTAAAAATGTACTTAACCTGTGAGAAGAAAAACAGCTTCAAAATGTTATGGATTACCAAAGCAAACTAAATCTGACACAAGCCCACTCAATGTACTTTAAAATTAGAAACTGGTTTTCAACATTAATGAGCATGGCTGTGTTTGCACAGAAATTCTGCCAATGGAGTCACCAGTCCCAAATGGGGTGGGATGAATAATTTTGTGATTTTCTGAAGGGCCACTGTCATCTCAGCTGCTTGGCCACACATCTTTAATGTTGCTGCCCACTTTACAGACTAGGACAAGCCACTCCTAGGCCCTTCAAAAATCAGCAACTTCCTAAATATTAACTCTGAGGGAGCCCTAAGCAACCTCTTAATGACCTTCTCCACATGGTCTCTGCTCCAGCAGGAGTAGAAATCTGATATTCTTTCTACATGTTAGTTCTATTGCTGTGTCTGTATCACATATGATGAATATTTAAAAATGCTGAAAAGAAATGCTTTTAACAACACCCCTCAGATTTCTGGATTCTTCGAAAGGAAGAAGAATGTGTCAGCTTTAAACCCTCCCATGCTTGGCCCTGTTTGTGACAAAGTTGGATGGAGGACAGGGATCTGCCTCCATTCTGCAAACCCAGCAGATAAACAGCCACCTGGGGCTGTCCAGGGATGTCAGCAGAGCTGCCACCACACTCAGCAAAAACCACCTCGGGTTCTGCAGAGTCAGACAAATCCCCACCTCAAGGCAAACTCTGGCTGCCTCCCACTGCTGTGCTCCTGCAACGTGCCCTTGGTTTGTATTATTCTAAAAGCATACCTTTTCCTTTAAAGGAATCTCTGGCATTCTCTGAATCTCACCTTAATTTAAATCAGGGATGAGGAAAGTGAGATTCATAAAGTAAAAAGCCTTGGGAAACAGTCTGGTGACATATGTAACACAAATCATTAAAAAGAAATGTACTCCAACACCTTATTTTTAAAATTTTAACACCTTAAAAACGTTAACATTTTAAATAATATTGCAAGGCTTAGGTAATTCATAGCAATATCCAGATAACGATATTATCTTATTACTTCTACTTAAGAAGATATTGATCTTGTAATCCCATATACTTCCAGTGAGATCTTTTCAGATCTCTGTCTATTCCTTTGATGGGTGATGGAGAAAGCCATATGTGGAGACCCATGCAGCAATGAGCTAAGCTATACACAAGAACAGCAGCTTCTAGGAGAGAGTGGCTTGCCAAGCCAAACAAGCTCTGCCAACATTTTAACACCACAGAAGGTCAGTTAGGTTATAATTAAATCTAATTACCATTCTCATGAATTGCAACATCTTTTCACTTGAAGTCACTTAAAGCTCAGAAAAGGATGAATTTTTCAAGATTTTCCAAGAATCACAGTAATGAGACATTCCAATCTTGGCTTTAAATCTGAATCATCACTTACCATCATAAAGGAACAAGGCATATCATCATCAAAAGGAAGAGATTTCAGCAGTTTATTCAACCACTAAAACTTCCTCGCTCCTGCTTTTCCCTATTCCTCTGAAGTAATTTCACAAGTTACTTTTTTGTTCAGGGTTTTTTCTGGGTTTTTTCATTATTTCACATTTTCTTTTTTTTTGTTTTCAGAGTCTTTTAACTTTTCTGCTTCAGCTTCCTATTTTTAATCCTCTATATATCTTCAGCTCTTCCTGTCACCAAGCTAGGGAGTCTGATGGGAGTAACCTTCCTGTTTCCACAGACATGCTGACTCCTCCTTGGACAGGACAGCCTTGGGAACCACATGAGCTTATCTCACCGAGGAAAACGGTGAGACAAAAATTGGTGAAGCAAAGACATTTCATCTCCCCCTTTTCTCTTATTTTTCTCCTCCTTTTTTTTCCTGTCCTTTTCTCACAGACCAACAGAAAGTGAGACAAGAAAAAAGCCAGAAGTCATTTGGCTGCTTCTCTTCCATCAGGAGTGCAAAACCTGGTCAGGCTTGTCCTGGTCTCATTAAATGAGCATGAGAAAAGCCTGGGCTGTCAGAGCCACTCAGCTCACTGGGGAGACCCTTCAGCACCTCAGGTAGAGTAGCTGGGCTGTAGTTTGTGAGCTGACATCAGCTGCTGTTGCACGTGGCCAGGGCGAAAAAAGCCTCTCTCAACTGCTAGCATTGCCCTCCAATAAAATTATAATTTGATCCCTCTGGAGACTGGAAAACATTGAGAACCATTTGTTTTCAGACTCAATAATGAAACTGGAAGAGCTACTCAGCAGGCAGAACCCTGTGCCCAGCAGGACAGAACCCTGGTGGGGCTGCCGAAGACCCCACGTGCCAGGGTCCTGCACTGCACCACGTGGACTCTCTGGCTGCAGCTCTGCACCACATGGACTCTGGCTGCACTGCTGCAGGGCTGGTCTGAGAGCACCAGGAATGGCAGGATGTGATGAGCAGTCCTGCTCCCTGCACACTGGGTGCCTCGCTCTCTCTCATCAGTGCTCTCTTCATCAGCCAACAACACGAGGCATGGCGTTGCGAAAGTCACCTCGTGCCTCAGGCAGCTGTGCTCTCATGCCACAAAGAGTCCCTTAATAAATAAAAATGACAGTTTCAGTTATCATATGGTACTTCAAGTTCCACCTGTCCCACAGGAGATATCCATGTCATCAAGGAGTTGTCACTCCACTTACCAACTCTTGTATCATGTGAGGCTTTTACTGTAGGTGGGGCAAAACACAAAACCACAGCATCCTTTTGTTTACTTCCAATTATATTAACCTCTTGCATCAATAAGACTTACCTATCCTCACGTATTATTCATGCCTGTAGCCCTGCAAAAGCATGGAGACAGAAGTCTTTGACCCACTGATGTTGGCAGATTTGCAATGGGCTTTCAGAACTCAGATTTTCATTCCCCTTCTCCAAATAATATATTACTTATGTGATACCTTTAAATCCAGTTATTTCTTTTTTCAGTCTTACTGGGTTGAAAACAGTCTGAGCTGTAAAAGGATTAAGCTCTTTTTCTATCATTTACAGTGGTGCAAGATGGTCCTACTACTCTTGGGGCTAGAACAGTGACTTGGGTTATGTTAGCTTGGCAGTTCAGCATCGTATGACTATCCCTGTTAAATCTACAAAATTCAAATTCCCTTTTGCTGAAATAATCCCTCCCAACCTACTGCTGTACAGACAGCCCAGAGTCTCTGTATTATAAGACCACTGACAGAGCAGGTATTCTATTTCAAGGTAATTTGGTACAGGTTAAGTGAAACTTCAGAATCAAACTGCTTCCAATATTAGTTCAAATATAATTTCATATTCTCTCACCTAACAAGGCAAAAATCCATACTGATAACAGCACAATAACAAGCAAAAACCCACAGCTTGTTCCTTTGCTTTCCAAACCTGAAATCCATTATCTAGAGATCCACCACTTAGCAGAGCACACATACCAGAGTACAGGCTGAGCAGATGGTTCAAAGCTATCTGTCAATCCATTTGCAGTTCAAAACAGTGGTGAACCACTCCAGCTGTTTTCCAGATCAAAAATATTATTGTCATTTTGCTATCGCTGCGTGCTGAGGGTTATGTAACAAAAATGCACATGTCCCTCTGCCTGGAATGCAATTAATTTCCTCCCTCCCCACTGTGAGTGGTAAGTAACAATTCAGACAGTCTGGATGCTTCAGTTTTGAGCATGGCCAGAGATGCAACCCTGGAATTACTCCACGTGGTAACCCACTATTTGTAACATGCCAGCTTTCCGGAGGTCTTATAGACAGGGTATATTTTGCAGTTTGGAAAAAATAAACACTATCATCCTGTTTATACATGACCTCTTACTGTCTGTGGGGTACTCTGAATGCTTCCCTGTCGCTCTTCAGTTTAACCATAGACTTTGCTTTATGCTGGAATTTTAAGCCTCCTAAATAACTGTGCTAACTGGATGAACTAATTGCTTCCAATCTGAAATCAGCCACTGTACTTGCTGTACAGTTTGGTATGCAAAAATCAGGCATTGTACACTATTAACTTTAAAAGAGTTGCATAATCCCAACTTAATTTACAAATATCCAAACATCGTGCAGGTGGTTTGATTCAGACTCCATAGTTCTTAACCACTCCATGGAATTTGCTTATAAAAAGAGAACAACTGGGACTCCTTTGCTGAGAACAGCACGCTCAAGAAACAAAGCTCATTTTCTCCACACAATCTTTTCTGCAATGTGCCTCTCGTGACTTAAGTGCAGCTAACCCAGTGACATCCATAGAGCAACTATAAGATCTTCAGGACAGGAGCTGCCTTTCTATAAAAGGTTTACACCATACTTCACTTCTCTCTGTTGTTCCTGTGACAGAATACAACGGGGTCATCAACTGTCCTCCAGGGTGTCAACTGAGATGAAACATTAACTCAGTACTAAATGCAGCAATTTCCTTCAATGTGCTACTACTTGGTACAGCTTGTTCTGCATTACTGGTTTACAATTCTCTTCTGCAGGGAGCACCTGTGGCCTTTTCACTGTTCTTACCTGGTTAAATAAGCCAGAGCCCGCTCAGATCCCGATGGCATTTGGGGCTTCACCTTTTTAATGGAGATTCCAGCTTCCCTCATCAGTTGTTTCTCCTTCTTCTTGCGCTCTTTTTTTAATTTTCTTTCCAGTTTCCTCCTTTCCTCTGCAGTAAGTTCTTGCTCTTCCTCTGCAGTAAGTTCTTGCTCTTCTTTTGTTGCCTGAAATAATCAACATTTAAATAAAGTGTTTATATAGGAAAACGAACAAAATACACATAAATTCAAATGAAGGGTCCAGGTAATATTTAAACAAAAGCTTCAGGATTCATATTTTTACTGTTCACTGTACTTCCATTGCCTCTGCTCTGCCCAATTCCCAGAACTGCAAATGCTGCACTTGCAGAGATCTGTTGAACTGCCCCCTGTAAATGATGATGCTGTTCTGAGAACGACAGGTATCTTAGCACTGTCCAGCTATGTATTAAACATCATATCTAAAATTCTTGTGCTGTTTGTTCTCCCACACACAAACCTGAGGGGGGATGTGACCAGCAGAGGCTGTTTCACAGTGGAAAGAGGGTTTGGATTTTTTTTTAGCGTACATGTTTTAGTGGAAGAAGTGGGGTTTCCTTGAGATCCTCTGTTTCTGCTTTTTGTGTAACCACATACTTCCCTGGACTGAGAAAAAACTCTGTCTGCCATAGAGAGCCTTCATGTTGATTATGCCGAGGGAGAAGATGTGACAATAACCATCTTCCTCCAAGACCTCTTGGAGAAAGTTTAGCAATCTTAAGGAAACATATGCACAACCTTCAATAAACACATACACTCATCATCTCACAAAACCTGGTGGCTGACTTTAGGCTGACAGATAGAACAATTAATTATGCACATCAGAAACCAAATTACCATAAATATATGCATCTCATTTATACCAAATGAGAATCAATATTTCACGTACAGATGAAGAGTATTAAACAGACACACCGAATTTATCACTTAAAATCCAGTGTGATTACACAGTGCAGAAATAAAACACTGTTCCCTAGCAAGGTGAGATTGACTCTAGGGATTCCTCAGGTCTGAAAGAGATACTCATCAAGTAAGACTCTCTGCTAGAGGATGGGATACCCAAGGAGGCCAACTGAATGAGAAAGAAATGCTCTTCCTCCTCCCTCTGCTCCCTTCTCACCTGTTTGAGGAACCTGTAAGTAAAATGTGAATGCAGAAGATGAATTTCTTTATGGAAAGATTGGTTAAAATCACTTTATAAACTCACAAATCCTTAGTGTTATACCCATCTGTGTTAGTCAAGTGCTTTCAAATGCAAATCCAGACATAAAGCTCAATAAGGTTATTCTTGCTGACATTCAATCAAAGGATGTTAAACAAGACAAAAGCTGAACACAACCTTATTTGCCAAAGACACCTGCTGGGCTCTAAACATTTGTTCAGTGTCAATTCACCTACCATCCAAGTTTACTCTGACTCTTCTTTTCAACTTCGTGCTTTCACAGACCAAAGAAAGCAGAAATTAGAATAAATGGAAGTAGGACAGGAAAGAGGATTTGCTTCTTTTTTGTGTGTATTCAAAATACCTTTTAGCTACTTCTATGGGAAAGCCAGCACTCATTGCAAACATTGACAAAAAAGCAGCATATGTTACATTGGTATAGAAGACATTTTATAGTTCATGCTGAGAATAAAATAATATTTAGGGTGAAGGTAGAATTGAATTGTTATACAGGAAACAACGTTTTCATTTGAAAAGCCACCCTGGTACTTACTAGAATAACAATCCAGCCATACAAAGCCCTGAAAAACACTGAGGGTGGTCATTTATAAAGTGTTTGTTAAAGATTACTACAGCAGCTGTCCAACAGACGACACACTACAGTTAATCTTCTTTTAAAAATAATGTAATGAATTTGTTTACTTTTCTGTGAGCCATGAAGCTTTCAAATAAAGTGACTGTGGCACATCATTAGAGCCGCTCTGATAAAGAGGCCTCTGCTTCTTCATACTTACAGTAAATGCGTATCTCGGTGCCTCCTCTTTCCCCCCCCCACATTCCTGGCATTATCAAAAAGCTTTTTATCCCTGTCTCTGACTGCTCCATTAAAAACAAAACAACCTCCTTGTAGGTCCTGGCGTAAATAGCGAGCCCTGACATGGTTTGTGCGCAGCGTGGCGACTGAGTGGGCTGCCTGACACCAGAGTGTTGTTCTCCTGCGGGGCTGGGGCTGGCCAGGGTTGGGATTTCCAGCTGGAGGAACCTCCTGCTGGCCCAGGGAAAACTGGATTCATCAGCCTTCAGTCTCGGACTCCCAGCACACACCCCACCAAAGTCCTCACAGCCTCACGGCTCCAACAACTTCTGTAGCTCCAACTGTGCTTTTATCCATCCATGTCAACTTGGATAATTTAGTAGAACGTGCCACTTGTCTTGACTGGGTTTTAATTTGAAAGCCTTCAGAAAATACCTGCATTTGGTATATTCTCCACTGAAGTTCGGTAATTTTATGGCAATTTATATTTAATAAAAATTTTTTTTAAAAATCCCTCAAATCTGGGACTCAAAAGAAAAGAAAACATTTCACTTGAATTTAAATCCTAGCTGTGTTTATTGTTTATTACTCTACTGTTGTCTCTCCTTTCTTTAAATCAACAGCCTTATGTTTTAATTTCTCTTTCTCCAAACCATTAGTGTGACTGTTCTTCTTTAAGATGTGCCCAAAGTTTGTGACTCATTTGGATTTAGAGTTTTAGTGTTATGTCATCATTTAAATTAAAAAAAAAAAAAAAAACAAAACCAAAACAAAACACCAACAGAACTTCATTGTTTCGAAGCCATAAATATTCCAGGTTGTCTCCTTCTATATTTATAAAGTGACATCACAATTTGTAGCACTGCAATTTAGTCTTAACTACAACGTTGTAAAGTCCCGATTTGAGTGTGTGAGACACTTGTTTATTGACATGATAAATTTAAACCACATGCACACAGAGAAACACAACACTTGCTTATTTGCAAAGCCTGCTGAGAGCTACCACACCACCTTGGATGCTGGGCTCATTAGATCTCAATCTAAACAAGGTCAGGCCAGGTCAGCACACTTGAATGAATGACATTCAGAGGAGAGCCAGTGTTTTCTCGTGATTAAGGAGGTGGGAGTCTTCCACTTGGAAGCTTTCCAGAAGGCCTGAAAAAGTGCTAAAAGGGATATTGCCACTGGATGCCTTATTTTGAGTAAAAGGCAGACCTCCAAATCTTTCACACTTAGGCTCATAAAATCCCATGTCAGCGTTGCACGGGTACAGAGATGGGAATTCAGGCACCTTTCAGCAAATTCCCAAAGTTTATTCTGTACCATGTCCATCTGCAGGCAAAGTGCTGTGACTGCCAATACAGTCCCTTTCATCAATGCCAGTCTCCAAACTTCTTAACTGTGTGTAAATATAGCAATATGCTGGAAATAGTCTAAGACATCTGTCTCAAAATATCTGGAGGCTTCAGCTGTGGCAGTTTTAGATACTGGTTAAAGTTTTCCATCATTCCTTGTAATCTGGAAATATTGCACAAACTTGAAACATTTTATAAGTGATCTTTATAAATGAGCTTACTCATCATCAATGGGGAGCCAGCTCACACTGAAGGGAAGCATTTAATAGTGTAAAGCAGCCCTGCTAAGCAATTCAGAGCAGGGAAAAATAAGAAGAGAAACCAGCTGAAAGATGTACAGGTTTTCTTGAAAGTATCTGAGCCTTTTTTTTTATTGCAGAATGGCAGAACCAAACAGGTGTAGTTTTTCAGGGACTGTATCTGCATAAAAGCTGGTACTGCCAGGGGACTATGAACCATCATAGCTGAGCAAGCAGCACCAAGATGGGATAAGCACACTAATTGTGTTTCAGCAAAGAACTAAGTGCATTTTTAAATTTGTTTCCAGATTTATAGTTGCACAAAGGTCCTTGACTGTCTCATGCTTGAGTGGAACTGAAGACATATCCCAAAGACTTCTGTTTCTCCTGCTTGCTCATCACTGCTTCAAAACCTCCCACATTTGCATCCCTGGTTGTCTGTTGCTAGCACAGAATAAAGCTGTGGAATCAGAAACTCTGAAGAATTGCCACAACCAACCAAATACTCATCTATTACATTTTGCCTTTATGATTCGCCCGTGTAGGTCTGAACTTTCTGCCAGATCAGGGGTTTGGCTTTGCTGCCAAACCTAGAGCAGTAACCACAAACTAAGCCACAAGACCAAATTCAGTATTTATTGGTACCAGTGAATCCAGTTCCTCCAAAACCAACAGACTTCTATCCTGTTCTTCCAGCACAGCACCACAAGTCTGTTCAGCAGCAAAGCAAGCAACTACAGAAATTCAATGGAACGAACAACAGCGACAAACATAGAAAAAGGGTGTCAAATTTTTGAACTTCAGCGAGGTCAAAATGGAAAGGATATGAGTTATACGGTTTATTTCATAGTAGCAGCATTGTAGTGCCTTGTTTGTTCATGAAGCTCATGTTATTTCATAACTTACAATACAGAGAAATGTCAAAAGGGGCTTTGTTCACTGACCAGGAGCTACCAACCCCTCACATAATGGCTTCTGCTTACGAGCAGCCTTTTGGACCAAAAATGCCCTGTGAACGGTATCAGCATGCAAAACGTCCTGTTTCTGCCTTACACAAGACATATGAACCCTGATAAATAACTGGCCATCTGCCAGTCTCAAAACAAAAAGCAGAATCTATAAACACAGTTCAAAACCCACAGAGAAGAAAGGCTGGCAAACCCTTAGACACAAGGTTCATAAAAGAAAGATTGACAAATAATTTACTATTCAAGGTTGGCCAAAGAGCTGTGCTCCAAACTAGAGCTAGAGAATTTGCACAGAACAGTTGACAGCCATACTGAATTTAAGTAATTATTTTCTATCAGCCAGCACCTTTCGAAAAGAAGTATGACCAAAGAGGGCATATGAAAGTAAAATTTAAATGCAAAGCAATACACAGAAGTACTTCTTACATCACATCTGTCACACTTACAGAGGAGATTTAAAAAAAATGATACACCACTCAAAGAAGAATATAAAACTTCTCATAAAAGATAGGTGGTTTTAGAATCTCAACTCCTTGCAACAAAAACACTGGGAATAATTTATATTAAGTTGATTTGGAATGGTTTCTGTAGATTCAACACAGGCAGAGAAGCCTCAAACAAGTTCTGCAGGAAACCAGATTTAAATAAGAACAGGCTTTTTATCTTTCTGCTCCAGGAAAGGATTATTTTTGTGGTCATGTAAATGCGTCGGTTTTTTTTTTTTGCAGCTGTGGTATGTCAGGAGCACAAGTGATCAGGTAGCACCCTGAATTTGCAGCTGTAATTTAGAATAGATGTACCTTGATTAGCTTGAAGCCCACCTTAATTTAAAACTGTATGATCTTTGCATGTCTCACAGATTTACAGCCAATTGTGAAGAGGCCATAGTTTTATCAATAGCAACTATGAATAAGAAGAAATCGAACAATTTACCAAATTAAATGAAAGAATTTACAGACACACAGAATACACAGCTTACAGAACATAAGTTTGTTGAATTCCACTTTATAGACTGTTTGATCCTATAAAGTACATACTGAAGGGGATTAAGTTCTAAGGCATAAATTAGTATCATATTGTATTTCTCCTTTTTTTCCACCACTATCACAGTCCTGAATACAACAGAAATATTTCAGACACCACCGCAACTGCAGGCCCGGGGAATGCAGTTTTGCTTCATTTGCAACTACAGCGCTGCCAGGAATTTTCACATATTTGCTGAAGGATTTTGCTTACCCTCTTTACCCCTAATTAAACCACGTTAACCAATCAGGAGAAGATGGAATTAAAAAAAAAAAAAAAAAGAAAAAGAAAAAAAAAAGAAAAGGAATCCCCTTGGAAATGATTTGTATCCACATCCCTGTGGATAAACACAGCCCTTTTAACCCCTCCCCAGAAACACAGAGGAATTTTAATAGAAGGAGCACGAGGCTGTCGCAGCACCCGGAGTTTTCGCTGCCACCAAAGGCGTGCCCCTTACGGGGTGCCGACAATTTCTTCCGAAGCCTGAAAAGGCTTTGGGCTGTGAGAGGAGGTGGAAGCAGAGCAGAGGCTGTTTTGAAATCCTTGCTGGAGAATCAGAAAAAAAATAAATAAACCAACCCCAAACCACGAGCTCGATCTCCTCCAATGAAAGAGGTACCACAGGGTGTAGGCAGGTTGCCAGGCGAGCTCGGCAGCGTGACCGCACTGCATTGAGTTTCTTTAATGAAAGCCAGGAAAGAACACATTACACAGTGTTTCTTCTGAGAGCCAGCTAGCCCCCAGTGATTGAAATCAATAAAAACAGTCGGCAAGGGGCCCAGTGGGGGAAGAGAGAAACCTCCACTACAGCATTCAGTTTGCTTTCCACTTTCTCCCTCCCCCTCTGAAGTTAAACTCTGAAGATCACCATGACAAGCTGCGTCTCTTCCAGCGCTGGGAAGACGCTGGTGGGGATTTAAAGGAAGCGAGCCCTTTCCTTCGCCTCCTTGCCTTCCCTCTGCCCCCAGCACGAAGGAAATGAAAGGCTTGTTTGGAATTTGAATCCCGCCTGGAAAAACTTCACTGGACAAGTGCATCGTCCTGCAATACAGGGAAGGGATGGATTTTACGGTCGGAGAATGCTAAAAGGTGAGACGGGGAAGAAAAGCAGGACTCCGATCCATCCAGAGCCCAGGGACAGGCTAGGATGTCCAGCCCGGTGGAGGGGACCTCTGGAGCTGCGGGATCATCCACATCCTGAGGCAGCCGAAACATCGGGAACACGTGACCGACACACCGGCCCAGGTAAGCAGAACCTGCTTTTATCAACTCTCTGCACCACATCCCAAACCGGAGCGAGCCCTCCCCGTCCCAGCCCGGCCCACGTCCGCCCTCCTTACCCTCGGCAGGCTGAACGCTAAGCTGGTCCCCTCTGGAAATCGCGTCAGGCCACTAATCCTCGCTGAACTATAAACCGTGCACAAAAGCCCTTTGTTTACGAGTTGTGTGCTGAATCTGGGAGCTGACAAGGTAGGACAGGGCCATTGCATAAGTGCAGCCCCCCCAGGAGCTCCCGCTCGGGGCAGGGGAACACGGCTGACCCCGCACGCTGGCGCTGGCTGTGATCTGAGACACGGCCAGTAATGGATTTCTAATATGGTCCATATTTATCTATTTTATTTATGTATTTTGATCACCATAGCAGCCACATACAGAACATACTTGCACCGAGTTCCATGTGCTGCTCTGTACCATGAACTGCAGCATGTGCATGCACAGGGGGCCAGGCTGATTGTTTTGTCGAAAGGAACTTTGCAATTAGTTGTTAATACAGCCAAGGGGGTTTTCTGGCACGTTGTTTAGGAATGACTGACACAGGTTTATGCAGCACATGTATATCCTGTCATTACCCTAATGCTTGCAGGTTTTATCCCTAGCAAAAATGGGAAAGGCAAAGGTAACAGCTGTAGATCACAACATTCTTCCAGAGTTTTTGGCCAGCTTCAGATGATTTATGTAGCCTTCAGTGAGACCCAAAGGATGAAATCAAAGCCTGCCTTCTGCAAAGCAAGCAAAAATGATGACATCTACATCTCTTTTCCAGCAGTGGCAGGAATTCATTGTAACAGATAATAAATAGGTGCCTGTGGAGCAGGAGCAACAATGCTTGTCCCCTCCATGCTGGTCATCATTAGATATTGACAGCAACATGCACACTCGGTGCCAGAGAGGGCTGGGCAGGGACTAGATAACTTCTACTTATTTGGCACCTCATGATCCCCAGCCTACAGGGTACAAAGGGTACAAAAGTCTGGTTGACCCTGAAGTTAGAGAGAAGAGACTTACCAGCACCTCTTCTATTTCAGCACCAGCAGACAGATGCATTCATTTAGTACAGCAAGTGCAGATATATTTCTGCAGGTGCAGTGTTGCTCTTTCCTTGGAAAACACACTCCTTTTGAGGGTCCTGTAATTATTTTCACATCACATGAAAGTGGATGACTCACACACAGAGTGACCTGAAGAACACTTCTATGACCCAAAGTAAAGGACATCAGTTTAAGCATGAACTGTTCTAATAAAGCTATGAAAGCCAGTATTTAAACAGTCATCCAGTTTTGAACTTTTCACAGAAAACAGTCACAAAATTGTGGCTGAAGCTTAATTAAGGAACAAAAATTTAAAAAGAGCAAAGTTTTTGTTCATAATTCAGTAGGACTCCATATGAGGTTTTGGGCATATCCACAGACCCATGATTAATTTTTCAAAACCAGTTCCCTGTTTTCCTCCCCTGCACAGATCCTTTGCAGAAATGACAGCACCTTCATAGCTCAAGAATCACAGCAATCACTCCCACAGCAATCAACAAGTCTGTTCTGCACTGCTCTGGGAGCTAAATTTATCCTTTCACAGAGGAACTCATTGAAGTCTTTATTTAACATTTCAAATCAGGAAAGCTTAGGTGGGTCTTATACAACACGTATCACTTGTACTGACATTCTCAAGCTCAAGTGATATTCCTCCCCATTACTCCCTCAGCAGAAATACAAATATTATCTTTAAAGCAGAGTGTGGGATATTTTTGTTCAAAGTGATGAGTTTTTCAGAAGTCAAGTGGTCTGAGTTCCACAGCACTTACTGTTAATGGAGTATGTTCTTTTCAAACACACAGTATATAAAAAAGGTATTTTTTTCATCAGAAGTTTTGATCAAATACAGATATTTTAGCAGTCATACCAGAAGGCAGGATTTATGAGTCTTTTCCAGTCATGTCAGTGCTATTAAAGCAGATTCCCTGCACAGTGACACAGTCCTTCCAACTCTCCCTTTGGAATATGGAGATCTGGAAGGATCTCATGTTGCTTTGCTGAGTTCGATACAACAAAATAGAACTAATGGGAACCAACTTCTCCCATTTCAACTCGTCTTGATAGCCCCATATCTGTGGGAGTACTTTTGTCCTCAAAAATGAATCACATCTTCAGCATAGTTAAGAGTTCCTCACAGTTCGTGCCAGTTGTCCTTACAGCAAAGTATGTTGGTAAAAGAGCTGTTTGAAAACAGTACATGAGGTTTGGAAACAGTCAGCAAAGTAGATGAAATTATTTTAAAAGTGGAAGGACAAACATTTTGTTTCAATCTCACCTATTTAAGTCTTTATGAAGGGAAAGATCTGGTATTGTACAAAGTAAGTTGAATACCATTCAATAAATGTTGAAATTCAACAATAAAGGTGCAAACATCAGGGTCTGCTGAACACCTGGATAGTTTGTCTGGGGCGAAATATGATACCCCTGCCTACACTGGTGGAAAAAGAGCATCACCACCCCTTTCAAATGAACATGATCTGACACTTCTTGAATATGGTAAAGCTTCAGGGTGTCTCCTTTCTCATTTACTTCAGTGGTTCACGTGCACGGTGCTGGATTCACTCAGCTGAGCATATTTAGTTTGCTCAGTCTCAAGTTGACAGCTTCTCTGTAATGTACCCATTCTGACTCAAAAGTGGAAAGAAATTAACATACAGCTGGAGAAGGTATATTTTTCCCATCTATGGGAAAGACTAGTGAAGCAGAAGATTAAATATTAAATGGAAAATAAATTGTTGTTGATCCCTAGGAAAGGTGGCTCTCCTTACAATTCAAATGGGAATCTTTATATTTGACTTAGGAAGACGTTTTTGTTAAAAGCAACAAAGCCATCAAAACCTCTAAAAAACTTCCTACCTCTTTACCAACAAGTTGTCACTTCTTCAGCTCCACAGCGCACCAGGATGCATAGCTAGAGGGAGTGAGTGTCCTGGGGTAGAAACACTCCCCTCTCAAACCCTCAGTATCCTCCCAGAACTTAACAAAACTTCAATTCATGAACCTCTCATTAAATAAAATTAGCATCATGTGTAGCTTGCGCCACTAAGTTCTTTCTTAAAACCCAGCAGAATGTATCCATACGTGTCATTTATATACACTAAGTGCACACACATGTGTGTGCAGGAACATGTGGGTTTCAATTTGTGATGAACAAGAGAAGACACTCAAGAAAACAGAGTGGGCAGGACTCAGCTCTTTAGCAGAATGTGATCATTTCATGATTCAACAACCCTAAAATAGACACCCACAGCAACACCCAGAACACAAGCAGCCCCTCAACTGTCCTGCATGTTCATACCACAACAAATGAGTGGAAGGGTATCAACCTCAGCTCATGTCTTGCCACTTGATTTGCTTTACAATAGGATAAATAGTTTGGGAGACAGAAAACTGGACCCTCACTTTGGTTGTGAGAAACATCTTAACACAATAAGGAATGAGTGTGATGGATGTTACTGAATTTTGCATTTGACTTTATGCCTAGTGATAACCAGAGATGGGTGACATAGACCTTGACAGTTAATTTCTGTGAAATAATTATTCTTCTAAATATATATAATTTCCATTACTAGACCTTTGAACACCTGTACACAGAATTTGAACCTGTTTAAAGAAACAAGTACTCTAAAACCATCTCAGGTACAGTTCAGTTCCCACTGAACACCCTATTTAAGTTTCGTCTGAAGGAGAACAGTAAAGGAGTGATGATTCTAAGAGCTGGCATGACTTACACAATCTAATTTTCCTTCAGATCTGCTCTCTGCTCTTCAGATCACCATGATCAAGTACTGCACTGGGTCATTTAACGTGACTGAGAGAAAGAATTTGAATACATTGTTTGGGAGTTTGAAGTTGTCTCCTGTAAGTTCCTTAAGGAAATTCCATCCATAACTGCAGCATTTTGAAGGTGCCTGAAAATAAAGTGCAATCCATTCCCAAATTATCTTTATGTAGAAATGTTCTACATACTTTCTGCTCTTTTGAGTTCCCTGATAACTATACATCTATGATACCAGCTTTTAAGCTCTCCAAATTTATCACACAGCCCTGGAATACTGAAATGACATCTGGTTTTTATAGCATCAGGTGTGCCCTCATTATGTGTTTGGGAGGCAGAGCAGAAAATTGAAAAACAATTATGATTTAAGAACCTAAATTAAAACCTGTTGACTGCTTAGTAAAAATGCTCCATAAAACTTGTTTGTGTCTCAACAGACCACACTGAAAGATACCATTGTAAAAGCAGCACAAAACAAGGTGGTGGTGGTATTGCTTATTTTGGAATTAAGGCATCTAGCAAGTTATCCCAAAATGAAATTGTATTAATCTATATTTCAATAAGTAGCTTACACATATTTATAAAATAAATACTGGAATTTACAAGGATTGAATTTAAAACTCGTGATACTTTCAAAGCCAAACTTTACCTTCTGAAGTTACACTTTTCATCTTTGATAAACGAAGTACAAACACAACACAAAAGAGCAGTTGCCTGCATAAAGTTAAATAGAAAGTGGAGTGGATAATTACATGTGAAACACAAGAAAATGTGGACCCACCTACCAACAAGAGGATTAAGTTTATCACATATCTGTTCTGTTATCACATAATTTTTCAGGGATCAAAAGAAAGTTTTAAGATAGGAACAACAAGGAACTTCTCCACTGCACACAGGGGCAGCACAGCAAAAGGCACAGGAGATGGTCATTAGAAAATGCAGATGGTCAAAGGTAAATGTTTGAGTTGTTAGTGAACCAAGAGTCAACATTTCCATAGGGATAATGGCTACAGTGGGATTAGACTGCAAAGCTTTGAAAGTCAAGTAGTTTATGCTTGGCAGAAGAAAAGGAGACCAAAGGAAGAGAGAGATTAACAGCAAATGGAAGGTCCATCTCAAGGGAAATCCTGATCTTCAAAACAAAAATTAAGAAAAATTTAACTACTCTGGAAAAAACCCAAAATGTCAGAATTCTTTGTTGAACAGCAACAGAAAAGCTTTATCTTTCATTTTACTTGCAAACATTTTTACACATATAAAATCACAAAGGTTTATAATTCCCAGGTCCTCCAACTGGATAAACATTCCCAAACTATTGTGCTTTGTACACATTTTTGCCAACAAGGCCCAATGTGGCAAACAGAGCTACAAGTCACTGCCTCCTGCATCCCACCCACTTCGCATGACATACACAACGGGGAGTTCTTCAACAAGGTGGAAATGCTGCTCAGAGATCAAAAAAAGTCTAAAAAAAAAATTAAACACCTTCAAGGTTTAGCCATGATGCTGTTCAGTCCCCACAGATGGCACAGCTCCTCCCTCCTTCCAGACCCGTCATACCCACATTTATATAATTTAAGTACCAGATAACTTAAGTCTGTCATACCTTAGGAACAATAAGAACAGGAAATCTGAAATAAATGCATGAAGTACATGAAACAGAGCCAGCACTAAGGCCATGAGAAATTACAGTTGTGCAGAATCATGACAGACCTGGGCCCTGAAGCTTCCATGCAATGAAACGCTGAGCTAAGTCACCAAAGGAGTTCTGCAAGAGGGAAATAGTGAACAAAACTCCAAGTAGTAGGTTACAGAGTTTGCATAACTCCCAGATGGTAGTTACCATAGGGCATCTGAGCATTCAGAAAGGTACCACACTGTGGCTTAATTACTGTAACTAACAGAACTAACGGTTCTAGTCTGTGCTTTTTAATGTTTAAGTGCACAATTCAATTCTTGTTGCAGTCAGGGCTTCGAAATTTCATGTGTTTTGAAGCATCAGCAGAGCCTTCTATTACTGCACTGCTGGGTTAGGCTTGGCCAAGGGCAAGATGTTGTGGTTAGCAGATCTTACACACTCATTTATCTAATGACTAATCTGAGATGCAATTTCATAATTACTTTGAAGATTTCTGCTGCTCTAAAGAAAGCCACGGGACTTATTCTAACAACCACCCCAAAGAAGAACAGTGATATACACTGAGAATTCAAACTGCACACAAAAGGAAGAGAAATGCATAAACTCTGCATACACAAGGCCCTCACTGGCAAAATATATAGAATGTTCTTAAGTTGACAGTTTTATAACTCTAAATGGTTTCGCAAATGAAATCCAAACAAAAGAGCAGAGATGTACTCTAAATCACTCAGCAATTGCTGCTTAGAAAAACCAGCAACCACTAACTCCAGCAAACAAAAAGAGTTGCTTTAGGGAAGTTTAATGAATGGAAAAAATGTCAGAGTTTTTGTTGTTGTTCTTTCAGCTTTATTTTTGTATATTCCTGAATCTATACACATAATGATTCAGTTCCCCCTGACAAATATTGTATGGCCGACTATCAATCACATCAACTTTTTATATATGTTGAGAGAAGTCAGATAGCAAGTGATAAAGCGAGTTCAGGCAGAGGGCATATGTTAAGCAGCTGTGAGTCCATTTAAGCTGTCTATAGCCTAAAAGCTTAATGTCATTACACACAGCTCTGATTTCTTCCTTTCCTGCCTTACATTGGAATAGCCACATTATACAGAATAGAAATTGTTAACTTACTGAAGAAATATAGTCACACAGTGATTGCAGCCGAGCCAACAACGTGCTTATAAATTAGATGTAGTGTATTTGCCTGTGGTGAAAGATTGCACACCAGAATACTTCTGCTTAGGCTCTAAAGAAAGCTCTACACTCACGAATAAAAATCTCAGGTAATAGTTTCAGCAACAATTTCAACCTGTCTAAGTTAGTACTGCTGCCAAAGGTCACACTCTCCATTTTCTTCCACCTCTTCCTTGGGCTGGCACAAGTGTTTGTATGGTCTTGTAAACCCATTTGGGTTAAAATTACCTCTATGTCCCCTCACAAAGGTTGTTTTAAAACCACACCAATTTGTTAATTTGATGCACTGTGAACACTTCTGCCAGCAAAAAGAGGAGGTGATAGAAGGTGGAAGCAAGTGGGTGTGCTTGTGTGATCCCATTTTTTGCAGCCTCTACCTGAAGACACCATTCCTTAAAACAAATGTAAGTGTAAAATATGTTAAGTAATAAATATAAGTGCAAACTATGTAATGTTGCTGTGGGTATCTGACCTTTTACATATCAGGATGATGAAGCTTGCCAGCTCTGAAATTGTCACAGATCACTTGATGCTTGATGCTTTTTAGTAGCACCATGCATTGCAGACTTTTGGGCTTTCAATTATTCAGTTATTTCCCTCTAATTTCAAAATGACAGTAGATGTCTAGGAAAGGCAGAAAAACCAAGTTTTGCTTCCAAAGGCCTCAACTCAGGGGTCTGCTATTATAAAAAACATTATGATTATGACAGATATATTTTTCTTGCAGACATAAGCAATTCCATTTTAAAAATGGCAAATGTGGCAAAAATTCATGGCTTTGCTTGCTTCTTCTGGGGTGGGTAATGCTGGTAGCAGTCTGTTATTGAACTGCTGTAGTGGTTTAACAGATGCTGGCAGAGTTAAAAATGAAATTTCACTTGTATTATTTGGCTAATTAAACAAACAAATGCTGCCATCTATATAATAACCCATACCATAACTTTATTAAGATACTTAATGTAATAAAGAAAACAAGTTATCTTCATATACTATCCAAATATAAACACATTGCAAGATGTGTCAAGGCAGTTAAGGAGAACAGTGTGTTGTCATCCTCTGTCCTTCCCTTTGTGCTTCCTCCTGGAGTTGCATCACATCTGAAAACATCATTCAGTTCAGCAGTGACTCCAAGCGAGCAGAGTACCCTGTTAGGAGTTAAACTCTAGCAGCCTTTGGCAAAGGGTCATTATTCTGTAAACAGAACATCCAATAATCACCAAAGTCTGTAACCTCACAGCGGGTACACACTGTGGTACAATGCTCTACCAGCAGAAAGGGTGCAGAGCAATCACAGGAATCAACTGAGAGTTGGAAATCTTACTGCCAAGACTTTAATTTAAAAGAGTTTAATTTCAAACTCTGTAGTCATAGGTGGTAGGCAAAAATATATTAGATATGCCTATGTGTCTCTGAGTCCACTCATGTCATTGGCTATTTAGTACAAAATGTCACACAAACAGTGGGGAAAAAAGGAGTTCACAGCTTCTACTTGAGAACAGGAAGAGAAATGGTATCTAATAGCAGTGATCCAAACACTGCCAGGATCTTCAGGCACAACCATTGAAACAGAAGGTAATCAGACATCTAAACTGAGAATTTCCACCTGGGACCTATTTTTACTTAGTGTCAGGGTAGACTGCTCTGCTTTCTGAACCAACCCACACGGAAATGCGTTTATCTTAAATTCAAACTAGTGTTCACCTATCAGGTTATCTTTCTGCCAAAAATATATAGCTAATCTAGAAGTACTGAAGCCAATCAGTGTATCTACAGCAGGACTAACAACTTAAATTTGACACAATGGTGTGTGCCTTTCTCATAAGCAAAAGGATAAAAAAAAAAAGGGATTGTGAACTTCCACAATTTAGTTGGTTTATGAAGAACTAAAAAACCCCCCAAAAACCCAAACAAAATAAACAAGCCAGCTTAGTAATTCTATTAAACTTTGCTGAAAAATTGCTCCAACTAGCAACTTTGTTTTCTCATTCAAATGTTCCATATAGGCATATGAAACTGATTTCCCAATGCTTATAAACTAACAAAACACTGTAATTTTAACTATTGTTTATATTTTCAGTTCCTTCAGAAAAAAATTCCTCATTACCAGCGTTAGACAGCACTGCAGTTTGACTGTTCTTTCCCTTGTGAAACTACTAGAATTTAAACATACAACCGTGCTATTTTAACATGAATGACCATAACAGTAGGAACTCTCCCAGTTGCAAAAATGTTGGTCTGACTTATTTTCATCAAAAAGGTCTTCTATTTTGACCAAAGTACTTGGGGTCATTAGGACAGAAGTAATGATACAGAGAAGTGTTCAGGTACAAAATGTCTAATTCTTCAAACATTTTGTTAATTTGTTTTCTAAATCTAAAGCAATATTTGATCAGTTGAACAAATATTTGAAACGCATTTGGCTAGTTATCTATTTAGTAAGAGAACAAATTTATTTAAAAGGAATTTTTTCCCCTTTGGTCACCAGAGAACAAAAGTTATATTGAGCTCACAAGATTTTAAGACTTTTTTTTTTTTTTTTTACCTGGTCTCATATTAGACCCTTCCTAACAGATTAGTGCTGTCAGGGCACCAGTGATAATGGGAAATGCTTTTAGGAAAGGGAGTCATTTGATAGGAAATTGCATACATGCTATAAGAACTGATACAGCAAAAATCTTTTTTACTTCAATAAGCATAGCTGCTTGAGGTACTGGTTTTACCTATAATTTAGGTACTAGTTTTACTCTTGAGTCAAGTATTAAGCATGAGCTGGTTTTCATGATGATTTCCACTGTGCAAAGAACATCTGGAGGATTCATGATGCCTTCAAGTTCACGAGTAAAACCTGTCCTTTTGCTTAAAAGAAATGCTCTGCTCCATTCTCCTTTTAATTCCCTCCAAGCACATCAGTGATGTTCCTACACACATTTCAGGTGTAACAACATCTGTGTTCAGGTGATGCATCTACATCACTAGACCCTTTAGGTGAAAGCAACAGACATCTGACAGTAGGAACACTCACATTAAAATCTACGCAGAATTTCTGACAGACTACAAAAGACAAAGTCTAAAGAAGTGAAAAGTGTAATCCTTTCAAGGTCTGTCTTCAGTTTAGAAGTGAAATATGATCAAAAGACTTGAAAAACAGTTATTACTTGCAAATGAATAATTAGTCTGCAATGCCTTCTAAGCTAGATTTACTATTTACTAGAAATAAAAGCAGAAAAATAACTAATACAGGTCCTCTTACAAGCAACTGTCAAGATTTTTAGACATTTTTATCTAATCAAAGAGTAGATCTACTGCCAAACTGCTTGTGTATCTTTCCTTTTAAATAAAAAACTGGTTTAAATCCACATTGAGAGGTGATAGAAACATAACCCATATAAAAGAGCACACAGACCTCTAAAGGCTTCTGAAATCCTTCGCCCCGAATAAAAGCGTTGTGTCTTTGCTTACTTTATTTTTAGCTTCTTAGATTAAGGTTTGCATTTGGATTTCAGTCAAATTAGGCTTAGTGTTCCTGGTACTGTAAGAATTTCAAATATTTATAATTTTTCCTAATTCTGTCCAAAAACTTTTAAATCATCTGTCTTCCTTTCAGAGTTACACAGTTGCAGTAAGGCACCAAGTGCAGATTCTCTGAAATACTTCTGAAGTTACCCTGAGGGAGATGCCATTTGTGAATTCTGCCTTAGCATATGTTTGGTATATAAAGTTATTCAAGTGCTGTACAATAAATAACACAGCAACATAAGCTTTCAACGCATTTGGAAGTAAAGTCATAAAAACAGTCTTGTTTTGGCCAAAGTGCAAAAATTTACACGCAACAAATGTTGCAAATAGGAAGCCACAAAATCCACTACAAAGACAGACAGTTCTGTAGCATTTTTGTGGCTCTTCCTTCAGGGTGATAATCAGAATTAAAAAACCTAGACCATATAATACCTAACTTGCTGGGTTAGCAGGGTCTTTTGTAGCCGAGTCTCCAGCTCAGATGACAGGCAGCAGTGTGAGGAATAAGCCACAGCAGCATTTCTGTGCCTTCATGAACACAGAACCCAGAGTACAAAGGGCTCCATAACAAGTGGAAAGGAAAATGGATTTATGGTATCTGTACAGGCAATACATTTTGAAGAGCTGTAGTGGCTCCACGGTAATTAACAATTTCTTGGGATAATTGTTCACAGAGTATTTGGCTCGTGGTGACTCTCTGGCAGGGATCTTGCAGAAATGAGTAATTAGAAACTATTAACAATAAGATTAAGATGTGCTTGCCAGAAAAAGAATGCGATGTAGCACCATTCCTGAGGAAGAATATGGGTGAAGGTGTTAGCTGCACTCCCATCAGTTCTTCTGGAAACTCTCTGAAAAAGCTGCAAATATTCATTCAGTGCTTGTGGGGACACACCAGGCTGCACACTCGTGTGTCCAGATGGTTCTGCAGTGGGTTGGTTATTTCATGCCCATGTGGAGTAGGGAAGATCTCCAGGGTCAGTGAAGGATCAGTGCTCCAGGCACATGCTGCAGCTCAGGGCTCCTCAGTGTCCCTCACTGTGGGTGGTACTGATTTTGGTAGCACAGATTATCACCAATAGGCTGGTGCCATGACACAATTTTGCACGATGCCTGGATCATTTGAGAAGCTTCTGGCATGAGATGTCTGCTGGATCACTGGCTTAGGCTTTCCATTACTGTCTGCTGAACAAGAGATCTCTCCCCAGTCACACTCCCTTCCCCACAGCTTATGAGTGAAGTGAATTGAGGAGGGGGAAGAAGTTAAAATACACGGGAAATCCGTAATGATAATTCAGTTTTGAATGCTCAAAGAACTCATGTGACTGACATAAAATCCCCCACAGTTGTGAGTAATTAAGAACTGTAACTCAACAGATAAAAAGTGTTCGTAGCCAAAACCACAGCTGGATCCATTCTTGAAGTAAAACTGTCTAGTAAGGTCTGGACTTCTATATTTGCTCACATTGTATCTGAAGGCATCTCAGTTCAAATGGTTTCCTGATCAAAGATAACATATGGCAGCAGAAAGAAATGAGGCTCTCCAGAGCTGCAGACTCACTGCACCTTCAGCACTGAATCACTACAGAACCTTTCAACTGGAATGTTACTGAAATGCCAAGGCTAATGCAAATGCCAGCACTAAACTTGGTGTGCTGTGCCCAAAAGCTGCAACAGATCAAACAAAAGAATTCATATGCTCTACAAAGAGCATCTGTGAAGGGCACTTCTACCCTGGGAACAGTATTATTAAATACTGTTCCAGTCTGGAAGTTCAGAAAGGAAAGGAAACATTAGCATTTTTCTACTTCAAGAAAGAGGGGGAAAACAAAAATCTTTGAATACAACTCTCTTTCTCAGCATTGGATCCATTATAGCAAGTAATTAAAAACCTGTATATTTCTAGTTATTGAAACACTTGTGAACTAATATGGGTTGGGGGGTGGAAGCACTAAGGAATTCAGAATTAATTCCTACTGTTCTTACAATGTGCATGGCATAATGTAGTAATTTGGTATTTTTCATTTGCAATAGCATCTCTCATCTACTTTGTTCCTTCTGCTCTGTTTTACAGTATAACCTCCCCAAAATTATAGAAATACATTTCTATTTTAGCCCGTTGGGGTTTGCTATATTTTTTATTACTTTATCAGGCCTTAAATCCTAGGAGTGCCCTTTCTGTGTGTGAAAGAAAACACCCTCTTACATACACATGCAGAAAGAACACTCAGTATTCAATCCTTTTAGCTGCAAAATCAAATGCCCCCATTGGAACACAAAAAAGAATCAACATCAGGCATACATTTCAAAGGCATTGCACAAGTGATCAAAGAAAAAAGGGAAGAAATCTAAAGTAAAGCTTCTTGCATAACAGCCTGTGCCCAACCCCTTGAGTTTTTTGAGTGAGATAGGTACATTTCAGACTGTGCCACAAACATGGTGTTTTAATGGTATGAGAAGTATAAACGAAACTCCTCACAGATAGATAACAAACTCTGAAGTCTGCTATGCCATTTAAAGGCCCAAATAAACAGATATACATCGTTATTTTCCTGACAAGAGTGGACACCACACCAATCCTGGTGATGGATGCAATAGGGTTAAGAATGTTCTCACGTCTTCTGGACAATGAAGCAAAGCCACAGAAACCAGCAGGAGAAGCAGCCAAGTTTAGCCACCACGTTGGGCTATATATATTTATATCCTATAAATACACAAGCAGCATCTAAACAAGGATACAATTGTCATTCCCTTTATAAGAAAATTATTAGTTGCACTATGCTAATAACATACTCTGAAATACCGAGAATCAGAATCAATTTTCATGTAATAATACCAGAACACAATTCCACACTTCAGTAGTAACATTTCCTGCTCCAAATGGTCACCTAAGATGTGTCAGTAAATATAGATCCAAGGAATTATTCAGCATCTAGTCCAATCCAGTTACCAGTGAGGGCAGGGGAGGAGGACACGGCAGGACACGTTCTGAACTATGATGGCTTATGCTGATAAGGGAGCTGGCTGGGACTGCTCCTGGTATGAGCTCATTACATACTGTGAGCATGATGCTACCACAGAAGTGTTTAAAATGAAAGCTGGCACATAGATTCCTGTTATTTTCCTTGACTTGAAAAAAAAAATCATTTACACTGAAAGCTTTGTCTTAAATTCTTATCACGAAGAGTGAGTTATACTATATGCCATCACCAGAAATGCATGTCACAAGAAAAAAAAAATCTTGCTTTCATATAATTTAAAAAGAGACAGAACTGGGTCAACTTGATATACCATCATGACTCTGCTTTGTTTATCAACAAAGACCATGTACTACTGCCCATAATTCAATTTTAGGAGTATATTATCTAGCAGTTTTATAATCAAGATAGTTTTTACTAATGGAAATTATATAAGCTTGGACAAGGGTAACATTCAACATTATCAAATGGGAGGCACCAGAGTTATGATTTCTAGGCACAAGTTGTAATTGGATTGGAAGGCAAAGTTCAAGAAAACAGTAATACTCTTGTGTATTAACAGAAGGTTTGTTCTGGTCTGTAGTGCACTACCCAAGGCCATTTCCTTCCTTAATACTAAAATTCTAATCAGCCTTCATTTCATCTGCATAAATTTATGACCTAGTCCAAGTTCTGTGTATAGCTTTAGAAACAGACCTGGAATATGAGACCCAGCATGTTATAAATTCTCAGTTCAACTATAAAAATCTGTATATGCACAGGTGAAGAATGTTTAAAAGACACTGTGTCCCCACACAGTGAATTACTGTCACAAACCCTGCAAATGTCTTTGTCTTTAAATGCATCTGTATTAACTGCAGATTTGAAATTAAGATCCTAGTTATCAAACCCTAAGGAAACTGGGCCCACTGCAAATGAAATGAAAATGGACAACTATAACCACAACAAGAAATTTTTGACAAATTTTTCTTCAGCAGTGCTTTCCAGACTGTAGGGCACTCGCTACAAGCAATGTGCCTGTTTATTCTAAGTGGCTTGTTAAGAGCTGCCAGAAAACCTGAGCATGTTCTCCTAAGCACTGCTGCAGTTAAAGTCGGTGCCTTTGGCAGGATCTGTGTTTGAGGACTTCCAGAATACTGGAAAGTAAGCTGCTGCTTCTAAACAGAAAAAATACTTAGCTCACTCAAACTCTTAGCTAGTTTTTTCTTTTGCTCCCAAGGAGACACTTACCTCTGACTTGAGTATCATATCTCAAAATTAAGCCAACAGCAAAGAAAAGGAAAAGGAAGTCTGGGAAATGGAATGAAAGAATGTTTGCTGTGCAAGGTAAATCAGGGAAATGGCTAGAAGGGCAGAATTACAAATCTAAATGCTTAAGTCTCCAAAGCATTAAAACATCAAGCTCAAGCTTCAAAGAGCAGTAATAAGCCCTGAAGACCACAAGCCTGAAGGTACATGTCTAGCCTTCATGCCTGGACATAGCTCAAGAGTAGGTACTTATGTCAAAACAAAGGGGTGGGCCACTGAGAACTGTGATGTGGCAGATCAACCACACTACTTCCCCCTCGTTGCAAAATCCCATTCTTCCTCTCTGTCTCAGAAGCACCTTGGACCCACCTCCAGCTCCTCCAGGCAGGAGCAGTGCAGCGCTCAGCACCCTCCCCTGTGCCTGCCCTCTGCAGTCCCTGCCTCTGGCAGTGCCCATCACTGGCAGCAGACCCACGACAGCTCTGTCCCAGCAGCTGAGACACCATCACAGCCTCTCGGGCACGTCCCAGACAGGGATGCAGTGGAGGTGGCCACGTGCAGATGGGCCACTTGCTGGGCAAGAAGTTGCCCACGTTCAGCTCAGTGACCGAGCCACGGGGCAAACACATCCCCTCCTGGGGAGCTGCCTGGCCAGCAATGGAGCCATGGACTGAGAAGGTGCTCCTCCAGCCACCAGCTCTGCAGGTCTCACTGTGAGACGTGTGAAATGTCAGCTTTGTGTGTTTGTGGATGCATGTGAATATAAATGATGTCAGGTCAGTCTCAAAAGTTGCACAAAGTCTAATGTGGGATGGATTGAATTGCAGGGCGCATAAATAATTTTCAGTAACCACTATCCAAAATAAGAAAACGGTGAAGTGCAAGAAACTGCTCTGGCTGGTCATGCAACCACTGCTAAGGAATTCAGCTAAGCCCCCAGGGCACAGCATTTCCTTGAGACAACAACACCAGCTCTTAAAATCCAGAATACCTCCACTGCCTTGCACCAAACTCAGAACCAGTTCATTGTAATACCCTGGGAGACTGGAAATAAAAGGGGGAAGAAAGATCTCACTCGGCCCATGCAGTTTGGAAGGAACTAGAACTGCCTGAAATCCATCAAGTAAAATGGCTTGTTAATTGTAAGGTCATTTTCCGTGCTCTAAGACTGATCTGCCTGCATGTTACCAACTCACAAATCTTGATTTGCCAAACTTGGCATCCTGCACACGCTGTCCCAGCAGGTGCTGCTGGGGCTACTTCTATTTCAGACTGCAGAACCAGTTCACTGACTCACCAGCAGCTCTAAACCATATGTGGGAAAGCATCCCAGCTCTTAAACTTTTTGTTTAGTTTCTCTGAGCATTTATGAATAAATAAAAAAGAAAATTCACAAACCAAAACTGTGGTACACACCACTACAAACTGGCAATTAGAGAGAGTGGAATTAAGAACATAACTAGATTATGTTTATAAGCTTAATCATAATACAATTCTACAAATTTGAACCTGTAAATATATCTTCATTTATATAACAGGAGATAATAAAACCCTCACAGGACATCAGCATCAGCAAATAGGGGCTGACCCCCAGTGACTACGTACACAGGAAAACCCTTTTTTTGCTGTATCTTGATTTTTTCAATAAAATAGGGAGTTTGTAAGCTTTGGGTTTTTTTTTTTGTTTGTTTGTTTTTCTTTCTTTCATTTTTTTTTTTAAATTTAACAGACTACAGCCATGACAAGGACTGTTTTTCTAGTTTTTGTTGTGTTGTTTTTTTTTTTTAATTTTACACATCGAAAGCACACCATCAAATACCTTGTGAAAGGACATGGCACAGCTTTTATTGTGCCTGCTTACTCTAGATTAAGTTACCCTTAAAAAAACACTTTACAAAACAGCAAATAATGCCCTGCTCAACTGACAAGGACATAAATTTCAACAGGAGGCAAAATGCCAAAACCAACAAGGAATTAAGAGAAGCTGACACACACTGTACATGTGAACTGAGAACTAAGAAGTTTAGTCCCATACTGAAATTGTCTAAGATTTCTCTCATGCAACAAGTTACAAAGAAAGACACTAAACTCTGATAGTAAAGTTTGCAGTGACTTTATTGTGGAGAGCACACATCCATAGTGAAGGCAGCATCTGCCACTTGGAAACCAGCTGAGTGACTTCAAACCTGGCATTTGTGCAAATTTGTGTGTACTTTAATCTAGCATAAAAATATTAATTGAGAAGCATATCAAGTTAGGCTTGTCAACCTTAATATTTTCTGGTGATTTGAATGGGGCTGGAGAATAAGTATCTTTACAAATCCAGTTGGCTTTACTTCAAATGCAAAAGCTTGTTTCTAAGTTGCACAAGAACAGGAGCCCATGTAAAGCTGAATTTTGAATGCAAAGCCAACCCAGTTCTGCTCATCATCCTCTATTTTGAATCCTGTCTGCAGCAACAGTTTTTGGTGAGCTCACTGTACCTCCCTGTAAGAATTTGGGGGGTTTCCACCAGAGCTACACTTATCTCACCAACAATCTCTAATTTTTGTATTTAGAGCTAGCTTTGTATTTTTCATATTTACACTAATTGTCTTCATTGGCACTGATGAGCTAAACATTACTTGAGCTTTCTTTGCAGGTTTTAGGGTGGTTTTTAATGAAGCTGGTAAGTATTCCCCCCTTACCAGTGCTGATCAGCTTAATTTGTTCAGCAACTAAAACTTGGAGCAAACAACTGTATTTTAAAAACAAATACTTTATTAAAGCAAGGGCAGTTGTGGTTCATCTGCATCATATGGCTGCAGACTGCAAATGGAAGCTAAGGAAACAGAGGTTATGACATCCTGCAGCTGGGACAAGTCATGTTCATAAAGCAGCGCTAAATCAAGACTGCTTGGCCACTTCAGGCAGCTGCTTGTGTGGAAGTGAAAGATCCCACGAGAGCATTAAAAAAAAGGAAAGGTTTTGGTGTCCAAGCCAACCCCCCCTTCCTTTATTTAATGCTAGCAGGGACTAAGTTTCTTCAGAGCAAATGACCATAGAAGGTTCCTGCCAAGTAGTTGCTACTGATTTATGTACATCCAATCACAGAGAACAGGAATTAAACACTTCACAAAATACACAGGCGAGTAAATTACAAAAGGTCTTCCCATGCTATGCAAATGCCAAGTGCCTGAGGTTGGTTCTCAGAGAGATCATTTGGGTGATTTGACTCACCATAAGGCCACACAAAGGCTCAGATCAGCAGAAGGGCAGAGCAGTTTTTGTTGTAAGCAGCTGGAGAAGCAGCTGGAGCTTCATCAGGGCAGTGGTACCTGTGCTACTCAGAGGGGCACACACACATAACTGTTTTCATTCAGTTGGGAATTGCAGGAAAGAAAAAAGGATTGGGTCTGGAAATGTTATTTTCCAGGCTGCCATTTAGCGGCATTCAGCCCTGGAAGCCGGGCCAGGTTGGATGGAGCTCTGAGCAACCTGGTTGAGTGTGCCCATGGCAGGGGGGTTGGAACTAGATGATCTTTATGGTCCCTTTAAACCCAGGCCTTTCTGTGATTCTGTAATTTTAAGATCTATTTATTGATCCAAAAAGTACTGATAAAATACCTGAAAGTTGGCGTTTTCCATTACAGCAGATGGAAAAAGTATTTTTCCAAAGTTTTGTGAGACAGTACTGGTGGCTGAAATAGCAGAACCTGAATATCAGGAAAAAAAACGGTGCCTGTAGCTTTGCCTTTTATTTTTTAAAGTTTTTTTTTAAAGCAAGGAGGAAGCTTGAAGCAGTAGTACTGATTGGAGACTTCCACAACACTATCTGGACGCCAGTGTCATGCTGTGTAAACATGTGGATCCATTAGACAATTGTTGGAAGCAGTGAATTCTAAATCTGATCTAGTGATAGGACTCATGCTGTTTGGGAAAAAAAAAAAGGGGGGGTTGCGAAACCACAAAAGGAAAATGTTTCAGACTTGTTAAAAAAAAATACAGAAATAAATAAAAGCACAGCATGAACAATGATGTATTGGATGCCTGCAGATCGCAGCCTCTGGAGAGTCCTGACAGAGAAAAAAGGCCCGAGCTCTTGGCTCACCAACCGTTAAGTAACTTTATAAAAGTATTCCAATCTGAAAGGATAAAAACATTTTCATAGAGAAAAATTCATATTCACAGGCAGAATACAAAAGATTTTCCCCACTAAATGACAAATCTGTCCCAGTGATTTGTATCTTCTCCCACATTTCTTGCACGCTCCTGCCTGAGCTGGAGCCGGAGCTCCGCGCTGTTCCCAGCGATGCTGGCTGGGGAAGGGAGTGGTAGTTCTGCCTTCCTTTGCTGTGTGCTGCCAAAGCAACCCTTTGGCCTTGTAGTACTTAATGGGCTAAAACACACGTTGAAATTAACTCCTTCATTAGATACACAGCTGCTACTCCGTATCACTTTCATTTTCCTTAATTACAGCACTGCAAAATTTTATGCTGTGATTCAGAATTCTATGTGATTAATACAATACATGAATTGCATTTGTTAGAATATAAAACACAGGCCTCATGAATAAAGTTATAATTACATGTGACCTTTGAAATCAGGCTCCATTCTTTCAGCTATCTAGAAATACTGTGCTTATTCTGTCCATGCTACAACTTCATTTCAAACTAATTAACCAGCGTTTTATTCCACTCAAGTTGCCTACATAAAACAAAAACCAGTGAGTTCAGCTCCCAGCAAAACTGCAAGTCCACTTTAAGGCTGTCACTACAGAACTTGTTATTCGTCTCCACAGGCTTATAGATGTGTATAGCTCAGCATTTCCATCATGAGTCACGCTGTGATTTAATCAATCCTGAAACATTGTTTACTACATAAAAGAAATTGTACTTCAACAACAAGGATCAGAACACAAGAAAATCAATCCAGAAGGGCTACTGAGTCACTAAAGAGGAAGGCAATGAAATACACATTATGCTTAGGAAGCTGGAGCAGGTCAGCAGTAGAAAAGATTCTCTTTGGTGACTGCTGGGTGAACACAGAACCTTTCCCCAGCCCAGTCCTAAGAGCTCCATGAGCACACAACAGTGGTCCTTGGAATGCAGATCTCAGTAATGCACTTGGCCATGCATATGATGAAACCTGTGTAACTCTGCCAACAATTCACGTCTAATTCTTGTCATATCCATACACACATGGAGATGAGGCTACAGGACACGACTAAAGCACTCAGGGGCAGCATCTCCTACAGCCTGTCCTTACATGGATAGAGTTCCCAGAGCTCCAGATGAGTTACAGGTGGGACTTAGCAGCGAGAGGTACCAGCCAGGAAAAGCCCTCCACAGCCATCCTCTGCTCCAAAGCACAGAGCAGCTGTCTCACAGCATCCCTAATGCAACGTAAATTTGCACTGAAATTGTATTTATATCGAAAGTATAAACACAAGAGCTTTCTTTGCATGTATTTGTGGCACATTTCTTTTTGTTCTTGAGAAGAGAGGCCAGCCAGAGGCTGCCACCAAGCAGCCACTACCACAGTTTTGAGACCACTAGACTTGGTATTTGGTGATTTCCACCTGTGTGACATGTCACAAATACACGTTAGCCGTAGAAATCCCTTCCTCTTAAGATCAAGACCACATAATAATAGTTTGTCCCTCTATTTACTATTCTCCATCAAACTATGAAACTAAAATTGCAAGGGAAATACTGGTTGCACTGTTTGTTTTTCTTGGGTCCTTAAATGCCAACCACAAGATGTGAAACAGAGGGCAGAGAGAGGCCAAGCGGAGCAGGAAAGCTCTGACTGGAACACGTCGTGGTAACAACCATAACTGGTGCTCATGGCAGAGAAAAGGGGAGGGGAAAATGTGCATCAGAACAAGATCAGATCCTTTACAGACCAGTGTTGCACCTCTCAATAAAACTTAAATATAAAAAAGAATGAAGTGGCAAAGGTCTTAAAACACTTTTCCCCAGATAAAGTATTCTACTACTTCAAAATCCAGTCATAAATAAGTACCCTTGAACTTCTTAATCTTTCTTTTTAGGGGAAAATTTATCTACTCTTAAAAGTTTTCTTTCTCTCCAAATATTACTGTTCGATCATTAATCTAAAACCTCTTTAATGCCTAATATATGTGTGCTTTTTTTTTTTCTGCTGCAACATATAGGGAAATTAGTGCTTTAGTTATTTTTAATTTTCCTTTAGATAACTCACATCTGCATACTGAAATTCTGGTTACAAATTTTGAGTGAACAGATATATTACTTTTAATTTAATAAAATACACTCCACAACCCAAGAGAATTAGTGTGGTGCCAAACCCACCACTTTTTACAATAACAAACCAAACTGACATTTATCATAGTATCATACTACATGACAGATACTTCATATCAGGACTGTTACATGTAAGTTTTAACCCATCAAGTGTGGTATTTTCAGTGAGAAGGACATTATGGTTCTATTTTTAGATCAATCTACAGCTTTTATTCAAGATCCTCAGTTCACCCCACAAGTGTAAGTAAAACCATCAACCTCACTGTGAGACATTACAACACCAAACATCGTGAACAATTACATTACAGATGTTCTAATCCCTGGATGAAAACACTGGATGTTGTAAATGCTACACAGAACACAGTACAGGGAGATACAAGACAAAAAATGAAAGTAAACTCTATTTATCAGAGTTGATTAAATTCTTTCATTTCTTTCAACCACCTACAAGTAACTATTTCACCTTTTGTTTCTCCTTTTCTTTTCTCCTCCCAGTGGCTCCACCTCAGATTGACATTCTCCTGGCCTGCACCTCATGTAAGTAGAGCTGTAGCAATACAGTGTGACTATTATTGTGTATGTTTATTTCCAAGGTACAACTGTGAAAATATTTTGCCAAAACTGGGACTTCTAAACCTGCTATTTACTTCTCTAAAAAGGTACTATATCACCAAGTCCTCACTGAAGACTTAGCTAAGAAAATTAAGTCTCAGATTGTCCTTCTCAAAGATCACTAATCAGCTACTAATCAGTCTCATACAAAGGCATATCAATTTACTACATCTTTCTAAGTTTGTGAAATCTGAACTCCCTGAAGTGTCCCATGATCTTGAGGCACTCCAGGGCTCTTTGTCAAGCAGGGAAACCTCTGCAGAAACAGACTGGAGGAATATCTGAAGGTTTAATTGGCAATACTTCTGCAAACTGCTTCCCAATGCATGTGGAGAAGGAACGGAGGTTGTAATGCTCTCCCACCAGGAGATCATCGTGACACTTAAACCTGCCTGAAATCCCAGAGCCCACAGGAATGGGTGTCATACATTGACAAGGGCTGATGAAGGAGAAGGAGAAAGGCAAAGTCAAGCCCTTGTTGGCCAGCCTGGGCTGGCTCAGCAGGGAAGAGGCACCTTAAATAAAGCCAAGCAGATTAAAAGGAGAGATACAGAACTTGGTCTCCTCTAAGTGGCCAATTCAATTCATCTGAGCACTGATGGTGCAAACACCATCAATACCGTGGGGTTGTATTTGCACACAGCCTGATGAATGTGCTCAGGTGCAAGGAGTGGCACATGCTCAGTGTGGAGGTGAACAAGGGCACTTGTTCACCCCCGTCCAGTTAATGAGCGAGGGATGAGAAGCCAGGAATTATTTAATGTTACCGTTAGTGCCAGCTGTGCCAGGACCAAGTGCTGTTCTGTGACTCTCAGCAAACCTCTTCATCCTTTTCATGTTCTCCTATGTACAGTGAACGTAACATTTTGGTGCCCAGTGTCCCATCTCCCCAGTGTTTAATTGTCTATTTAACATTCCAGTCATAAATGCACTTGATTCCTTTTACTTTGATAAAGTAAAGTCAGCATCAGTAGGTAACACTTTTTAAAACCTTCTTTCCAACTATTGTGAAACAGGAGCTGACTGTTTATGGAGTACTTATTTTTTATGTCAGTTTACCACAGGGCCTCTTTAGCCACAGGCTTACAGCCGGAGGCCCCAAGGCATTTTTTGGGAGTGGAAACTTTTTGAGTTCAGCTCTTAACAAATTTCCAGCCTGCAGTATGTTTTTCATTAGTCTACATGGTGTTATAATAAATGATGCACTTCCTCTTTCATTTTATGATTTTTTTTAAAACATGCAACAATTTTTCTGTGTCTGTTTTTTATTACTTTCAATATACTCAACCACACTAATCTTAGAGGCTATGTATAAAACCAGAAAGGATATATTGAGTAAGATATCAGCTACAGCAAGACAAGCTTTTAGTTTAAATTCTTCACTGAAGGCTGATCACAAACCCACTACATGCATGCAGTTCCATCCTTTCAGGGGCCACTGCTAAAAAAACAAAGATCTGTTGCCCCAAAACCTAGAGCTGGCCTAAAAAAGACTCCTCCAAGGTGTTCACCTGTAGGATCTTCAGCTAAAAAAGTCTAATCCCACCGGCCAGATACAAAACATACTAAAAACCCCCTGAGCCTCCACCTAACAGAGTTGCTAGAAGGTCTTTTTTTTGCACAAAGACCAGCCTGATCTTCTCTGTACAGTTTTGGGCCCCCCAACACCAGAAAGCTTTCCATGAACAAGAGCAATGGAGGGACAGCAGGATAGCCAGGGAGGCAGGAAGATGCCCTGTGATGAGAGGTTGAGGGAACTGGACTTGCTCACACTGGAGAAGGAGAATGTGTGGGTGGATCCAACAACCACCACACTGCACCTACAAGAGGCTTACTGAGAAGACTCCTTACAACAACACATGCTGGGATGAACAAGGCAATGGGCATAAGTTGAAAAACAGATGGATTCCAACATATAAGGGAACACTTTTTCTTCTACCATTAGACAATCAAATGTTGGAACAGATTGTCCAGAGGTTGCACACTCTTCATCCTCATAGGTTTTCAGGATCTGATCTGATCTCATTGCTAACCTTGCTTAGGGCAGGTATTGGGAGAGATGGTCCTGAGGTCCCTTCCAGCCTGAATTACTGTATGAGTGATTCAGTCCAGTAGAGAATAGCTAAGATTTTAAATCCCAGAAACAGAATTCATCCAGAATTCATTCAGACTGCCTTTTCATTTTTTCTCACTACCTGTTAAAATCATAGGCATATGCTCTTGCTAATAGTGTGGTGCAATGATTTTTTTTTAATAACCATAAAAAAACCAGCTGTGGACAGTGCTGAACCTCAGACACTCAATTTCTTAACTGAAATCTTAATTGAAATCTTTCACTGGTCGCTATAGCTTTTTGAAGCCTACTTCAGACAGGAGAAAAGAGGCGAAATGAAGACTTACCTTAATGACTTTTGGACATGAATGACAACAGCCATCAATAAACTTCAGTGAAATACCTGTGCCACAACTCAGACTTTCTTTTTACATTATCTCATCTGTCTTTCCCTGAATGCAGCCCCTAGAAATGCTAGGACTGATCTTGCTTACAGTGAAGCACCATGACCTTTTGATTGCCACACAGGATTATTTGTATCATGTTAGAAACTGGTCCCTGAAAATACAAATGTACTTAGAAACAGCAGGTGACAGTGACCCAGGCAATATCCCAAACATTTCAAAACTAGAAATATAAATAAACCTTACTATAAGGGTAAAAAACATTTCTAAAAATCAAAACAAAATAAAAACCAGACAACTAACTTTTCAGAATTTAAGTGTCCATCCTAAAAGCACAACTAACCGTATTTAAATCAACCCAGAATTCTTTGTGTTATCTTGTCTTATCTAAAACGAGTTTGGTGAGCTCTGCAGGAGGTCAAAAGTAAATCGAAAGCAAATGCTTGTAACACAGTACTCCCAAAACATCGGCTCTCAAATGCTTTTCAGGGAATGTTCACCTCCTTTCCCGGCACAAACTCAACAGGCATAAACACAGGCACTGCAGTGATTCAGGGCAGACAGGATTAGCATGTCAGAAGTGTTATTTGCCTCTCAGCTCACTACCTGTACCAGGGATTGCCTCACATCCCCCTGTGCCACCCTCCTGCCTTAGTACATGTGCCACCTTCCCATCCCCAGCCATGCCAGGGGCTCCTGCATTATCCTTTTCTCCTTTCCAATTCACTCCTCTCCACTTGTCCCCACGGAGCTTTCTGTCTCCAGCTTGCCCCCAACATCCTTCCTGCTGCCTGCTAAGATCCACGTCACCTTCAGACTCAATTCTGTATTACTAGAAACCTTAATTTCCCTCTTCCTATCAGCTTCCTTCCTCTCACAAATTAAGGACTGTGTTTGTCATTCCCTAATGAAGTTTGAGTCCCCATGTTCATTTTGGAGAAGATGAGAGATTTGAAAAAGAGAATATGAACTGACATGAATGAACATTACCTGAACTAAGATCAGTTTTTAAGTTGAAGACATAATAGGCCAGCAAAATTCACACAGTTGGGAAAAATGTAGAAAATACATCGCTTTCTATAGGATATATACATCTGGAAATACAAACAGTATTCCCTGTGCTGACCCTTTCAAGGAGGAGCAGTTCTCCACTACATCCCAGTGTATACATTTGCCTATTTTAAATACATTTTTGACGTAGTTGATACACACACACACACACACTTTTGTTAAGATAGCCTTCTTTTTATATTTTCCCCTCTGTGCATAAGGTTTAGTAAGAATGTATTCCCAGGGGCTGACAGCATCAGAAAACTAGGCTATGCCAACTAGAAGAGATTCCAGTCAAACATCATCATGTCTGGCATACTGTGTTTCATTTACAAATCTTTGATTTCTAAATGAATGGCAGTTCAAAGTGCACATGAAACACAGATACTTTCTGCCTATGCATGTAGAGATTGTTAGAGATTAAACCACTTTTAATTAAAGACCTAAGCAGGTGTCAGTTCGTGATACTCTTTGGTTTAAGCAGATGGATGTTCACGGTTACCCAGCAGCACACTTTCAGTACAAGCAGAATCAAAGACAACTCCCTAAACAAAGCCAAGGAAAGCTACTTTGTAACAGGGTTTGAAGTTTGCTACTACTCATCTGTCATTTCTGGAACGTCACATGCTCAGCTGGGAAAACCATTCTAAAACACTTCAAAAATAAACAACCCCCCCTCCAAACAGCCCTATGAGACAGAACCCCAGGCCACACAAGACCTATTAATTTCAGTGGGGTTTTGTTCTGTCTCTCTATACGCATCTAATTACCCAAAGTTAATTTGCAGTATCAAGGCTTAAACCAGACAATTTAAAAGCATTCTGGACTCAAATAACTAGAGTTTAAACACAGAAATGGAATTATTTCTAAGTAATTTTTCTCTCCATGTCATACTTCAAGGTGAAAGCAATATGAGGAGCACCCTGTCCCTCCATTACTCAAAGGTTCTTAATTTTCTTTTTTAAAAGGAAATCCAAAGATTAATTTAAAGCCATCTGATGAAAAAACCTCAGTATTTACCTTCATATTTTGTTGTAATATATACTGAATTCGAGTGATTTCAAAAGTTATCCTGGATGCTTCTCATTTCAAGATGTTAAATATTGGCTCTTACAAATCTCCATTACACATTGTCTGACAATATTTGCTGCTCTGGAATACATGAACTGACTTTTAATTCTTACAGAGGTAATAAAAATAAAGTGTGTAGAAGCTGGCCATGGATAACATTTTAGAATTCATATTTATTACAAGTCACTCCTTTCCAGGTCGAATTCCACATAAAGTAAGTGTAAAAAATGGTTAGAACTGCCAGATGTATAAATTCTCTCGATCCTTTTTACCCATTATATCATCAGTAGCAGCTACTCTCAGCCTGGTCTCCTAATCATCCTCTCTGTGATGGCACAGTAACACCCCAGCAGTGGTGTTACAGCTGACACCTGAAGACAGTGAAAGAGCACACGTGTAATCCCAGAATCCCAGAGCTAGTGAACCACACACTGAAGTTCCCCAGCCAGAACCAGCCCATCACAGAGCTGTGGGAAGGAAACTACGAGGGAGACAGACAGCTGATGGTCAGGGGATGGGGGACACGGGTGGGGAGGCAGAACAGCCAGAACAAAGCCAGGGCTGCTGTCAACAGCAGCAAAGTACCAGCCTGAGTCCTTGGATGCTGCCTTAGGGAAACTACAGCGTGGCTGGAAAGTATAAAGATGGCACAGGGTGGTGGTGACCATGAAAGCACAATTCTTGGGGCTTCAACAGACCCTAAAGGAAAGACTGAGCGCCCTTGTAAAAAACAGGTTTCCATTTTCAGAGACTTTTTGCTACTCCTTTGCTATTAACTAAAGCAATATTGCATGCAGAGAAATCTGAAAAATAAAAAAACCCCAAATGGTAGAAACCAAGATCTGTTTGGCAGCTTCAGCAATGACATATAAATCTGGAGTAACTGCAAAGGCTCGAATCTCAAAATATCCACCAATACAACCAACAGTTACACTTGGCTCCTGATTTTTATCAGGTTTCTGCAGGCAGTGTAAGGAATCTCCCTTAGCCAGGAAGGAAAAACTCCTAAATTCAGGTGAGATTCTTCTGGAAGCTGTGGTAGGCACAGGTTATGAAGTAGATCTTTGTACAGCCGCTCTACCTCCAGCTTTATTTGCTGGGAGCTGGTTATGTAACTAACACAAAAGAAAATAACCCTTTCTGGGTTGTTTCCCTTTGTAAGCCCCGGGCTGCCAGGAGGAACTGAGAGAATTCAAAAGCAGCTTCCCTTCTGTTGCTCTTTTGGGTGTTTCTCTTTGAAGTGGCACCCTGAGTGGCTGCTCATTCACCAGTTTTGTAGGTAGGCTTTAAAGCAATAGTTTCCACCCTTCAAGCTTAAGTACAGAAACACAGAATTAATTAAACCAATTTGGTGGTGTTATTATTTCAGCCTTTTATTTCTACTTGGTGTCAGACTCTTACATGCAAGGACTCTTTGTAGTAGCATTTCAGCCACTGGAGAAAATGCTGAACTTTATAGTTCTGACACGATTTATTTTAATTGCTTTTTTTTCCTCAAAAGAAGATCAAGCCTAAAATTATATAGAATTATTGTCTTGCAACAAGTGAATGGACCACTAACCTGCCAGATGGCTCTAATGTAATAAAAAACCCCATCTATAATAGTATTGGTCAAACACCACATTACTGATTTCCAAATATTTTCCTGGTGTGAAATGTTTGCGAAGCATCCTCTTGCACCACTGCTGAACTCCAGGAACACTTTCCAGGACAGTTTTAGTCCTTAACTACTAAGAACAAAGAATGTCCACATTACTAAGAATTATTATGGAGAAAATATTTCAGTGAATCTGTCCTACTGTACTGGCTCTCTCTGTTGTTTATTTTCATTCTTTGGGCACTGGATTTTACAGCCATAATTATCTCATTTTCTCAAAGTACAAGTAGTCCAATTTTTATTCACTGAGGTCAACATTTTTATTGCATTCTTCCTCTGTTTTTTTTTCTTCCCTGTAAAATTTGCTACTAACAACAAATACAATAGATTTATGCTATCAAAATACCTCTTAGGGTAGAGATTTATTAATAAATTGTATTTTTCATGTGAGCATAGATCAAAAATGGCAATAGTAAAATGGACAGCTGGAGGAAATTGTGTTTTAACTCCATTTCCATTCTCCATGTCCTTTAGAAGAAATAGTCCTACAAACATGCAACCTCCTCTTCAGATATTTTTCTCCAAAATCTGGAAGGTTTCAAGAAGGAATGTTCAGTCAAGTGGGGTTTAGAAGCTGGTAGTGCTTCATGGTCAGCTGGCTGTGAAATCCTGCTCATTAGCCACAGTCCTGAGCACGCAAACTTGTTGCTTTCCAACTTCTTTAAAGGGCTGAAAGGAGCGGAGACTGCACCCAAACATTTATTAAGGGAAACAGGAATGCCCTGAACTTTTTCCTCTTCTTATACATCTGTTTCCTCTCCTGTTTCTCCTCTGCTGCCAAGTGAGCTGGAGTGCCTTCAGCCTGCCCTGTAGAGCCTTCAGCCTGTCCCACAGCCTTCCCAAAACACATCCACAGGGTTAAAGCCCTTCCTCCCTCCCCACCACCTGAGGGCTGCAAAGGAAAGAGCTGCTGGTAGCAGGAAAAGGTCAGGAGCTGTGTATTATATTCTGCATGTTTGGATTAGCCCACAATAGCTAAATAAACTGATTTGATGTCTAATGACATTTTCAAACAGTAGCTAATAAAATTATCCAAACTATGCAGAGACAAAAGATGCACACAGACACACCAGAAAATGTCTCTAATACATCCACACAAGCATTGACCTAACAGGGAAATCCAGCAGTTTGGCCATCCAAACCAGGGTCAAATACAAAGGAACACAAGTTATAAAGCCTACTCACTAGAAAAGACACAAATATTCTTACCTTGCCCACTATCTGTATGCAACTATCAGGTTTAATCCAATGTTTTTAGCACAGAACCATATTTTGAAACAGAGTCATGGTCTTTTCAAAATAAATAAATAGAAGGCACACTACTGACATGACCCACAAGCTTGGAACACTTTGGGAAAGCTCCTCTGAGTTAGCTGGGTTAGCAGCTCTGAGGGATTGTCACTAAAACCACACGAGGATCCTGAGTCACATCAGCAGAGGAAGGAGCTGCGATGGACAAGGTCCCCACTCCTGTGATGAAGGAGAGGAACACTGACCTGTCTCTCTGCAGTGCCCAAAGCTCTGTGGTCCCACCCAGACACCAAGCCCTGCCCAGAAGGGAGACTGTGCCAGGGCCGTGGTGCATCCAGGTGGGAGTTCCACCAGAGCTCACTTGGAACGGCCCTTAGGGAGAGCTGGGTGAATTTCTCAAACCAGAGACGCTGGTTCTGCAGAATGAATGTATGATTAATGGGGTTGCAGCACTGCCACGATTGTGGTCACCCTTTTAAAGTTTTCCATCAAAGTTCTTAGGGCCTGCAATATTGCAGCAGATGAAAAATGAAAGGGACTCAAAGCTGTGCCCATTTAAAAGACAGTTCTAAAGCAACTCATCTGAAATTTGCAAATAAGTCTTGCTTACTTCAACTGATTTGCACATTTAATTTCAATTTTTTAATGTGATTACCAAAGCATTTTCAGACTTGTTATGACCAAATACAAACTTACTGAATATTCCCACTAAGATAAAACAAAAAAAAAACCAGTCCTGAGTGAATCCCATTAATATTACACCTTGCTTTACACTTAAAACAACAGTACTGCAAAATAAGAAGCAGTGTCAGTGTGGACTGACCCCATTCCATATGATGTATGAGGAGATCTTTGCCCACACTGCTCTCTTTATCATGTACCACTGTTTGTGTTCCTTTGAAGGTACCAGCCTAAGATAAAAGTATACCGAGGAATATTTCTGATAATCCTTTATATGAATAACTACTCTTTATACACACTTTACACATGGGTATAAAGGGCTCAAACACACCCACTAATTCGCTAATGTCTTATTGATGCTTCAGCAAAACCACTTCAGCTCATAAAAGTATTACTCTGGCAACCACAGTCCTAAATAACTACTTTAGCATTGTGATTTGTTTGATCAAACTGAATCACTAACTCTCTCCTTAGTCTAAGTTACTGCTTAGAACACTCCTAAAATGTGAACTTCTGAAAGTTGTTATACTGCCAAGCAAAACTGAGCAGAACTTTTTTTTTTCTTATTTAGCTTCTGTAAATAAAAAACCCCAAAACATTACTAGAGCTGCCTATGAGTTCATATCAGATGTAGCAATGTGTCAGGGGCATCAGCACATTAAACACCTGGTGACTTCATCATCTGAACCACTACAGATTATTCTGTAAACAAAAACCTGCACTGCTCACATCCCACTTCCATATTAACAAAGTTACTTGTAAGCATGAACTTTAAGGCTGTGCATTAACTTTATAGAATCATCACAATGAGAACCATATTTGGGAGAAGATAGAGAGGGAATTGCCATATTTAATTCAGCACATTAATCAAGCCAGTGGCAACAGGACACTGCATCGAATTAATCACGTGAAGAGACCCCCAAGGCTTCTGTGACCCCTGCTGCTTAGTGGTGGCAAAGCAAAAGTGCATTAGGGTCTCTGTGTGTCTGTGTGTGTCTCACCCTCATACCAGAGTCCTATTTTGCTGAACTTCTACCACATGCACAGCAAAAATATCTGGCTTGTGTTTTAAGGTGTTTGAAGTTTGGGCTAATTTACCTGACAGATCACAGAAGAGGCTCCACCTTCACTGAGGCTGGTGCTTGCTGAGTTTGCAGTGAGGCAGAGTTAAAAAGTCACTGAAGTAAACCTCAAACAAGTCTGTTTGCCATTTCCTCCAGTTCCCTTGCAGCTGCCTGGCCAGGACCCAGTCTCAGCACAAAGCCACATCCATGGGTCTGCCCACAGATTCTTTGTTCATTTTAGGGTTAATCTCCTTCTCAGTTGATAGGTAAAAGCATATATTAAACTTTATTGCTTTGGGAAGGAAGGAAAACACATGAAATACCTGGGCAAGTTCTCCAAGTATGGATATTGTTAAAATTTGGACCTTTATGCTCAAAGCACAACAATCTCCTTGGTCCCACAAGTACCCCAAGTTTCTAGAGTTGATAAATTGCCACTTGTCACTACAAGCAATAGTTACACAGCATAATTGTGTCGAGGAATAGGTATCTCTCCACTGAAACAAACCTCAGGAAAGTCTGCTAGACAAACCCAACCAGGATAATGGGCAAAGTATTAGGTCGTGGGCACTGCAAACTGAAACAAGTGATGGACTACAAGAACAAGCAGTGGCCTCTATAAAACTCAGAGAGCAGTAGACTCGAAGGAGCCACATTATTACCTTGTGCTCTCCCTGGAGACCAAAAGAGTGCTATTCCATCTCCCAACCCCTGCATGCTTCTCCTGAAGAAAAGCCCATACACTGAAGTTTATGAGGTCTGAATTTCAAAAGGAAAGCACACTTCACCTTCAACTCCATACTCAGCTGTCACTGGTATTTTATCAAATGTAAATCAACACAGTTTGGGGTTTTTTTTCTCTGTGTTTTGAAATATGAACCACACATAATAGCTTATCCAAATGAGTGATAAGTACAAAATATTACAAACCATAAAAAAAAGGAAAAAGCACAATCCTGGGCTGCCCCACGTTGTCTCCTCAAAGAAATGTTACTTCTGAGATTAAAGAAATGCTTGTTTATTTAATAATATGGCTGATCCCCAACAATAGAGAATCTAATGGAAAATACTTGCTTGAGACCTTCAAACAGAGCCACTGTGTTCTAGAGGTTGTAAATAGAGATTTGGGGGTGGGGGCTTTAACAACAGAAGCTTAGCCAAAGGGAACAAAAAAATAACTGAACTAAGCAAATACTTAGTTGCTAAATACTGATACTCAAAAAGTTCTCAGGTGCCTTAGTCTGTCTTATAGTCCTATTGTGAAGTTTTAGCCTCTAAGATCACGTAAGAATAAAAATAAGCAACTAATGGTATAAAATAACAAAACACATTCATATTACACACTTAAAGAAAATACACACAAAAGACAAATCCTTTCATTTTTATGGGTCAATTCTTTTTTTGTTGATAAGTAAAATCATATATTAAACTTTACTGCTTTGGGGAGAAAGAAAAACACATAAATTAATTCTACATTACAGTTGAAAAAGCCAAATTATTTAAGGACTATTTGTATTCAAGCTAAGACATGATATTACACACTTTCTATTCAAATGGAAAGAATTTACATTTACCTACCATCTCATTAAACTAAGATGATAGAACAGTAGCATTTTCCTTACATGCTTTTTTCCCCTCCCAATTAAAATGTTCTTTCTGAATGCTTGAAAGAATTCTGAGGTTTACAGTAAAGTACTTTTTAAAGCACACATTGGCTCTTTTTCAGGCCTAATGTTGGTTACTGTCTAAACTCTCTAGAGGCCAAGTGGATGTTACAGGCTTTTGCTAAACAGAGTTGTACTTCAGAGGTGGGAAGGGATGTGACCCCCGGCAAACACAGCTGTGATGAGTAGCTCTGAAGAAAATCAGATATTACTAACATAATACTTTGGCCAGCTTAGCTTATTTTACTCCAGGTCTACTACCCTGTTACCAACATGCACAGCTCTACAGAGAAACCTTTTGCTGCAGCAAAGCTCCCCCAGTTTGATGCAGCTGCAGTTTGTCTGCCCTTATACAATGACACCGAAAGGTTGAACTGCTCCCAAACCACAGCATGGCCTCTCCCTCTGTCCCTTCCAAAGACTGACCCCTCCAAACCCCTTTCACAGCCAGGGACAGGGCACCCAGAGCTGTCTCTAGGGCAGGATCAGGCCCCTGTTGGTGCAGGAGCCCCCAGCACCAATAAGGGCGTGTGGCTGAAGCTTAAGGGATTATGAGCATGTATGTGCAGGGCGGTCACATGTGGCCACCGGCTCTGCCACTGCTCACCCCGCAGCGACACGGCGCTTTCTGCTGAGCTCCCTTGGAAAAAGGGTCTGACTCGATGGGCAAAATGTTTCTGCCAGCCAGCAAGGGACAGCAAGGCAGTGCCTGCCAGGTGAGGTTTTCAGCAGTTCACCTTTTAGAGGTTGTTTTTAAGGGACTAGAAACAATTTGCAGTAATGCACATAAAACCTTGGATCAGTGAATGTGAATCGGGCTATCGTTAGAAAACAATGTTTGGGGTTTAGGTAATAGTTCTTTGGGGAAAAATATTATTGTCTGAACTGGTCGTGCTCCTACTTTTGTCTGGTTGGCCAAAAGAAGGTACAGTAGCTTTTCTTATGCATTTCAATTTTCCTGCACATTAGACTGGATTTCTCACTGTTTATGCAATGACTGTGTGATTTTATGTTTTTTAATAATCACTGTGAATATACCAGATCTCAGTGTTCCTGTATAGTAAATCTAGAAATGTTACTAGAGCAGAAGTATAGCAGAGGAATTGATCAAAGTTAATCCAATCAGTCTTTATTAGATAACAAAGTTCTCAATGAAAGTGGAGTCCTTGTGAATCTTTTATTTGTAGCATAATAATAAACACAGCAAACCATACTGTGAAATATTACTGCAAAAGCAGATAAAAAGACACATCAGTAACTAATTAACTAATTAATTACAATTTAGTTGCATTTTCATTTATATTATAAAAGAAGGTAAGCCAAAGGCAAACTTCAAAGCACCAAAAATTTCCTAACTGCTTTCAGCAGAAGCTTTGAATAAGCAGAACAATTGCTGGCCTTTTGAGCCTCCATAAGCATTTTTAACTACACTAATCACCGTGATATTTGCAAATCTGTTTTCTACTGTATGTAGCAGAACACCTACTTTCCCTTAGGGCTCTGTCAGCTGAACTTTATGTTGTTCTTATTTAATGCTAAAGCAGCATAAAAGGCAGCACCCTATTTGTCATGCCAGCATCACACCCTTCACATGTTTGATCAGCCACATCACTTTTGTCCAAGCTGAATTCCATGGATTTCTACAGAAGCTGGACTGATGCTGAAATGATGTAAAATAAGTTAATCAACTGTCTGGACAAAGTGATTCATGTGGACATCAATGTTTGTGATCTGCACTTCAGAATGATTCATTTCAACTGCTGTGTGCAGGCTCTGAACATCAGATAAGAGATTATCAGAATATTCTGCATATTTTCCACAACAGCTACAACAAGGGCGCTCAATTAATTGAGGACAGACTGTTGGGCTCCAGTGACCTCCCTACAAACAGTGCTTTACTGCTCAGAAGCACCCAGTGCCTGTATGGGCTCTGTAAAAACACCCATGGATCAATCATTACTAAGAAACTGGCTCTCTGACAAACTCATTACTCCTCAGGCTTCCACCTATTAGCACAGGAGGAAGCAGATTATATATTTATTGTTGAGGTGGGCTGAGGCTGACCCTGGCTGAAACTGCTCTATTGCTCCCCTCATCAGGTGGACAAGGGAGAGAACATATAACTAAGGGCTCATGGGTCAAGAGAAGGATGGAGACAGATCACTCACCCATTACCATCCTGAGCAGAACAGACTCAACTTACAGAAAAATTAATTTATTACCAATCAGAGTAGGTTAATGAGAAGTAAAACTGAACACCTTCCCAAAACTTTGCCATGCAAACCCAATATAATTTTATATATCAAGGCTCCTGCAGTAACAAATCTGCTACAGAAGTCACGCTGGCTTCCTGGAGTGGGCAAGGGTTTTAAAGCAGCGTGTTACCTACTAAGGACACTAAGAAATCTCTACAAAAAGATCTGTCCAAATTAAAAAAAAAAAAATAAAAAATTTGCTGTATGGCATGTGAATCGATACACTGCAATTAGTAAGCACTAGTATTTATTTCCATGCCATTTACTTGGCTGTAGTCCCAGGAATTTGTACAAATCCTAACCATGGCTTTCCAAAGTACCATGGAATGGACAGAAAGGGGGTAACGGGTGGCTACAGGTACTATACTCCAGGTGTAATGTCACAGGTGTTTTTGAAGTGAGAAGCTTTAGGTTTAAAGAGTCCTGGTTTGCAAAGGTCTCGGATTCCTTTGCATATTTCTTCCCCCTTAATTACTTGGGTTTTTTCTGCCCTTGGAAATGTTTGCCCAACCTCATACTGGGCTGGAAAAACAACACCCACTAAGAGCATCTAAGGAAATATCCACACCCAGAGACCTATGAAAGGATGGTCAAGGACTCAAATCAAACCATCAAATACTTGAACTTGTCAAGGCCTTTGCCAGTATCCCAGAACAGAAATTGCTAAAGGTTATTCCTGGCTTTTTCAGATTTGATATATCCATATGACTGCAATGGGGAGCCTTACTAAAAATCACATTTATTGGAGGAGAATTTTGATAACTAAGGTTTAAAAAACCCTGCCACTTATAAAGTGGAGTGGGGAGTGGCACATGACAAGAACTACATGGACAAGTCAGAGTCCATTCACATCCGTAAGATGCCTTTTAATTAATTTCAAGCCCCTTCTCCAAATCTTACAGTCTGATAATAACCTTAGATCAGTATTAATATTATACTAGAACTCCCTAGAATGTAAAGTTAAGGGATTTTTTTCAGAGATTATAAATGGAGTAAGATGTAATAAGTAATTATTCTAATTCATCCAGGAGGCAGCTACAAAATGCTATTTCCTTCACCTAGCAGTGGAAATTAAAAGCTACAGAAGTGTCAGGAACAAGATGTCTCAGGTTGACAACAAAAAGATATGTTTATCTCCAACGGATGTGACAAATTTTGAAGCCATTTCGGCCTTAGTGCAACTGCTGAGAGATTATTTTTCTCTTCTAACTCTAAATTCACACCAGTTTCATACTAATTCCTACGAATGTTATCTGATAAATGACTATGTCTACATTTCTGCATTTACTGGAAACCTGGTCCCTGCAGAGTCTGTTCCACAACAGTTTCCTACAGAGCCAACGTGATGTCTTGCTGATAAGTCACTGGGTCAGCTTTCAGTGATGTTTCTAATAGGAAACAGCATTATATTATAGTTTCCAGGAAAAGCACCATCTGTGCCTCCTGTCAGTCTTTGCAACTGGCACCAAAATATCTGTGGGGAATGTTTCCTTGCTGCCAAATTTCAGCAGCATTCCCTGCCATGAGCCCTGAGCTGACAAACAGTGGGGGAAGATAAGAGCTGCTGCTTCCACCCTGCCAGCTCACCGGTCCAGCTCATTTAGAGTGGAATTCCAACACAGTCCATGCACCTTTGACACTCTCCTCCTGGAATAAATTCAGTCTTCAATGCTTGGAATTGGCGTAATTTACATTCATTTTGATTGGTCTTTTTAGCTGGAGTGATGCTGATTTACTTGAATCAGAAGTACAGACATTCCTTACCTGTGTATTCAGCTCCTTAAAAAGCAGAATGAACTAAATACCTTCATTAAAAAGTGGGATAAAGTGTGTCTACTATGTAGGTCTTCCAAGTTTCAGCTGCTCTGAACATCAACAGCACAACTTCAGCTTTCTGAAGATGTGTGTAACCCTTGTCAGATCCACTGAGTTGTAGTATTTCATATGAAAAGAATCTGCAACTTACATTCACTTTTAAACTGAATGAAAGTATTTTCTTGTGTGCTCTCCAAGAAACTGAAAAGGTATTTTTCAACTAAACCTTTTGGTTTCTGTGGCTCAGTGACAAAAAAAAAAATTATATATATATACACACAGCAACTTTCAGTCACCTTGATACTGAGTTTTATTTAAGCTTGTTGCCACTTCGTTTTAAAGCAGGATAGCTGTATCAAAATGAGCTTCCAAGTGCTCTGATAGCATGTCCCAGAACTACAGGAGTGCTAACTGGCTGCTCAGCACTCTGAATGGTGCTGTGTTCTCTGCTGATGCTTAAAAGCTGTCACTTCTTGTATTCCAACTGGCCAACTTTATAAAATCCAGAACTCGAAGCATCTTACGTCAGCTGATTTTCTAATACTACATTCATTCTAGTTATTCCTGTTATTTAACACACCATAAGTTACTGGAAGTGAATATGAATACTAGGAAAATTACAGGGGTTTTGTTCTGCACATAACTCACTTTTTGTTTGTTTTTTTGTTTGTTTTTTGTTTTAAAGACAGTATTATCTAATGGATATTTGGGCATTTCAAAATTGTATCTCATTTCAGGAACCCAGGCAGTTAAGGCCTGTAGATTAATACAGGTACTGCAAAAATTCATTCTACCAGATGGAATCCCCATCTTTAGAACCACACAAAAAAAAAAGTATTTCACTTTTTGCAGCAATGAAACTTTAACCCACAACACATACACATGATGTATTAAAAGCCGCCCTGTTCATTCTAAGGTGATTTCTTTTTCACATAATCGTTAAAAAAGGAATGATATGTCATGTTTTCCATATGGAGGCTCTTACGGAATTCAGTGATAAAGCTAAGTCAGGAAGAGGTGGAGCAGGAGACCAGTCACACTCATCTGATCCTGGGACACTGAGAGAACTTAACAAAACACGACTGAGTTTATAGAGTTAACCCATGCAGAGCCCCAAGTACAGCTGTTCCTGAGCAGCTGCCAGGAGGGCACAGCCACTGGCAACCAAACTCCTGCAGAGGCTCCACTGCAAAGAAAGAAATGGCACAAAAAGGAGGATTTAATTGGAGTGGCAGATGTGCCTGGCAGATAACATCTGTGTCTGAACATGGGATTCCTTCCTCACAAATCTGTAGGGCCCCTAATGCTGGACTATCTCCTCTCTACAGAACTTTGACCCTGTAGTACTTGGTTATTAGAACCTTCCAGACCACAACCACACCACTCCCCAACAGACCTAACAGGCTCTTAAATACACAATTTGACAGTTTTTATTATGGTTTCTGGAATAGTTGATCTTTTTTATCTCTCTTTATTGGAGTATATTATCTGTTCTCATAAGCTTTAAGCTGCTTAAAAATTGATGAGCAGAAGAGAAACTAAAGCCAATACAGTTACCCATTTCTGATGGATACACACATTGTTCTGAGTAATCTTCCATGAATCTGAAAACAGAAGAAACTTCTGTAATTCTGACCTATTACAGAAGGCGCACATCTCAAAAAAAATAGATGTCATGACCTAGACTCAAGTTTTCCTCTTTCTTTCAAACCAAAAGAACATCTGAACTCATTTGTTGATGCTGAGTGACCTGTGACAGCAATTTGCAGAAACTTACCTTTGACATGGCCTTACATGAACTCAGATTCCCAAAGAGCTGAACAATCCAAATAGAAACAAAGTGTTCAGCTGCCATTGTTAGTATTTATAGTAATTTTACATTATATGATTTATATATTTAACAACAACAAAAGGTCGAAACAGTGAAAAAAAGTGCATCTATTTAGGTTGCCAAGGGGCCTGGGCCAGCAAACAGATTATGATGGCACAAGTGGGATCTAAAGGACCGGGTAGCTGCTATGCAGATGATTTACCACAAAGATGGTGCTCACAGAATGGAAGGATAAAAAAGTGACAGAGGTTGCCAACATCTGTGGAACAATAAAAAAAGTCATCCAGCAAGTGAGAGGGTAGCCCACAGGAAAAGGAGCTAAATTTTGAAGAGCTCTGAAGACAAAATATAGTCAGAATTTCTGGAAGAACAGAGTGAGCAACCTCTAAGGATGTGCAAAGCAAAAGGCAAAGACCAGCTTCAGAAACATGGGCATCTCTGTACTTCTCTCACGTGCAACAGAAATACACCCTTATAGCTCTTGAGAATGTACTTTATACTGTTGACTCAACATGCCTAAGAAAAGCCTTGGGTGTCTCACGGGAAAATAACTGAGAAGTAGAAGTGAAAGAGTACTTGGAAACCCTGTCATGAGTCGGATATGATACCGTATGTGTGTCATATGAGCAAATAATGGTGGGAGGTGCAACATTAACTGTAAAGGAGTCATTAGGGAGAAATAAAGAGGAAAATAAGAGCCAGACAGATGTGAAATTCAAGAGTTTGTTTAAGAAACTGGGAAATGTACATAAGAATTTATGCCTGGATAGAAGGAACACTTAAATACTGGCCCAAGGGGAGGCAATAAGCTATAAAGGTGGAAATGGGCACTCAAATTGTGCAGAATGAAGGAGGAGTAGGCAGGAGCTGGGTTGTATGAATCAAAGGTTTTGACGGGGTTTGGTTTTGATTTTTAATTATTGTTATGCTGCTACTAAAGCAAGTTACACTGCAAAGGGAATGGGTTTAGAAAAGCAAAACCTGAGCCTAATGAAGGGTGAAACCAGGGGGACCATGCTCTTCCAGGAGTTCACTTACCAGGGTGGCAAACTCCTTGCTCCCTCTCTTCCAACTGACCTACTCTTGCCAACACAATTTATATTCAATGCTACTTTGTATCAATTATTCTTACTATTTAGGCGTGCCATCTTTCACCTTACATTGCACTGAATCAACCAGGTTATAAATGGAACCAATATCAATTATAAACTTACCACCTGCCAAACTGGTCAATGATTGCACCACAAAGACATAAATGACAGGGTTGGAAGGGGCCTGTTTTTCAGCCCAGCCCCCAGTAACAAGCAGGATTTTCTTCTCTACTCATGTTAAAAGCATTTTATCTGAGCTGTATCATTATATTACAAACAGCAGCAACTCAGCAACTGCATGAGGAAAGTATATTCTGAAACCTATTTGCCTGCACTGCTGCACTTCTCCCCCCACCCCCTAACTAAGCTGGGCAATCTAGTTTTCCTTTTCTGTATATCCAGCCAACATGTTTTCTCTTAATCCCTATGGTATGTATATAAGCCAGTAAGCCTAGAGAAATGTCATGTTACCCAGACTGAGATGTAACAGCAGTGTGACACTTCATCCTCTCACACTTGAGAGTTCGGAGAGCGTTCCCCTTGAGGTACAGCTCATTGTAGAATTGTTATTTTACAGAATAACTGATCATCCATTATTTAAAGTTTTAAGAATTAATGCGTAAGTAATACTTAGCATGACACTTTGAAAAAGCACCTTTCAAACCCTCATGAGGGGCTGACAGTCTACTAAGTCATGGTTTATGCATATATGCAGCACTTCTGGCCAAGATCTTTAGTTTTCTCAGTCCACACCTGAAGCAAATCTGTTCTGTCCAGCAAAACTCTAGGCAGAGCCCAGCCCCTCCTTAGGGTGAAACCTTGGGTTTTAGTTTGTAGGAATTAAGAGATCCTGTGGCAACTCAAGAAAACATGATACAAGGTACAAGTCATATGCCTGTTTAGAGACTTACCTTATTGGCACCAGCTTTATTAGCTATGTACAGTTTATAATGATACTGCAGCTTGTGAAAACACATATTCGGAGGTCAGAAAAACTAGGTAAGAGCAACCGCACATATAGATGATAATAGAGCAAGTAGACAAACCGCTTATTGAATAAACAAAAAAGCCTGCAGAGCAAACAGACACTGCTGCAGCTAGATAAAGCTTTGGTTTTTTTAAGTCAAATAAAAGAATCCGAGTGTAGAATGGTCATGCTTCAAACTGTGACCCAACCTGCTCTGCAACTTAGTGCTGCATTATGAATGAAAATGTTTGAAAACACCTGACTGCAGCTATGGACTCTGTAATACAACTGAGCAGCACTTTGTTTTTTTCTCATTAATTAAAGTTCATTTCCTGCATCTTTTCTAAAATAATCTTTGCCAGCAGGTGCTCTCAACTTTTTTTGTGCTGTGTTGTAAGAAGTTTTTCCTTAAGTAACTCATGCAAATTTCTATCTAAATAAAACACCTTCAGCTTTAATGGCGTGTAAACAAATTGGCTTGCCGCCAAGTATCAGCACTCTAAAAGTACTTCTACACAAATACCTTTCCTACTTTGCTATTTCTCTGGTGAACTTATGATAAAAAGTCCCGCTAAAGTTTTGAGGGAGCAAAAACTTGATGCCATAGTTTGTACCACCAAGTTATCCACACAGCACATACACAATTCTGCCTGTGGACTGTGCATCAAACAGGAACATGGGAATATTCTGCCATTTGAGAGTTGCAGTGGTTTTACAATATTCATAATGAACCTTTAAATACAAATCAAGCAGCACAGACCTTGACTAAAAAAAACCCCAACCTAAACTGCAGGCAGACAGAGGAACTCAAAACAAATTCAGTAACCGTTTTTAGTGTTTTTCTGGTATTTACTCCATAAGCACCTGCTTAGTTTTTCGTTAAGTGATTTTACAGTGGTGTTTATTTGCTATGGAACAAAGTCCCAGAATTTCTAAATATATGGCAAATTATTTTGGAAAAGGCAGCTCTGTTTTGATTGGTGGTATCAGTTAAAAACATACTTCAAAGGTAATGACTTTATTTTGTTAGTCCAAGGAGTTTCCATATAAACAATGGAACAAACACAGCACAAAATTCAGTATGGGATAAATTATCAACCTAGAGTTCAAAAATGCTTTCAAGAAGTCATCCATTTTAGTTATAGAAAATTTATGCACTCACATCCATTAACTGTGAGTAACATGAAAATACTCTTGAGAGCAGTTCACTTTTTAAACGGAAGCACAACGAGACCCATAACACCATCACAAATTTAGGGTCATGTCATAATTCCTTTCCACAACACCAAAACAATCTCCAAATTCAAACTAAACGCCCAGAAACTTTTCTTCCTCCCTTGTATCACAAGCCGACTCACGTTTGCAGCACCACAAACACCTGCGTACTTTGTAGGACGGGAATTTTTAAATACTGATTGTTCAGGACAGACTGCCTATAAAAATGAGACCTCAAAGCTACACATTTCTCATTCCGGGTTAAAAATAAACCCCACGCTCTTGAACCCGGGACTGCTGATTGCAGTTGCAGGGAATGGCACAGCCTCTCCAGCGTCCCCAGAGATCCCCAGCGCCGATGACAAATACCACAACAAACCTGCGTGCTCCGTGGATTTTAAGCAGCAGCAAATCTGAAACCCAGAGACTACAAAGCGGGCTGGACCCAACACGGCTCCGAGCGGAGCCTCTCACTTCTTGGAACCGGCCGTAAGCAGGGAAAGGGAGGGGCCAGGCGCCTGCCAAGCCAAGCAGAAACTTGTGAGCAACTTAGAGGGGAAAAACAAGTGCAGCTCAGGCAGCAGCGCCCAGCACCATGCTCCCGAGGAGAGGCACGCCGGGGGCTCGGGAATGCCGGCTCCTTCCCGCGGGGATGCGGCTCGGAGGGATGCGGGGCTGAGCCGAAGGTAAGGACGGGGCTGCGGAGCCGCGCCGGGACGGAGCGCACCGCGTCCCTCCCCGTCTCCGAGCGATTCTTTCCTGTGGGATCCCGGTGTGGAAACAGGGAGAACCCGGGCGGTGCCGGGGTCAGCTGCGCGAGGCCACTGCAAGCAAGAGGCTGCCGCGTTCACTTATGCAAGAGAGCCGGGTTGAGACCGCAGAGCTCCGTGCGACCCGAGGGGAAGGGGTGGGCTGGGACGGAGCGGCGTGCGGGGAGCGCTCGGGCACAGCCGGCACGGGCTGGGACGGCAGGAATGCCGCTAAAATGACAAAAGACACGGCTGGGTGAGAAACGCTGAGCTGGGCCTGCAGGGCACAGCAAACAGGTTCAGCGCCGTCGTTGGTATGTGACCATGAAACGCGGGTGATTTTAGCATTAATGGCAAAAATGCCTCTACCTGGTGACTTAGAAGTCATCGGCGGAATTTCTTAGGGAAGTGTTTTTATTGTGGATTTTAGTTTCGCTTATTTCAGATGTAAATATCGTGATTTTGTTGAGATTAGTATTGAACACAATCAATCACCTGCCATTTCTGTCATGAAAACAGAATTGCGTTTAACTGCAGACAGAGAACATAAAGAAAAAAGGGGTAATCACTAAAACCACTTGTGAAAGCAGACATCCCCCTGCTCTGTAAAATACAGAGCGTGGTAGCAAAGACTGCTGATCTTCTGAGACAATATACAGGCAGGTTATTCTGTGGCTGATGTAATTCAGTCTGGAGTAATCAAAGCTACATGCTTAAGGATAAACCTGCGTAATGGAATTACGTGATTGTAACCTTGCCTGTGCTTAGTCACCCTTGCACTCACCATAATGTGTATATATATATATATATTTGCAATATCTCGTTCCAGTCTGTTGCTTTGCTTGATTCAAGTCATAACAGTTCAACAAGATGTAGTTTTGGTTCCCTTCAACTGCGCAAAAAAACAGCTTTTCTTTTTCTTTCTGGAAACCTTAAAACAACAGATGCTTCCTGAAAACAAACTGGGTGGTTTTCAGTGCTCAAAAATAGTATGAGGATGGTAAGACAACATAAAGATATGATACAGTCCACTCATGCAATACCATAGCTGAAGAACTGATTTGAGAAAATGAACCAAAAAGTAAGTTTCCCATAAAGGTGAAAATGAGCTTTCAAAACAACAGAACTGCAGCTGGTGCTGCTGCCACAGAAGTCACTTCTCTGAGGAAATCCAGCACAGGACAATGGAATTAAAATTTGTTTGCCCAGCTAAAATGACTGTACTTTAGCCTGGCTTCTGGCACAGGTTGTGGTATTTAGAAGAAAAATGTACACAAAACAACTGCAATGGGAAATAAAACACAGAAGCTGACATGATTTGGGACAAATTCTATACTGTGGCTGAAGTGTCAAAGAATTAGCACTAGAAAGATACAGCCATATATCCATATGCTTACAAACCCTACACTGTAATTTAGCCATATGGTTCATGGAGTATAGCATGTTGTCTAGTAACATTCATTTTCATTGCACAATGTTTATTGTGGATTTGATTCAATCTTGCTCTCTCTCTCTGGAAAGAATGCAGGTACATGTGCTGAAATGGAGGCACATTAAACCACAGGAGTATGTGACACTGTGGGAGTACACAACATGGGAAATCACCTGCTGCATAAACTCCATGCTGGCTCAGAAATGAGCTGGCAGGACTTATAACTATGATTTTAAGTGCATCTTTTGAGCTGCTCTTTAGAGATTATTTCTTATATCTCCATTTTGGAAAGACACTTTTCATGGCTGCTTTGAAGTTCACTTATTTCAGTTAAAATGTTACCTCTTTACTTATGATAAAGCAGAGATGGCAGGACAACAACTGCTGATAGTAGCATACTTTTTTTAAAGAATTCAAGCTATTTTGAGAGGAAATGATAGCTAATTCTTGTCTTTTTGGAAAGTCAGGCTGCCCTGATATTAGGTTCCCTGCACTACAGAGGTCCATTGTTTTTCCAGAACTAAATGGTTATAGCTTGGAAGTCTGATACAAACTGACCTATTAAAAAACCTAAACCTTTCATCAAATTTCCCAGGTTCCTCTAGACTTTGTCAGTTTTATCAGTGATCCAGTACACATCCACCACACTGCCTCGGACGTGCCTCCTAAGAAACTATCTTTTCAAGGGAAAGCTTATTTAAGACCTTAGAGAACTCTGTTCTCCATCTTACTGCAAGGATTTGTGCTTCAGCTTAAATCCTTGCATTCTTCAGTAGTTACCCTTATATATTATTAGCTATATAAAAGGTACTGTTTGATAATTTTAAAAAACACATTGTACTAATATTCATAAACACTGTGTCAGTACTTAAAGATAGTTTACAGTTTACTTCTGTTGAGTGTCTTGTATCAATTCATTTGCAACTAATTTAAGTTAAATTCAAACTTCAGAGCAGTTAAGTCTCACAGAATTTTGAGTAAGATTACTTTCTTCTAGACTAACAAGGTCAGCTATATGATGCATATGATCTTTATGTTTAAAATGTTTTCTTCATACTACATTACATTTCACTTACAATATGATATTTCACCAATACTTTCACTATTTCTCTTTCTACAGAAAAGCTGGTAACCAGCAAAGAAGACACAAAAGCTAAAATCACTATGTGGAGCTGTGAAGCCTTAATCAACAGTACTGGGAACAGTGAGGACCAGCATCTTTGCCATGACTTCGACCTTGTGCTTTCCATCTTTTCTTTACTCTACCTCATTATATGTTTCCCCATCGGCCTTTGTTACAACGGCTTGCTGGTCCTAGTTAACCTCTACAACAAAGCTACTATGACTATGCCAGATGTTTACTTTGTCAACATTGCCATTGCTGGTCTCATCATCAACACTCTGGCACCGATGTACCTTCTAGGTCTTGCCAATACAAAATGGGCCATATGGAATTCCAACAATGAAGTCTACATTACCTTTCTTATTTTATTTAACGTCTCATCATTAGTTACAATGTACTCTACTACATTGCTCAGTCTGGACTACTACATCGAACGTGCCCTACCTAGAACTTACATGTCCAGTGTGTACAACACCAAACATGTCTGTGGGTTCATCTGGGGTGGTGCCATGCTTACAAGTTTTTCCTCTCTCCTGTTCTACGTCTGCAATCACGTATCCACTAAAATAATCGAGTGCTCCAAGATGCAGAACCAAGAAGCAGCCGATGCCATCATGGTGTTCATCGGGTACGCCGTGCCAGCCATCGCCGTACTCTACGCGCTCACGTTAATCCTGCGGATACGTAAAGAGGCCACGCCACTGGATCAGGACACGGGACGGTTGGATCCATCAGTGCACAGGCTTTTGATTGCCACAGTCTGCACACAGTTCACGCTGTGGACACCCTATTATGTAATGCTCTTGGTAAGCACATTTACTAACCTGCAAGGAAGAACTGCAGATGTAAATTACATTAGAATACTACATTTTATCATGATTTTATCAAAATTCTTGGCTTTCTCAAGCAGCTTCGTAATGCCTCTGCTCTACAGATACATCAACAAAAACTTTCCCAACAAATTACGACGTTTGCTTAAAAAGATACACTGTGGGAATCAAGGGTGTTCCCACGAGCGCACAGTAGTACAGCAAGTCATGACATAGGTGTGACAAATCCCCTGGTGCTCTGTTACTGCAGTACTTGGCGTTCTTGGGACTGTGATATTGCTGTGTTGACACTCAGAGACATTGAAGAGTCCCAAGCACGAGGCTGGAAGGAGCTTACACTGCAGCTGAATGCAATAGTCTTAATTTTCAGATAGTTGTTTGCTGAAGTCATGTGAGGCTCTGGCCGATGTGCTGCAACACCTGTGACATCTGATACCTTCAGTGCACTGAACTGGTTACAAACTCTGTCTTCATGTCTCCAATCTTCCTGTCTGAAGAAATCACTAAGCAGTTTATTGAAGTTTTGACTGAAGACACAGCACCTTGTATCTTGTATAGAAAAAGGTATTACCTTATTTTCTGTACAAAGAAGTGATAGTGCGATCCTTGATGAAGTAAATAGCATTTTTCAATGAAGATTATATAGATGATCTTTACTAAAGATCATATGATTCAGTTATACATGTCCAAATAGTAAATGTTAATTATAAATTAAATTATTTAATTTCTTTTTTCATCATCACTGAATCCCCTCTAAAAGAAGCCTAATTTATCATTTTCAGAAATTATTTTCTCACACAAACTAACCTGTTTTAAAGCTTATGATAAACTGATTTTTTTTCCTAGTATAACAATTAACAAAAATGTGTTTTAATTTTCCAGTGCTTTGTTTGCATCCTAAAACATTTCAAGAATTCAGAAATATTTATTGACTAATTATAAGGGAACTTAGAGATGTTTGTTTCACATATGAAAATGAAGGACACAGTGTTTTACAAAGTTAAATCAGAATTTAACTAGTAAAGATTGTCTGGCTAAGTGTTATGGTCCACATATGTTCATGTAACAAGAGTAATTGTCTTAAAAAATAAATATGTTTATGATTAACATTTTGTATTTTCAAGGGATATGTTTGCAACAAATAAATTAAACTCTCTTTAATCTAGGGCATCATTGGAGGTTTGGAAATCATATAAAATTCCTCAGTATATACCAGGTTTTAAAATGTGGTAATATCTAAGGATCCCAGTCAGCATCAGCTTTTTGCTGACCCCTGAGAAATGGAGTGCCTCCCACTGGGAATCCTGGATCCACAGTGAAGTCTAGTGTCCGTATTTCACAGTAGGGATGAAGAAATCCAAACCAGATCACCAAATTTTACTGATTTGATGAAACACTTCAGAACCACAAACCTGCTGCAGGAAGCACACACACAAGTACCCACACCGACAAAGTGCTGACTCCGGAACTGCCTGTTCCCGTGCTGTTGTTGCACTATTAATGACAGAGGCGGTACGAGGGAAACTGAAATTCTCCTGCTGGTCTGGGGGTCAGGAGACATCTCTCCCTCCAACACCACAGCATTGCTTAGTCTGTCATAGCACAATTCAAATTCCACATGACTTTGTTCAAAAAATATGGCTTTTCAAGCTTCAGGTATAGAAGAAACATGGAGCAAAATCACAACTGAGTCCTTTCCATTGCTTAGAGCACAATCTCATCTGATGGCTGGTCCTATCTGTCAGCAGAGGCACATTTTTAAGTTCTAAGTGGAAAGCAGGTGAGGAACAGCTTTTTCAGACCTTTTCCCTTCAATGTTACTCAGTTTCTTCTCATAGTCATTTTTGCTTATCTTCTTCATATGTAAGCATTTTCAAACGTTACCAGCATTTTTGTGGAAAACTCTCCATTAGTCTTTTTTTCTTTAATAGCTTTTCATATTTTATTAAATTTCCTTTAACCCTTAAAGCCTATACAGTAAATAATCTTATTTTTATGGTGTTTTCTCCACACAAAAACTATCCAGCACAACTACATCAGTTGACTTCATAGTTTCAGCTCATTGATGAAAATCATGTTAAGGAATGAAGCTTGTTTTTTATCAGTGTCCAACTCACACACTCGTTCATAGTGCCCCTATGCTGACATGACACACTCTGCTTTGGCTGATTTTTTTTCCCCTCTTGAGAGGTTTTCTGTGAATTTCTACACATTTTGAGCATTCAAGCTCACCTCCACACAGAAGTAGGTAAGAACAAATCCTTCCTTACAGCTGTCAAGCGAAGAGACTCCTCCTTCCCATCTGAGGAAAATGAGGTTTCCTGATGCACCACATTAAATTGCTCACGTAAAATCTGTTAAAGCAATTCTGGCCCATTATGCAGGAAGAGTTCCATCAGGGAGGAACTGGCTTATCTGGTGTGAATAGAAGCTTTCAGAACTGGGCCACTGCCAGAACACTCTGGCTGAACAGGCAACATGAAGTGCAATTTTAACTTCCATGTTGCTTCCTTACTTCCATTTCCTCCCTCTCTTAAGACATCTTACTTTCTGTCTTCAACACGACTGTTGCCTTTATGTCTGTTCCTTTCTCTCCATGTTAAATTCTCAGTTTCAGATCATGGCTCTTTCATCATTTCTCTTTATCTCTTTCACTTTTCTGCATGACTTATTTGCATTTCTCTCCTGTTCCCATCCATGCTTGTCCTGTATACCTGGTACCATTCTACATCCATGTTTGCTTCATTTGACTGACTCCTTATGATGATCTAAATCTTATTCAGTGATTTGAATGGAAGCTGCTGCTTAAGAGATGGGAAAGGACAGGTTTTCATGTAATTTACTCTTGAAATATCAAATCTGATTTTTTCCTGATTTTTTTTTTTTTTTTATTGCAACAGAGCTACATATGTTTGCATTTATCCTGGATAAAAACTAAATGTGATGGCAATCATAGATACAAACAACTTTGATAATTTAATGAACCAGACTGGTATCCACTCAACTTCTTTTAAGAGTTAATTACATTAGTTGCCTCAAAGCAACTGTGCCATGGATCTACCTAGCTGCTGTTCTCCTAAGAAAATTCTGAACTTAATTACAGCACACTCCCATGGTGTGTGAGAGCTTTGCAATATTTATATAATGAACAGTAGAGGAGAAAGTGCATTAAAATACTTCAGGAAATACATGGTATCTTAAATTAGGAAGAACTTTTCTAGACAAATCTTTAATATACAAAGTTCTTGAGAATGGGGCCTTTCCATTTCAAATACCTGAAGGTTTCTGATGACTGTAAATAGGGGCTTTATCTATTTTGCATTTAAATAAATATGAATAAAATACTGTATATATGCAAGATAAAAATCAGCCTACTGATGTAAAAAGAATTTGCAAAGAGTTTATTAAGTTATTTCTTAAAGTGTATCATTTAAATGTAAACCTCTGAACAGGAAGGTGTACTGTGTGCTTCTGAATGTATATACTGTGTACTAGAAAGTAAGCACTAGTTAAGTGCCATTATTAACAGCAATATTTTCTCAGATAATTAAACTTAATATTTGAGTTGGTCTATGGCTTATAGCCCTCTTGCTGAATTGCGAATTAAGTCAAATCAAGGAACTAACAAAAATGTTGTTCTCTGCTTCTCTTTGAGTTATTAACACAGCTAACTCAGGACAGGCCCTTGTTGACTAACTTAATAGAGGTCCTACTTTCAAAAGTTTACATTTCAGAGTCAAATTGTGTTGGTCTCTGAAGATGTAAATTCAGTTAATGAAATAAAGTGATCAGCCACTAGAAAATTTCTGATTGAAAACAATGAAGAGATGTTTCCTCGAATATCATGTCAAAATACTACAGAAATGGACTTCCTGGAAAGCTTCACAAAGAAACTATTGACTCATAATACATTCTCAATAAAAAGTGCTTTTAAGTGTGTCTGGTCAGTGACGTGTAAATTTTTTTTGCTTTCTTGATAAAAACCTGCTGCAGACAAGGTTAAACCTGCATTGCTTCACTGAATCAAATGTAACAAACTGCACGACTTGGATGTCAAATTTCCAAGCCATAATTTTGACATCATTAAAATCTCATTATTCATCAGCATGAAGTTGGTTTGGAATGAAAGCAAAAAGGCACATACCTCTCCCACCTTTTCTCAGCATAAAGAATCCTGCAACTAATAAGGCACAGTAACAGTGCACCACATAAATACAAGGATGGGGATTAATGCATCCATGGGCCACATCCTGACAACTTCCACTCCTTGGTGCTGCCACAATCAGCTCCCTGCAGAAAACCTCTTGGTTCCCAGAACAATATAATACAATAACCCACAACTCTGGCATCCCAAAGAAAATGCAGCTTTTAGAATATAAGGCACCTCTTAACACATTTATTCAGCAAACACTGCATAAAACCAAACACGCACTCACCATGGTCCAGCTGGTTTACATATACGAAAGTATTTTCCTGGCTATACTTTCAAAATTACTCACTTGTTTCCTTTCAGTTTCTGTAAAGTGTAGGAAGACAGCAAGTAATAGTAAATTCTATTTAAAATAGGTATTGTTAAATTCCTTTAAAAAAAAAAAAAAGTCAGTCCAAGGCACTTCTGAGTTTCAAGTCTCAGAAATAAATGAAAATTTCAACTATCAAAGTGGAAGTTGCAATATTACACCAGTTAGTCAAGCCTGGTGTCTGACAAGATTCCCTTATTTCCATACAATGGTTTAGAGGGTGTTTTCTGTTACTTAAATAGGAGAGCCAGCGTCTCTGAACAAAGACACAGCAGTGATTTCATGATCCTTCATTCCATAGAGTTTTAAGATACAACCAACCAAAAAGGGCGTCTCTCTGCTGGATTAGTAAAACCCCTTGTATACAACACAGGCTTGAAGGATCTTCAATGAGAACAGTTAGTCATAAGCAGCAAGTTCAGAAGCCCACAGGTTTGTGAAGGGTGAGCTTCTACTTAAATGCAAGGAAAAAGAGTTGATGAGGTTCAACAAAGGCAGGACGTTCACACCAGTACAAACCCGGCTGACAGGGCATCTAAATCTGCCCTTTTCTGTCAATATGAGAGGTCAGAGAAGGCAACCACATTTTGGAGCAGACACAGAAAATACTCGTTCAACTCTTATAACAGAAAAACAGGTCCTAAGGTTGTGAAGAAAATATGACACCACTACCAGAAACCTCAAAGGGAGATAACACCTTTTTTTAAAGCTAAGATTCAATTAAATTGGTTTTTGTGCCATTGTTATGTACATAGCTAATACCCTACTTATCATTGCATAATGAAAATGAAAGCAGCACAGTGTCCAGGCTGGAGACCTCATGAGCTCCACTGCAGCAGCACAGGACTGGTAAGACCAAAAAAAAAGCAGAACTTGCCCAAGTTACGCTCTCAGTTCCCCTGTTGGCTGAGGACTTGGAGAAAAATTGATTTTTGCCTACATTTCTGCAGCTGTCAAGTGCTCAAGGCACTGATGAATCTGAAACACATGCTTCTGGATTAATTTATGAAGTTTCTTAATAAGCAAAACCTCATGTATTTCTAAAATACCTCATGCCATACTTTTTCCAAGTGAAAGCAGTCTAACGGTACAAGCCCAGCTGTGCACACTGCCATGGCAACAAGGCTGAAGTGTGAAATGTTTCCTCTATTTCCTTTAGCTTTCCATTCTTTATCAAAACACTTTGACTATGCTGAATATGTTCTGCTTCCATCAGGAGAGCAGAGGATGTACTATCTCCTTTGTCATCCCCCTTTCCTCCCACCAAGTCCTTCCCTTTCCTTGGAAGTCCATATGATTTCCTAATTATCCTTCCTTCTAAAGAACTGACACTTTTAATTACATCCCACAAGAACAGCCAAAATTATTCACAGTCTACAGTAAGCATCATTTCTGCATTATTCCAAATCATTACAGTAAAATATTTCAAAACACCAGATTCTTATCAGAATTCAGTATATAAATGAAGTATGAAATGAAGTGTTATGCACTTATGAATTAAGCATAAAAAATACCAGNGGAAAAAAATGAGCCCAGTTTCTGGTTAAACACAGATTTGCACTAACTGGTCCTGTCTGCAGGTAGTGAGGGTGTTGCTGCAAGTATTTGTAAGAGGAAAGAAAATTAAGGGCAACTTCTACAACCAACTGCTACTGTGAGGGTGAGGCATGTAAAAGATAACTCTGTTCCAAGAAACAAACCTCANCTCAGAATATTCTGTGATCTGTGATCTCTGGGTCCACCTTGGTGCCAACTGGCATTGCATCTATCAGACACAGGAGAAGCTTCTGGCAGCTTCTCACAGAAGTCTCCTCTGTACCCTCTCCCCTACCAAAACCTTGCCATGCAAACTCAGTGCAATTACTAATTACAAAGTGAACTGGAAAGACTAATTTTAGCCCCCCCCAAAAATGCGGATTTAAGCTTCTGTGACTCTTTTTCATCTCCAAAACATTTAAAAGATCGTTTTGAAATGAATGCTGGTATAGGGTTATCAAAGCTGCTTAGGAAACTCCATCTGGTGGTCAGTAGCAGAATATTCTTGCAGTTCCCAAAAGATCAGTAAAGTTATTTAAAGGATTTTAATTAATCATTAGGGGGGGGGGGAAGGAAAAAAATGAGCCCAGTTTCTGGTTAAACACAGATTTGCACTAACTGGTCCTGTCTGCAGGTAGTGAGGGTGTTGCTGCAAGTATTTGTAAGAGGAAAGAAAATTAAGGGCAACTTCTACAACCAACTGCTACTGTGAGGGTGAGGCATGTAAAAGATAACTCTGTTCCAAGAAACAAACCTCAACAATGGTTAATTTTAGTTTTGAACCTACTAGAAGGACATTTAACCAGGCTATAAGGTCTGATTGTTCACAAGGAAGAAATATTTATAAAAAAGCACATATTTCTTGGTTTTTTTATGAAACATGTGGTGCTGGTCATTGCGGTTGACAGGATGCTCAAAGACCAAAGGAAGTGCCATTCCCATTCAGCTCCAGAGTATTGTAATCTTTCTAATTAGGTTATGGTTTCAGTAGTTCACCATGTAATAGGTTTCATACTTAATTAATACAGACATTTGAAATTTAAAGTCAGCCTATGTGCAATTAAAATAATCATTCTAGCACCTGCAGTGCCATGCAGAGACCAGCTCTCTTATAACATTTGTAATTAGAAAAAGCTATTTTCCACCTTTTAATAGAAGTAGAGCATTATTAGCAAATACAGGCAATTTTTGAGCCCTTGTAGCTGAGTTACACAGATGATTTACCCATACTGAGGAATTTATTTTGTCATTGATAGAAACAGTACTGTGTGGTAATAATAATAAAACACTGTTTATAAAACAACTTGCATTACAAACAGAGCTCAAATAAGCCAATATAAAATCACTAATAGTCAATCATGGGCAAGCAACCTGAGATGTGAAGGCAGCAGTCACAGAGCACTGAGCATGGCTGTTCTAGGATAAAGGGGAGAAATGTTGATTTACAGCAGCCTCTGAGGCACAGGGAATTATTAATACCAGTTCTTAGAGATACACATAACCAATTTAAGCTTTTCTAACCCCATCCAAGCAGAGAGAGACTATCAAATTTTACAATTTCACATAGCTCCATGTACCTTATAAATCAGCAGAAGCATCTGAATTCCATTTTAAAAACCACACTTAAAAAACCCTCCCAAAACCAAACATGCAGATAATATAATACAATAAAAACATGCAAGGGGTTTTTTGTTCCAGAATTCATCCATACATAAAATTCCTATAACTTTCTTCCAGCTAGCAATTCTTTGTAACAGCATCTGTCACTTAGTACTGGATATGTTTATTTTGCCATATGAACAGCTAAGGTGTGTTAAAAAAGAAACCAGAGTTTTGCCCCCCAGAGCACACTGGGGGTGGTGAGTGGGATTCTGTGGGTTATCAGCCAATCCCTAAATACTGGCACAGCATTTCACAACTATTTCACTTCTGCAACTTCCACCTTTCCTGCCTCCACCCTATCCGGAACATCATTATCAGACATCAGCCTTTTCCACTGAGAGCAAGTAAACTAATGTATGATAAGAAATTTCCCCAAGAAATAAATCCATAAATCACTAAGCAAAATAATAGTGACATTTTGCATCAACCCAAACACCATCACTTAACCACCATTTTTTTTGCAGTTTTGTGAAACCTTATACAAGTGAACACAAGTCTGTTTGCCAGTGTTCTCATATGACTTGTACCCTGTGATCATTTAGGCAAATTAAATAAACTGATTTATTGTTTTTGCTAAGGAAAGATGCAGCTGGGCACATAACAGCAATATTTTGCTTTTCTTTTAGTAATACATTAACTGTGACAGTAACAGCTCAGGAGTTGCTGCCAAAACCCACCCTGGAGATCTTAAGATACCTCCAAGGTTTTTTTTGTTTCTATAGATGAGGCAAAATTTCAGCTATTGAGATTGGAAACAGTAAGGTCTAAGCAGAATAAAGATTACAGAGGTGGAAACTTTTAATTTCTAACTTCTATTTCTCCTCTGGCTTTCAATTTATTTCATCAACTTGGAATGAATTTCTCAGTAGCCAAGTTTCTCCACCTGTACAAAGGGTGCTTTCTGGATTCTCTGAATGTGTGTTTGCATTCTGGAATTGTATTGTGGTACTTGCTTCTGATTCCAAATAGGAAACATGGTTCTTGCCCCCTAAATACCACTGAATAATGAGGCTTATTATAGGTTGCAGTCAAAGTATGAACTAATGCTTGTTAATGTGAACACAATTATGAAAACGGGAGCTTTCTCTTTGATTACCTTTTCTTTTTAAAGATGGGAGGCATAAGCATTTTTGCTTTTCCGGTTCTATTTTTATAATTTACTCATTAGAGGATAAGTTCTCTTGCAGTCTTGCTCTACCACCTCCTGCATTGTCAGAAGAGGTTACTGAATAACAGGAAATGCGGTCTTAACACTGCTCTGTCAGGGCTTATCTGCACCGGGGTTACTCCTCACTCACTGACTGCTAATTAACTCAGAGTCACTTAAACCTTTGTGAAGAGTGGTTTGACTATTCCTTAAACGTTTGGTGCAATCATCAATTTGCCTTTATTTTACTAATAACCACAAAGGGAACAGCCAGATATCTCTCTGTCACCAAATGCAGCTTCAAAAAGGTACAAACTCTGGTGGTTGGCTGGCGACCCTCAGCCCAGAAATCATTTTTGCTCCCCCAGCACAGTCGAGGTTATCAATCACAGGCCTATTCAAAGCACTTCAGAGGAAAGTACAGCAACAAACAGATGCTGCAACTGTTCAGCACTGCCTCAAGTGCTCACCTGATCCGTTCTGGAAGCTGAAAAGTTAACCTGATGACAAAAAACTTCCAGAAATTTTTCTGTGGTTTCAGACCCAATCCTTTGACTATGCTCACGTAGTTTGGTGTGCTCTCTGCACAGCCCTCAGTCCTAGAAAGAATAAAGTGAGACTTGAAATTTGCATGTTTCATAAAAAATCAACAGAAAAAGAGGCACCTGCTTTGCACATGATTACAAGGCATATTTTTAATTTGCCATTCTTAACTATGAGAAATGAATACCAACAGAATGAACCTGGATTAGGATACACCTCAGAAGGAAATTATTTATACAAATGGTTATTATACTGCCAGCTTTACCCATGCTTTTCTGTAACAGTTTTGAGGAACTACTGTAAATAAAAGGGAAACAATAAAAAACCTACCCAGTCCAACAACTGCTACACTAAGATTATCAAAGCCAAAGTCCCTGTGGGAATTAAAATATTCTGAATAATGTGTGTAAGCTCATCGGAAATCACATTTCACAGAGTCACTGACCTACTGAGGAACTGTTCTGGAGCACAGTTGTTTTACAAAGAATGTGAACCTTTGACCTGAAAACTTTTGGAGCCACCAAAACCCCCCCATCTAGTATATCTCTACTTCCAAAAAGTGTCTGGAACAGCAGTGCTGACCTTCAGGTGGAAATGTAGACCAAGTGCTGAAGTATTTTCTGCAGGTAACACACAACTCCCATTTTGAAATATAGACTTGTATACATTTGTCTCATTTTAATTTCTTTGAAATGTTTTGGCAGTTTCCAGATGTTTTTCAGTGAGGCCTGTTTAAAGTGCAACAAATAAGAAGCCATGAAAACAGAGTGCTGATCAAACACTGGTCACAAACTATCTTCTCAATCCACAAAAGCCGCTGCAGGTCACTAAAAGATTACAATAAAAACGTCTTCCCCATGTGCTGCTATGATGTTGCTGCAAATGCATCCCAGATAGGCTTCATGCACTAAAGAAATCATAAATAAGCAAGAAAGGGTTGGCTCATATCTTAGGTTTTCAGAACACTATTCAACATAGTCACTAAGACAACTGATGCTGAGCCAGACCTAAAACATTCTACAGACTCAAAATCCTGTCCTTTAACACCTCATGATCATTGCAGAGCATCTGGGAAAATAATTTATTGCATGTATACAATACTGGGAGTGTTCCAAGAGGCAGGACCCAAGGACACACCAAAATACACCTATTTTTAAGAAGGGATCTTAATATTTTTTACATACCCTGCTCTGTGTCACGTTTTTGTCTTATTAAGCAAAGGGCCTTGCATGGTATTTACTCAACAGGCTTTTCCTTCTCTAAACATCAAGTACTTCAAACAGCGCACTGGAAAAAAATGCAGTAGCAAGGGCTGGTGGGTGCATTAGGATCAGTTCAGGAACAGGAAAAGAAAATCCACTGGATGGCCTCACACACTTAGAAATGGCTGGGACAAACACTACTTTTCTGTTCTAAAATATCTCAGTGCAGGGGATAATTTGAACTCTAAAGTCACATGATGAAACCATAGGTTTGCTAAACATGCAACGTGTATGGTTTGAATGACTTCAACCAAGTTCCTGTTTCCATTACAGAACCGAGTGTTTTTTTAGTCAGCAAGCGCCTGGATTTTTCATCGTGATGTACAGCAGCTAAAGAAGTTATTCTAATATATACACTCCGCTTTCTACAGAAATAGAAAGGCTTATAAACAACTATAGAAAGGCTTAAACAACAACTATATTTCATCTTTTTATGGTGAAAGTCTCAACCTGTTGTATCTGTGGAGCATTTTCTTGAAAAGGTAAGTGCTTTATTTTACTTTGAATATGCAATAATTTATTCACCACAAGAGGCTCAAAATTGTGAAGCTAAGGTTATAAGTTAAAGTTTTTAGGTTTCCCTTCTTTAACAACATTTGAAATACACAAAGTGAAATACTGTATCTGGGAAATATCTTCAGAAGGCTGAAATGTTTAGTGAAGCTGAAATTTATAATAAAGCTGGGCATTAAAGAGAGAAAATGAGAAGACCGTTTTCCAGTAAGTACGTTACTCCCGTTGAACAGACGGGAGCTGGATGATGATGTCCAGTGGTCTGGACAAAAGACTCCAGCCATTGCCTAAAACCAGCCTTTAAAGGATGGACATTGCCAGATCATCTTAACTACACTACAGGAATTGTACAGGACAGGAAACACGTGAGTGATGCTTCTGGGCGATTATGTTTAAATTACTGTGGATTTGCTTGCATGCTGGAAAAGTAAAACTAAAAGCTTTCGGTTTCTCAGGAACTGGTAATTTTTTCACAAGTTAAGGGTAGGATTTCTTAAATCTTCAGAAGATCAAATACTTGCCCAAGTGTAGGAATTGTGACCTTACAAGAAAGATGCTATATAGTACTTCACATTTCAGTCTCTTATATACTGCAAGATGCATCTTTTAACTGGGCAGATGCAGTGCAAACAGAAAGGACAAACCCCCAAATTACATGCAGTGGTTTCATGGGTCAGTGCAGGACATGCCCACCAAGAGCAGAGTTTCACAAGGAACCTTCTGTGTGTTGTTTTATGCCTGGATGAACAAATATTTTCCTTCTAAAGGCTGGTGGCAGAATGCAGGAATGCCCTGCCAAACCTTTTATAGAGGAAGAGTTCTGGCTGCCAGGGAGAAACTCCCAGCTATAGGAGCTCTCCTTTCTAGACTTTAAATAAACACAAGTTTCCTTGAAACCAGGTTCTCCATTTGCAAAAATTAAACATCCAAGTGGGGATGAGGAGCCCAAACCCACAGAAATCTTCTGGACTGGGTCCTCTCGATAGTGAAAGCCCTTTCATAACTTGCTATTTTTAAACTGCTTTCTGAACACTGCACTCACTGCTCAGCCCCATCTGTTGGAAGTGAAGGGGAACATTTTCACTGTGCTTCAGGAAGTCAAAAATCAAACATATTTGCTTTAATGGCTGAATTATAGTAGGGCAACAGGAATATGAAGAGGAAAAAAAAGTCAAGAAAAAAAGCAAGGCTATGTGAAGTTAAGGAAGGATTCATAACATGAATGATGGCCAGTTAAAGGGGGAGTGGCCAAGGTAAAGAGACGAACTATTGGAGCATGACAACACAGGGAAAGATAATGTATATTTGTATAATATTATATGTATAATGCATATACAAATAATATAATTTGTATAATGCATAAAGTAGCATATTGCAGATTTCCCTCATTAGTTAATCTTAAAAGAAACAGGAACAGACCTGGCTTCTACCATAGCTTCAATATATGTGAGCTATGAGACACTGCATATTACTTTCAGTTACCAGCAAGAAAATAGAAATAACAAAGTCACTTTATGTTATAGCATGTTAAGAGAAAAGAAATACTAAAGAAATACTAAAATAAATACTATAATAATTCAGGTCATGAGGTGGCTACACTCTAAGCTGACAGACTCCACTAAAAGAGTAAAGGACAAGCACTCCCCACCGAGCAGAGCATAAATACTACATCCATTTGGGGAGGGGAAACAAACAAAACAAAACAAAAAACACCCAACAAAGTATGTCCCTGCAGTAACTCCAAGGACTAGTCAAAAACTGAGGGAATACTAGATTTTCTCAGAGCAGAGGAAAATTACATAAGAAATTTCTCATTTTTAAACAATGGAAACTCAAAGTATTTTGACAAAAAACGTGGTCAGCTGTGAGAAGATTCTGCAATAAAACTTGTGCAAAATAAGTCACCTTCTGCTGCTCCCATGGAACATATAATTTTATTCTAGATTAAATTAGTATTATTAAAAGTCTATAAAACTTTGCAAACACCTTCACATCACAAGTTGTGAGCTCCTTCACCCCATTGTTATTCTAAGCATGCATTTGCTTTAGTTCAGGGAATGAACTTAATGGTTTGGCAATGTTTTAAAACTGTAAAGACAATTTCTTAAGAGTTACTTTACATGATAGATAAGCACCTGACACTCAGGAATCTCTAAAGCTCCCCCAAAAGAGGTTATGCCTCCCTTAAAGAGATGTTATGCCATCTGTGACTATTCCAAATCCATCACCTGCAGGGGCTGCAAAGGAGGCTGTTCTGACAGGGCACAATTTATAACACCAGCTAGAAAACCCTACTGCAGCCACTTCATGAGGTGGTGACAATGCATCTTGGAAAGTGCTATATATCTTCAAAATTTCACTGAAATAGTTATGAAGATACAAACAAAGCAAAACAAAAAATTAAGATTGTAGGATAAAGCAATTAATCAGACATACATATGGAGGTGTGACCATTTTAGAGAGAAGAGTGCACATTTATCATGGGCATGTCTGCAGCCCTCTGCACATGAGCCTTTCCTATCACAACCTGAAGTCAAAACTGCCTTTTGTTCCTTTAAATACTTAACCACAACCAAATAAGAAAATACTGAGAAACCAAGATGATGCACTTGCTTACACAGTAAGTTGGAATTACTGGAATGTGCTGCATTAAGTTTAATATTCCTTATTTTGTTTTAAACATCCAAAGAGTAGCTAATAAAATTAAAAATACCTTGCTATGGTTAAAATCGAACCCAGTCTCATTATCGAGGCTAGGTCCTGAGCAAATTTAACCAAGTTTTGGCATCTTGTTTTTCCTGTAATTTGATGTAGGGCCATATGATTCCCTGTGAAACCACAAACTATGCCCTTTGTTTCCTTAGCAATTATGTTACCAGAAAAGCTGAATGTTGCTAAGTTATTCTGAGATTCTCTGTAAGGAAGGTGAACAGTTATTTGGCCCATGGTGAAAGGTTTTCGAGAAGATAATGGAGACATTCACAGTGCCAGAATGGAAATTTCATGTTCAGCCCTGCAAAAGGCCTGGTGGGATTAGCAGGTGACACTGCAGGCTCCCATGGAACAGCTCAAAATGTAAATATTTCTTCACCTTGAAACTGCAGTGTGGGATGATAACAACAAACTTTCTCAGATGCTGAAGTGGCCACAATGTACCTTCACCAGGTCAAAATTTGATATTACACTGTTCACTTCTTTCTTTTCTCCTGAGTATTTAATAAATGAATTGCAGAAGTCAGAATTTCATGCCATTTTTCTTAAGTCTGGTCTATCTTCGAGCTTGACTCTTAAATTGCTTCAGACACCTCCACCAGTTTTGCCCATCAGTTCATCCCTACATGGTGTAGGTCCAGCTCACAGGTCAGAACATAAACTGAGTCTGACCAGCCAACATTTCCCCTCATGTGAGTATATCTGTAAGACAAAATAATCTTCCCTGGGTGCATCAGTCCTTCCTGTAGTGGAATATCTCAGAAAATAACCTTTTCTAGAAAGGAAGAAACTCTGCCTTTAAAAGGGGACAAAGAATACTGCTGAATCAAAACATAACTCCATGGTTTTCTATAAATGAAATTATAATTATAGAAGATTATATACACATTTAATCAAAGTCACTTTGATAAGTCAACTTTTCTAATTAAAACCAGTATTAGAATTCCAATTTTGAGGACAGATTAGAACAATCAGAAATATGAAGTAGTGTCAGAGGTAACAACCATAAATTAACTGTCAAATAGTATTAAGACACTGACTTATCTATAATGAGCACTGCTTAAAAACATTAATGTATCTTTATGAACTTTTACCAATTTAAAGTAACTTTCACTTTAAGAGTTAACATCATTAGATTTCCTTTATGGAAAAGGCATTATGTACAATTAAATAAATCACTTCTTACTAGTACAACTGTATAGACATTTCCATAAGAAGTCCACCATCCTCTCTTTGCATTCTTGTTCAGACCTGCTTTATGTACAACAGAACAAAGTAGAAACACGAAACTCTAACACAAAATTGAAATCATTGTGAATACAGAAGATTTTTTCTCCCCAGCAAACACTGTACACTGTAAATATACCTGTATGTTTAGCTGTTTCCAGTACTGAGAAACAGCCTTAATCAGACATTCCAAATTAATTAGGAATAGTGAGTTCATTATCTTGCATTTAAAAATATTCTTTGCTACTAAAAAAGAATGTTATTTTCTGCATCTATCAGTATAAGGTGCACAGAATTTATTTTTTTTCCTCAGAAATTGAGTTAATTATGCTTTTAGGTGGTCTGTAAAATGTATATCCATATCCATTAAGATCAGGTTTTCAGATGTATATATTATGTTCTCAAAAAAGCTTTTTGGCTTAAAAAAAGGGAGTCTCCAAACATTTATACAGTAGCAGAATCATTATATTGACATATCACAGAGTCATTACTGCTAACACCCTATCCATATTACTCTTAAAATTCCCTATTTTCAGAAATTTATGTCAGCTGTAAGAAATGTTCCTTGCTAAAACTTTATCAATAGGTTTATAATGCACCAGTAATTGTTTTCTCCAAGTTGAACATGCAGAAAAGCATTATTTTTTGCAGCTTTATGCAACAGCTACATCCAAGAAATGACAGTGTTATTAATGTATAAAGATGTTTTAGTATAAAAGCAGTTTGTTCATAACAGTTCTTAAACACTCACTTTAATTTTATATGGGCTCCTCAGTACAGACTGCAGTTATGAAAGGCTTTTTTTTTCAGAACAGATTGGAAGCAAAACTAAAACAAAGGAAGGAATGTGGCTTGTGCCTCATATTGTGATTATCTTTGCATTTTCCTCAGTATGTGTTGTGAGCCCCCACTGGCAGCTGGGTTCCAATTGCGCAAAATTCTCCCTCTTGCAACAGGACAGTGAAGCTTTTTGTGGCTGTGGCTGCTGCCCACACACTGGAGTTGCCCTGCACACTGCCTTGGCCTTTTTTGGCAAGATGGTGAGGAAAAGCAGCTCCACCTAAATCTGAGAGCCAATTCCTTCCTCACCCGAGCAGCCAAGCCCCGTGCATTCCACAGGCGACAGCAGCACACTGGATCCTGGCTGTCCTCTGCGAGGCTGAGCTGCACTAACAGCCTTGGCTGCATCAAGTGAGGAAGAGAGGGGGGGTGGTAAGAGCAAACCTACATCAAAACGAGAAAGGCGATTTCTCTGGCTAAAAATCTTATGCAAATTAGCTTGAAATTAACATAGGAATGTAAAAGCCACCAAAAATGACTGCATTTATTGTGAACAAATGGTTCATAGCCCTGACTGAATCTAATATATTTAATGCACAATTAGACATTAAAAGTGTACTTTAAAACCTGTTTCACCTTCCTTTTCTATTTCAGTTTCAAACTCCGTTGAACAGGAAAGGAAAGGAAGGATGACTTCTCACAACATGACATGGATCAGCTACCCAAGCAAGAACCCATCTTTCATCTCCCCAGAAGAAATTGAAGACATCATAGCTTCTCAAAACATCATATCCAGACTTATGCACTGTTACATTGCCTTTTTTGTACCTGCAGGATTAATAGCTGGTACATGTATTTTGACTGTTTTCATAAAGGATTGCGTGCAGCGCAAACTCACAAACTTGGGCTTATTTCTTCTACACTTCACCATCAGCAATATTATAATGATTTTTTTATCATTCACTGTCATTACTAGACCTGACTATTTGACAGCAACCCAACTCACCTGTAATGTACTGTCATTTTTTTTCAACTTCAGTTATTCCAATTCTCAGTATGTTTTCGTCTTGACACTTCTTGTGCTATTACGCAAAAGATTTCCACCATGGACTGCTCTCCGCACAGCCACCCGAAGACGCATCCTGTGTGTTGGAATTGTACTTACATGCACCTTTTGCTTGTCCCTGATTGAGGCAGTGCTGGTTTGCACTGATAACTACCACCTGAAAACAGACTGCCAGTTAGATCCACTGTTTGCCTGGCCTGAATACGAGATCGTTAAATTCACCTTTGGGTTTGGAATCCCATTGTTTCTTCAGACACTCTGTTTTACTGTTCTCCTGGCTAAAAAAGCACCTGCTGAAGCTCCAGCCCTACAACAGCACATCCGTACCTACTCCGCTGTGTACGTGATCAGCATAACAATGTTCGTGTGCCGCCTATTTTATAATGTCATGATTCTCTTCAGGACAACACTGAAATTACAGAAGAGCATTGGAACCATCAAGAACGAGCTGGTGATGAATATTGCAGAAATAGTGTTGTTCTGTGAGAGCTGTGCTAGTTTGGTCTTTATCCTTTTTTTCCATAAGCCATGCAAGGATGAAATACTCAAAGTCATACAAAAGTGCCGAAGGAAAACCACGACTGACAATCATCTTGAAATACAAGAAACAAACGCGCCCCAGCAAAGCAGGACTCAGTAATACTGTTCTGAACAGCTGTCAATCCACTTTGCTTTTTAGCTTGTTTGTGGATTTTGGTTTGGTTTATCACTTCTTTTAAAAAGGGTGATTATTCCTTCTTTACAAACCAAACTTGGCCTATCTCACAGCTAGCAGTACTGGAAATAAAAAAATAAAATAAAAAGATCTTTAAATCTAGTATTTACAGTGATCTTTGAGAGAACATCTAGGGTCTGGAGTTGTTTGGGGTTTTTTTCACATGTACATACATATAGATAGTAAAATCATCTATTTTCTGCAAGTGTTATTTCAAAGTCACGTAGAGGGACAAGTACTGTTGCCACAGAACTGTGCTTCTGCAATAATATCAATGCCCCAGCAAAGCTGCACACAAAAACATGGCAGAAAGCAACTTTGAACAAAAGTAAAAATTCCTAACCAAAGCATTCTCTCAGGTATGCTTCCTCTTTTGACTTTTTACCCCACAAATGACTTTTATAACATTGGTAAATCCCCATAGCAGCAGCAGTGGAGTTTTTGTCTGACTTCTTGTGCCAAAAAGAAAAAAATTTAAATTAATGGAAATGCTTGTCCGTAAAGGAAAGCTTCAGGTCCTTTATGAGGCACTGAACTGGAAAGATCAACAGGATGGTTAATTAAAACTTTGTGCCACAATGAAAGCTCTTTGTTAATGTACTCTGAGCTTCTACTTTGCATTTAGACTTACAGCAATTATTGATTTAAGCCATTCCTGGAGAGTTCATTCAGAAGTATTTAGTCGCATGTGTTGGAAGAGTCACATTCAATAATATACTAAGCAAAAACCAGAGAAAAGCCAATCCAAAGCAGTGGAACTGAGGTGTGCTTTTAAGAGGGTGAACAAAAGCAGAGCCCCAGTTCCTAAGTGAAATGAAGACTCTGTTGCTGGATAAAAGATAGAAGCATTGTACGTTTAGATGAGAGTTGATGGGTAAATGGTGCAAAAAGGGGAAAGAATCTAAATCAGAATGAAACAGTTGTAGTACAGAGTTGGGATATAGTCCTGCACAGTCAGTAGCTGATGCAGACTGAGCTGTAGGTGCAAAGCTGTGAATACTTGCTTTGAGTACATTGTTACTGTCACTGAATCTGGCCAGCAGCCACCTTATACATTTGGCTTTGGTTTCAGCTTTTCCTCTCATAGAGGTGGAGAGAACGGAAACAGGAAGAGCACAAAACTGTACTAGATCTTGGATAATGACATCAACTCAGGCTGCAAAGTTATAAAAATACAGTGCTGTGACAAGGATGGCTCAAGCAACCTGAGGAATTTTGAGAAAACCCATTTTGGTGCTTAAATCCATTCCTTTGCCTGACACCCGGGTGCTAACAGAACTGACAGGTTTTTCTGCAGTTGTATCCTTTGAAAGGTCTTCCTTATGGGGTCCAGATTTGCGTGGGGAGCTGGTGCAGAGCAGCATAGGCTGGCTAAGAGAGAAAAGCAGGAACTGATTGATGAACATCTTCCACAAAACAACAGCCAAGTGCAGAAATGGATGAGTAAAGTACACTCGTTCAATCATAATGCAGAATACAGATCTAGTATCTACAGATACGGATCTAGTCTTAGACATCCAAGTCCTGAAATGTATAGACCATGACTGTATCACATGCAAATAAAGGGCAATTACGTAGTTTCATTATGTCTGTAAGGATAAACATTTCTGCAAGATGTAAAAATCAACTGGTAAGATGTCTGCATTGCATTGTGTCAGCCTGTCTTCCTGTTCAGTTTTGTTCTGCTGCCAGCATGAACAGATGGATAACTAAAAAACTCTACAAACAGATCATGACAGAACATGGTGAGAAAGAAAGTACGTGGATAAGAGTCATCTCTTGGAATACAAGAGTCAATTTCATACTTGTGATGGCATCAGAGGTTTTGTTTTGCACCTGAGAAGAGGGATATTAAACAAGATGGACCAAAGATCAGCCCTGCAAAAAGAAGTTTGAAGAGATGAGTTGCAAGAGGTATAAATCAGTGAGAAAGCTGGCAGACTGAGCGAAGGAGTATGTCAGAAGATGCAAGGTGTTTATCCCAGCTCAGAGCGTCATAGTTTCAGCTGTGTCATGGATAAGGGGTCCACTTCCTAGTACTGGAACTGTACACAAATAATTCCACTTTATTTACAGCTTCCATATATTTTATATTTAAGAATAAATACTGTGTTGTTTCTGAGTCCTGAGTTACTGTGAAAGGTGCCTAAAAGAAAATCTAGTCAGTAAATGCCAGCTGGAATCTGGAAACTGGTCTAATGATGAGTGAATCACAGTAATGCATCTGGAAGGAGCCAGAGGGTTGAACATGGGGGGAAGGTTGAGCATGGATAGGGGGATGCTTCATGATACTCTCAACAAGGTACACAGCTAGAGCAGAACCATAACCAAATGTCTTAGAGAAAAAACCCTGTAGGGACCTCCTGTCAGATCTAAAATTTGAGAATGAGTACATCTTGTCAGAATGAACTACTGTGTGTAAGTCTGTGAGTACTCCTGGGTATAGCTCCTGGCTGCTATCTGTGAGATTCATGTACTCTGGCCTCTTCCCTGTCCTTGGCTACTGTCATGCAAAAAAACAGATCAGAGTATTTTCTGGATGGCTGGTTATATTGACATGAAGAAATCTCTATGTACAAAGAAAAGACTTTGTAACTGAGTATGAGAAAACAAAGGTAAACAGGAGGGAAGAGGTTGAAAAATGAAAAACACTCACTGAAATAGTTATGAATACAACTTCTAGCAATACAGAACTGTTTTCATAGAAACACTCCTGATAAAGTTACTCAGAGTTTACATTAAAGTTACATACAGTCCTAGAGAAAAGCTCATATTCAGCTGGAATATGAGAGCAAACACCCCTAAGCGCAATGGGAAAAGGAACGCAAACAGTCCCTTATTCTAAAACAGTCTCATAGGAGGGAGAAAAGAGCAGCTTTGGCTAAGATTAAAAGAAGTAATTTTTAAATAACTAATAATTCAGAGGTTTTTTTAAGAACAAAATAAAATCTTGCTCTGAGAGAGCTTTTCTCCCTTATACCAGCAACAGTTTTGTTGAACTCTCACTTCTTTCAGGCTTCACCTAGATTTGAACGGTATGTTCCAGAGGAAATAGAGCACATATTTTTATAGGCAGGCTGTCAAAATCAATGCAGGGAAATACTGGAAAATTCAAAAAAGAATCTTCTACTTCCGTACTGGCAATATTTGTATCTTTCCAAAACTCTGGTTTGCATTTGAAAAAAACTCCTTCATTCAGCAAAAGAAGAGAAATGAACAGGCTGCTGAAGTTTAAGAATGAATTCCTGAGTTGGTAACACATTTTGGAAAAGAACATATAGATACTCAGGACTTATCATTACTGAACCAGCTGGCTCAAACTTGATCTGATCCCATTGCAAACAACATCTGAGCTGAAGAGAGACTTGAGCTGCTACACTCCCACATGAATTACACCTCTACATACATTACTAAGCCTGGTCTTAGTTACAAAGTCTAACTACCTTACAGACCCTGAAACGACTTCAGTATTCTTTATCTTGATTTTTGAGGTAATTGCAGAAGATCTGGGACAGGGTGAAAGCTCAAGCAATTCAGCCAAAATAAGTACTCTGTGTAATGTTTCCAGCATTTGTGTTGCACGACAAATAGATTCACTAATGGATAGAATGGCAGGATGTATTTCACTTCCACAGTACAGGTGCCCAGCAAAGGACTGCCGGACTAAGCCAGTAAAGCAAAAATAATTGATGCTTTGCAAAAAAGAAAAAAAAGTGATGGGACTTTGAGCAACCTGATCTAGTGGAAGGTGTCCCTGCTTGTGGAAGAGGGCTTGGAGCTATATGGCCTTTAAAATCCCTTCCAACACAAATCCTTCTAGGATTTTGTGGTCTTTCACTAGGCATCATTCTGTGGTCCAGTTTTGTAAAATTTTTGTATTAGCCCTCAAGTGTTCTGTGAGATATGCTTTAAGAAAAATAAAAGGGTCTTACCAGAATAGTTTGAATGGGTATCAATGTTGTCCCTGCAAAAACAAAAGTCTGAACTTTTTAAAATTACTTTTAGTAAGAAAAATGTAGTCACAGAATTACTGGCAACTGAAAAGCCTAAACACACAAAATACACTCCCATCCAGGGTTTTCTGCAGACAAAGAACACAGTTAATGCCAGCTCAAATGAAGTTTGATTATTTGCAAGAAAGAGAAAGCTACAGAGGCTGGACAGGATGAAGTATGAGGGTGCTCCAGAGCAGGGTAATGGACGCTGATGTCATTCAGTGGTTGCAAAAGATGAAAGAGAATCTGGAGATCAGAGTACTTGCAAAGCATCATGAACAGTATAACAGCATCTGTATTTCCTCTGGAGATAGTTTCAGTAGAGGTTCTTAGACAAAGCTTACTTCTTCTGCAGATGGTTATATTACAGTGTGAGCATTCCAACATAATTACAATTCCTTCCCCTTCCATGCAATGCAGTACCTTACTTTTTTCAGCTTTATATACCCTGGCCCTGATCTCATTTCTCCAGGACTCAACAGCTTCACACCAAAGCACTTCCACATTTCTGACAGAATCCAACAGTTCTTGCGTCCTACAGGGCTTATCCTGCTTATCCAGCTGGAGAGGCTGCCATACAATGCTGTGATGCACCAGATCTCTTAACGTTGTTCTCTCCCACCCTCACACCTCCCACTTTCTTCCTCATCAGCTGCCACCTTTTAGCAGCACAATAGCAGGCACATATGGTGAAATCTGCTAAATTAGAGTATCTTCTATTATACCCCACCTTCATCCTCCTGGTGCTTTTAAGTACATCACAGACAATTACATTACTGCTCCTGAAAGACTCTGGGGTGTTAGACATGTTTATTGAGATACATACAGTGTTTTACAGGGTGACTACTACAGATTTAAAAATAAAGTGCTAGGAAAATTCTAATGCTGAATCCTTGAGGTCTGACATTACACAAATACTACTGCATCAGTTGCTTTCATGCATGTTCTCAGCAACAATCACAATAAGGTATCACAGGTAGAACTTAGGGAATCAATAGTGTCACAACTGTGACTATGGATTATTAAGGCACTTGCTGTAAATACCGGCAACTGACAGGGAAAGAGCAAGGGTACAATGTTCAGCAGCTGCTAAAATCAGGGAGATTAAGATAGATTAATCAGTGAGATTAAGATATATTAATCAGTAACAATAATATGACTGCATAAACCAGACCCTGACAATGCTGTCATCTGTTTTAGGAAACAGGATTCTGAGGATTTGCATGATCATCTCATAAAATATTTAGTGAAATACAGAAATCACTAATTACAATATAGTAATACAATATACAAAATACTAGATTTGGCCTCTTATGCTTCATAGTTTTATTAGCACAGAAAACTGTTACTTCATGGACCTTGTGAAAGAGGATTTCCTAACCACTCTGGAAATATGGCAAAGAGACATACTTCTTACCATGAATTCAAACAAGAAAATGAGCACTTTTTTACATTTGTATTTATAAATTTTCATAGCAATTCAGCTGATATTCAAAGCTAGAAAAGTAAGGACAAACAGACCAGCTGACTATCAAATCCAGGCCCCCATAATTACAAACAACCAATACCCAGAAGCGAACATAAAGGAAAGTAAAAAATCCTTCTGGCCCTTACAAGATCAGTGGAAGCTCTGAAGGACAGGGCTAAGTACACCAAACCACATGATCCACAAACAACAATAAAGACTCTTTTTAATCTTGTTCTTTTATGACAGCAAAAAATTAAGACCTTCAAAGCTGGTATCACAAGATTTTTCTAACATTACAATTATTCCAGTCCTATAGCACAATCATATTTGTACACTTCTCAAAGCAAAACACTTTAAGCTCTGTCTTCATCACCCTTTAGAAAAACACTCCAGAGAGCCATTCCACACACTGGAAATCTTCTGTTCAGAAAATTTCTACCAGCACCAACTCACACAAACATTCTTTTGATCTAAAAAATAACTAATTCCCAAACTAGTTATGAAAAGCCATCATGCAAGAACATCTTCAAAAACTATTTTAGTAACTCTGCCAAAATCCTGTTTCTATGCACAGTTCGTTACAAAAAAAAAAAATCTGCAAATAATATATTTGTCTTAATGAAGGCAAAGTGGTTTTACTCCCAAAGCCATTTGTTTAAAGAACTTTTGCTTCACTTTTCTAGGGACGAAATCTTTCATAATCTAAAAATATTCTGCCACTGTGTGTCATACATCCATTATAATAATGTGTTAATTGCTAACTCTACACTTCTGAAACTGCCACATTGTCCTCCTGAAGTCCTATATGCTGAGATTCCATTCATCTTACTCCAGCAGCAGCAGATGCTGCATCAGTGTACAGCATAACCACTAACGGCACCTAACATTCAGGTATGAGATCAATATAAATCAGAGAAAGCAACTTCCACAAATGAAATATTTCTCTTTTATGAAAAAGGTTTAACTTTCTTTCCATTCTAAGAATCCTGGCCACCAGTAGGTGGTGTTACTGGAAGTGGCGAGTGGTTTTTCCACCTTACAGATGAAATGCTAAACTCCACCTGCAACACTGGTGGTTTTACACAACACTGAGGCTCCACATTCTCTGCAAAATATGCTTATTTTATCCTTGTGATTTTGAGCTGAGTGATTACAAATAAGAGGATGACAACATATACCTGAAAATTTAAATACAAACAGGCAAAATGGGATCAACTTGAAGGTAGGAAAACCAAAATTTATCTTGTCAGTTTAACAATCTTTCTCAGCTGCTTGATGTCTCTCAATCAAATATTCCCCTTTACAGTGTCCAGAGGCTTTTAAAAAATACTGCATATAACAGTAATTATTGCTTTATATCTATATAAAAAGTGCTTCACTACATTTTGCAAATGAAACTCTTAATTATTCATAAAAATATTTTAATTATTGATCAGCTAAGCTGTAGGTTTGAACGGACTGTGTAACTTTAAAAAATACCAGAGGCAGAAAGAAGGGGGCAATGAACATTAGGCAAAATACTGACAAATACGAGAGAAAAGATGCTTGAGTAGTTCTAGTAAAAAAGAAACCAGCAGAAACAGGGTTAATTCCAGCCTTATAAGGCTGTTCAGCAGCACTTCAACTGCACACAAATTAGAACAACCCTGGGAATCTATAAAGCTTGTTTTATTGCCAAGGACATGCAGCAAGATCTGCATTTTGCTGTTGTAAACTATCCTTTATTTAACATGTTTTAAAGCAGGATAGATTTTTACATGATTTTTGATTTTAACACTGAATCACCAACAGGTGCTTTCCACTGCAGCTCTGCACACCTAAAGGCAAGTTTTTACCGAGGGGACAGTGGAAGTTGGCACATCCTCTACGTGTGTACCCAGCAAGGACCAGCCTGCTGCTGTCTGGAGGAAAATCAGCTCTGGAGAAATGGAATTAAGGTAAAATAAAGTGTTTCACAGTACATAGTTTACCTGTGATGCTTGTAATTACTTGGCTTTTGGCAGCCTTTCAGATATAATTAAAATCCAACCTTTTAAAATCAATTGCTTAGGCTGCTAACTTATTTTTCATTGTATTTAAAGCTGTTTTATTGCCTTTTTCACAAATAAAAGGACGCTACTTAAACGACAACAGTTTATGTCTGACTCCCATAGCTGCTTGAAACAAACACTGAACGTTGTTCTAAAGTGTAATTTCATAGGGATATTTTATCATAAAGATTTACACTATTAAAATGATTCAAAACACAGCAACAGGTAGTGGGTACTAATGCCTGTTTCATTAAGAAATAAAAGCTCTGGAACCTGTATCTCTGTTTAAATATCTGTAGCTACTTCTGGTAATTTGAAAACATTGAAGCAAACTCAGAGCTTTATTTCTGACTAAAAATATTCTAATGCTTTCACTCCAATAGTGGTCTGCTCCTTTTTCCTCCCCAGACTGTACACCGGCAGGATTTAAGTCATTAAAATGTGGAAATACGCATGACTTTTACTAGCAAACCATTTTTTACTATGTTCTAGTGTAAATAAAATCAAGGGTTTGATAGGAAGATGAATATTAAAGCAGTTCAAAATACTTAAATTCAACACAAAATATGTAATTTTCTTGCTGTTTTATTTGTTTGGGGTGTCTTTTGTTTGGTTGTTTTTTCTTTTAAATAAACTTCTAGCAAGGCTTCAAGTCCATAACATTCAACATTTATAAGTAAACAAATCTGATAAGTGGTATTTTCCATTCCAACCCGGAAGTCAGTGAAACATAATAAATCACAAGGAAAAGCAAATTGAGTATAATAATGTTGGTGTAAATCAATATGCTGCTTATATTACCTTAATTTCTAAAATCTGCCTTTCATTCCCACTGAATGCAGCAGGAACCAACTGCTTTTCATCTCTGTTGCCTTCTCAGCCACAGACTTTGCTCTTTAATGGCCTTACAAGCTGATAAAATAAATACATATCTATGTATTTTTTAAAAGTACCGGTTTTATTTATAAGTCTCAACTCACGCATCTGATTTCTCTGTATTTCTTTATTTTCTAATACTGAACCCCTGAGAGGCACACAGAACTTTAACAGATCTGCCCTCACAATATCTTATCATCCATCAGAAGAAATTTAAATTCTTTTAACTGAACCTTTGCCTACATATTCAAACATGGTGTTTCCTACAACCTCAGCTGTGATGTTAACTTAGCAGAAGCATATGGCACATGGTACAGTGCTGGAATATGAGATTAATTGTTTTCCATTTGCAAATTGCAGGTCCAAGGATGTTAATTGATTATTAAAAGAAAACAAATGGAGCTAAAATTCTGCTGCCTTCCAACTTGCATGAAGAAATACTGTTGATGAAAAGCTTTTATTAAAGAGACACAAGTACCACCATGGTAAAAAGATTCCTACATGATGTTAAGGCACACAGAACTGCAAATTCTCTCATTTACAATGTATATAGTGTCCTGTAAAACAGATTCAGACATTTACTATTTGTAGTGCTATATTTCAGTCAGTTTTAAGTCTAATTAATCTGACTTGGAAAGAATTTTAATTTCCTTTAGAAAAATCTGCATCTTTTTCCACTCCAGTCAAAAATGCTTACTAGGAATTTAGTTGAAAACAACAAAAAATCTGATTTTTTTGGTATTGCCACAACACTGTGATTACTAATATATTTTCTACAGATATTTTAAACATGGAAACTTATTCTGCCTCAATATCACCTGTTATATGTAACAGCACAACTTTTAACCTGAATGGGTCCCATTTGTGTAATGAAAGCATATCCTCTAGATTCGCTGATAAATCAGAACACCAACAATATGTTATCGGTCTTTTCTTATCATGTCTTTACACAATATTTCTTTTTCCTATCGGTTTTGTAGGAAACATTCTGATACTGGTTGTCAACATAAGCTTTCGGGAAAAAATGACTATCCCAGACCTTTACTTCATAAACCTCGCAGTGGCTGATCTCATTCTCGTTGCTGATTCTCTCATTGAGGTGTTTAATCTTGACGAAAAGTATTATGATATCACTATCATTTGCACCTTTATGTCTTTGTTCCTTCAGATCAACATGTATAGCAGCATTTTCTTTCTGACATGGATGAGTTTTGACAGATACCTGGCCCTGGCCAAGGTAATGAGGTCCAACATATTCCGCACTATGCAGCACGCTAGATTGAGCTGTGGGCTCATATGGATGGCGTCCATTTCCGCAGCTCTAGTCCCATTCACAGCCGTGCATTTACAACACACCGGAGAGGTCTATTTTTGTTTTGCAGATGTAAAAGAAATCCAGTGGCTAGAAATAACCCTGGGGTTTATTATCCCCTTTGTGATCATCGGCCTCTGTTACTCGTTAATTGTTCGGGTCCTTATAAAAGCCCACAAGCACAGGAGTCTTCGGCTGCGGCGGCAAAAGGCTCTGCGCATGATTTTTGTCGTCGTCTTAGTTTTCTTTATCTGCTGGTTACCTGAAAACGTCTTCATTAGCGTTCAGCTTCTTCAGAAGAAAAACGAGCCCGTCTCTTCAAACAGCCCATCCTTCAGACACGATTATCCTCTAACAGGACATATTGTGAACCTGGCAGCTTTTTCTAACAGCTGTTTGAACCCCTTAATTTACAGTTTTCTAGGGGAAACCTTCAGAGACAAACTGCGACTGTATATCGAGCAGAAAACAAAAATGTCAACGTTACATCGCTTCTGTCAGGCTGCCCTAACATCTGTCATTCCTGACAGTAACGAGCAATCAGAAGTCTGATTGAGTAGTCATTGTATAAAACATACAGCTGTGAAGTTGTGCAAACAGTGAACAAAATGCTTGCTACTAACAGAAAAAAGTGCATTTGTGTATATTGTATTGCTCTGCTGAGTACTGAAGGTTTATATTCAAAATGTTTTTATGACAAGACTTTAATGTAGAAGAATATGTTTTAGTCAGATTTATATTTAATTAAGAACAGGATTATTAAAATCTGAACACTGAAGAAGCTTTATTTTGTATTATACATGTATGAATAACAATACAGAAGAAAATTTTATCAAGTTAGGAAGACTCTAGATGTAATCTGATTATCAGAGATGCTACTTTGCTGGTGTATATAACTTCCACCGAAATAATGAAGCTGCTGTAACAGTGGGAAAAATCATTACAATGTATTGATGTGGAGATGCAGAAAACATTGATTTTTTTTCTTCCAAACATGTTAAGATAAATTACTTCACTCAGAAGAACTACACAGTACATAGTCACTGTATTCTATCATGTCTTCAATGATTAAGTTTTTTTAATCTTAATATAATCAAGCACAGTGGTGAGTTTTCCTCTCCTAAATGTAAACTACTGTTTACATCAGTACTTGATCAAAACCAAAATCATCTGTAACTATACTGCTCATCTCAGAGAACTTCACATAAGCAAAATGTAGTGCTTCATTCTGCCTTTTAAGGGTTGACCCAGAACATCTCTCCCAGGACTGACCTAATTGGGCCTTTTGTCAAAAATGCCAGTGCACATACATGAACATTCACATCTGTCTTCCGATTTGAATGCACATTGCACAAGATCTCTTTACATTCAAAAGGTCTATTTTGATTGCCAGAACAAAATGCTGTGTTTTTTAAGGTGTCACTTTCTGCAAATTAGTGTAAATAGTGTTTATGAAAACAAAAGAAACCTCAATTTTTATAAAGGAAGAACTTATGTAATGGGGAGTGTGATTAGCAATTATCAGATTTGCAGCTTGTGCACTGTCTACCCCACCTCCAAAAAACACTGGCCTTTCAAGAATTTAAGATTCATGTTGGTTGGTTGCTTTGCTCATTTTTAAATTAATTATACTAAGAAAACAAATTATAGCACCACTTACTGAAAAACAATAGTGTCTCTTTTCTTCTAGAAAATAATTGGGTTTTAAATCTGATTGATGTTTAGCACAGGTTACTGCTGAACTTGTTCAGAGGAAGCTATAAAGTTCCTAGAGAACAGTGTGCAAGATCATTAAAACACCACTTGCAGCATCTCTGAAGTGAACAAACTCATTTCACCTCTGTGCTTATTGACTGAAGCACCAGATCTCTGCAGAATAAGATGCTTTGCCCTATTTTAAATGTCGTACATGAATTACCACAATAACAGATTTTAAAGGATTTTTAAACATAGATCCTTAAAACAATGACTAAAGCTACTAAAGCAATAAAGAAAACAGTGAAAACGACGATTCCACTCATATTTCTCATGAAATGTCTCAAGCTTCCTAGTGGAAGTTTTGGCCACAAAAGACTTGACCTATAAACAGAAAGGCCGCAAGACGATGAAGGCTGAATTTGAAATAGATATTTAGATATTCCTGCAGCTCAAACAGAAATGCAGGGTGGGGTCTGAGGCAACTGCAGGTTAAGGAGTCACAACTTCCCTCTAGAACACCAGATGTACCTTCTCTCAAGAAAGATACAAGCAGAGCATGAGTTGCTAAACAACACTTAACACACCTCACACCATTGTGCTGCATCACATGTATCCCTTTTTCCTCATTATTTTCACTTTTGGAATTAGCCACAATTACTCATGCCCTATGAACTGCCAATGGGCATTATCACACGTTCAAAGACGGTTGACTCAGACAACCCCAAACTGAAGGAATGGATAATTTTCTTGGCAATGCAATTCTGTGACGTAAGATACATCTTGAGCTTAGAGATGTGTTAAGTTTGTGCAACCTTGACACTTGCCATGAATAGATAACTTATTTGGGGTTACAGCAATACACTTTTCCAAACGTAGTTGTTGCTTATTTTGGTTTTACAGGAACAAGCTCCTTTTCTCTCCTCCTTCCTTTCAATACAGGGATCAGGTTTTTGATCAAGGCTGTAGTAAAGCCCTTTCACTACCACTGTAGAACACAATTCAAGAAAGTCTTTCTGCAGAAGCTTATAATAATAAACAGCAACAGCAAATGACTGCTCATATATCCTATGAAGTAGTTTGTTTCTAATGGTCGTTTTCAGTAATACACAGTGAAGTCTAGGAAAGATCAGATTTCTATAGTATGGAGAAAATATTTACTCAGTTTGAAACAACCTATTGCATGTTTAAAACCAAATTACAAATCTAAAATACCTGATGAGTTCCTTACTGTTATTTTGGTACAGGTTTATAAAATGTGCCTGGAATTACTAAATTTAAACATACTACTTACTTTAAATGCAGAGTACCCTCTGAGCTGAAAAAAGGGCACACTTATTCCCCAAGTTTTTGTTTTGTTTTGTGTTTTTTTTTTGTTTTTTTTTTTAAAACAGTAACTCTGTACAAAGTAATATTTACAGAAATGCCATACAACTTCCCTGAATTTATATACACAATATGCTTTCTGCAGCCCATCATTTTGCAATAACTTGTTGCTGTGGCTTATCCATGAACCAAAAATTCTGTGCTTTTTTTTTTGTTTGTTTGGGTTTGTTTTTTTTTTTAATTTTAAAGAGCATAATCATCAGTAAACAAAACCTTTTCTAGAGTGTAGAGGAAAGAGGGGGAAAGAATTTTGATACAACTTCTTCACTTTTTCTCTGGTCTCTCACAAATTGTTCAATTGTTTAATTTAAGGAAAGAATTCCATATGGTTTTCTAAAACACTAGACTGATGACAATTATGAGATTTCAAACCTGTTTATCACAGATGCTTACAATCTCTGCTGTAACAGTCTATATCAAGTCTCCAGACAAGAAAAGTCTAGTGTTAAGAAAAGTTCACAAAGAGAGGAAAGAGAGTAATCAAGGAACATCCGAAACCGTTAACTGCTTCTGAAAATAATACCTTAACACAGGGATGCCTTGAATGCACTGAGTATAACTGAATATCTAGAAACAAGCAAATGCAAACCGCACAAACTAGCACTAATCTGGACCTGATGTGACTGAAAGCAACAGTGTTCCCTCAGCTGTGTAAAAAGATACAAGAAAAAATTATCTGAAACCGTTTTAACATGTTAAGGAGATGCTGTAACTTCACAATTTCCTGTTCTAGGTGATACATTAAATACCAACTGTGCAGGCACAACATCCACATCTAGAAAAGGCAAAGTCAGTCAGTCTAAAGATAAAGCTTGAATTCATTTATGAAAAGCATTACATGATGGGAGGACACGTGACAGGGAATTTGAATCAATGAGTCAGGCGATCCCAAATTCTGTGCAAGACTGTTGTAATACGAGCAAGATGCAACAAAAGTCACCTCTCCTTTGCAAGCTTAAAAGAAAATTGAGCATATTTACAAAAAAAACCGCTTGTAAAATTTCAGGCTAAGTATCTGTGTTTCAAACAAAATTCACTGGCTGTACAGTTCAGGCTCTGATCTTTTTTCCAGCCATCAAGTTATGTTAGAGTATAACTGAATTTTTTCCCGTGTAAGGATTTTTCTGTATTCTTTCAGCTGTTTATTAAGATTGCAAAAGGGAAAAGGTTGTCTGGACAATTTTAAATGGTTAGGATTGCCACATTAAAAATGTGCTAGAGTGGTTTACCGTAGCAAAAGCATGTCAAGTTCAACCCTGATTATCATTAATTCCATTTGAACTTGTTTCTGCATAACTAAAAACAAATGAGTGTATGAAGCAGGTTTGAATTTTAATAGCTATTCATGAAGGTGAACCAATGAATTAATTTGATTTTGATTGAAAACAACAAAGATAAGGGTTTTTGCTTTTCATTTTAGGGACAGTGTCCTTTCCTTTCCTCTCTAAACATCTTAGTTTACCCATTCAGATCATGAGACAAATATTTAAAGTTTTCATCACAAAGGAGCACAAGGCCAAAATGATTGTTTATGCAACAACATGCAATAGGGAAAAAGTCACTCTTAAGACGTGCATACAGAACATCTCTGCATACCCTTCAGGGAGGTGTGCTGTGGTACATGCCCTGCACTATGTTTTAAAGAGACACATCAGCACTCTCCATTATAATTTAGGTCCTTTCTTCAACAGTATTATCAAAACTATTTATTCCACACTGACATTTGATACACCGAACTTCTAACCCTTGGCTTTGGACTTCCTTTAATGCTTCCATTCCATCATAGGGCAGCACAACACACCAGGAGCTGAAGAGTAAACAGCTGCATACCATGCAACCTAAGGTGACAGCAGAAGAGCATTGCCCTCCCAGGACTGCACACTGTGCAGGAGCAGCTCTACTTCCAATTCAGTCTCTTACATGCTACTTCATTCATTTTACCTTTGTCCACTAAATAACACTACTAAATCTAAAGACGATTGTCCAAGTCTCACAAAATCATCTGTGTGTTTAGAATGGCTTTTGTGATCATTCAACCCCCATGATAAAACAATATTCAAGTTTCCAGCCCATTGTTCAAACAGTCTGCTACAGGTATATACAGAAGTGTCAAAGTTCTAAATGAACAAACTACTGAAGTCTTCATTACCAAAAAGTAAAACCTACCTTCTCTAAACAAACATTTATTGCAACAGAGCAAGCCTTTCCAAAGCAGCAGCTTTGCTTAAAAGTCCCAGCTCACTTGACCTGCAAGCAAAACCACTGAAAAGGTTTAAGACCTTTTCAAATTGCATTGAATGTGTTTTCTGGAGGGACCTTCGAAAAACTGTGGGGAAAAAAAGACACAGTAGAGAAATAGAAAAATTATTAGGATATTGTTAATTTATCCTTAGGAATGGCAGTTAAGGCAATTTTTATAGAAGGAACTCAGTTTTAGAATTGCCTAATAGTGCTGGAGGTAGATTTATTTTCTGCCTCAGCAGCAGAAATACTTCCTTTTCCAGGCATTCTCTCAATAGAAACAATAATATAATGGCAAATAAGATTTTCTTCCTTTCATTCCCTCTCCATTCAGAACTACAAAAGAGAAATAGCCTGTACCTGGCTACAGAAACCTTTAGACTCTTGTGTTCCAGAGTGAAGTGCACACAGCAAATTGAGAAAGAAATCAAGGAAAAAGCGCACTTAAACAATGTGATAATATTCCAAACATCCACCTGACAATTCAGTATCAAGATGGAAAGAAGATTCAGGTAGTGATGTGTGGAAGAACTTACTTTGTAGCCTTGCTTGACTTTCAAATACATATAGCCAGAATGACTTCTGATATTACAAGGTAATTCTCCACAACAGTTAGAAACATGACATGTTATTTTCCTGTGCTAATTAAAGGTGCCTGATGATGTGTGACACTATTGAAGTGTCATGAGATCAAAAGCACAGACTTGCTGGCAGAGCCGCTGCTAAAGTTGACACCAGAGCACACAGAACCTACTGCATCCTCAGCCCTAACAAGGGGTCCATGAGGACCCATGGAAAACTGTCCTTGTCTCCTGCTAGGTTTGTCGTCTTCTTCTTCACTCTCACTGATACTAAGTGAGGCATTTCAGGTCTTAGCCAGAGATTTTATTACTAGACCTATCGGATCAGGACAGTTGGCTGCCCCTATTCTAAGCCCAAACTAGATCATGACTTAATCTAGACAAATCTTTGTAAAGATAACCATATTTTAAACAAAGCATTGCAAACTTTTGCCATGAAAACAAACTCTTTACAAAAAAAACCAACCTCACAAGTTTATTAAAAGTGCCTTTAGATAATCATGGAGTACAGGCTTGAAAGCCATGAGAGATGGGACTTTCATAATAAAAAAGGAAAAATTTGTCTATTCCAAAGGTAACTTGAAAAAAGAACCATCCAACGAGGTACATGAAGACTCCAAAGTCCACAAAAAGGCCATGAGCAATTTAAATGACCTTTGTGTTACAGTTCAGTGTCACAGTTCTGTAACCATCGAGTTATTTCACACGGGGGTAAACGTAACTCCCATTTAGGATTTAGTACATAATGTAAAGGTAGGATGAAACGACAGTTACTAAAAGCATGCATTTTCCCCCCATACTTTAGATGTTCTATTCTCTTTATATAACCCCTCTTCTCCTTTCTAAGCATACTGCTCTAAGCCTTCAGTACATTCTCTGAACAGCTTTGACATCTTTCAAAATGTAGGATGGTAAGGAAGAGCTGTGTGCCCTTATGTATATATGCTCTTTGCAATAGCCTGGTTTACAGATGCAAATGATTAAGATAATGCTGAGAAATTTAATAAAACACTGGTTGATGATCTTCCGTTTGATGTCCTACGGAACTCCTGTGGGATTCAATTAGAAACAGGTAAATGCATTCAAAGACAGAGTCTGGTTCCCCTGTCAAATACCTTCATGCCTGTACCCTCGATATTTCAGGCAGCTTCTGGAAGTCAAAAGATTAATTTTCTGTTCTAATTACTTGTTGGATGTAACAGACAAGCACTTTTTCACTATTTATTAATCTGTGTGGCTTTGATCTAATACCCAAGAGCCATTTTATCTATGCTGTCATTTATTAACATACATAAATATACACTGATCTTTCATGTAGTTCACAATATTGCACCTAAATACAAAAGGTATTTTGAAGGAGGAAACTTCTAGTTTCTCATTCATACTGTGGAAGCAGCCACCCTTCTACCTGCCTCAAAACACTGTGGGGGGGGGGGGGGGGTGTTTTTNNNCAAAAGCTTGGGGGGGGGGTGGGGGGGGTTATTTCTGAATCTATTCCATTTACACACAAAAATTTGTATTTTATAAAAATCTTATACCAGACTTACATGCTGTTTAGAAAAGCAGTACCATTCCATCAAGGACAGGGAAAACAGCTGCTTTTCAGAATTTTAAATACCCAAATCTGTGCCATTTTTCATTTTCTGAACAAATTAACATTAACAAAACAGAACCAAGAATAATAAAGAGGAAGTAACAAATCCACAAGAATGTGGTTTGCAAACATCCTTTCAAGCTTACAACTGTATTTCTTGCTAAGTGAATGCATTTTGTGATATTAAATACATAATGGGATTTTTTTTTAACTGCAGTTACACATTTTTTGAGGTTTTGTGCCAAATTTTCTATATTCAACAATTTGGATCTTTTCCAGCACTTTTTATTGATGATGCTTCTGTCTATGAGGAGTTAGAAGGAATACAGAACGAGAAAAAAATCATTATTGAAAGAGGGCACAAAACATTGTTCTCACTGGACTGCAGCTGGGTAACATAGTCAAGCATAAATTGCCAATTGCCTCTGCTCCTTTAATAACTGCCTGAAGACTCAACAAATTCAGCCCACAAGTGGGAATCCTGTCCCAAATTTCAATTTTGTTAAGATATTTGCAGCTAAGCCATGAAAGCAAGCATTCCTACTGGAAATCCAAGAAGAACAATCCAGGAAGGTCTCATCCCTACACAGAGAATGAGGGCTGAGAGAAAAAGACAAGTACGTGCTCCAGGAATAGAAGGAGGAATTTCCCCCTCTTAACAGCAGAGAAGGGACTGTGATGTTTCACTTCCAAATTCGCCATCAGTTTAATACTGTGGCTTTAGTAATAAAAGTAAGGAATTAACTTTGAACAGATACAGATTGAGGCAAATACCCAGAATTAGGATGAGACTCTTGTTGGCTAATATGTAATGAAGAATGCACAATTCCTTTAAACAAAGTAAGAAATACATCACATATTGTTTATACCAGACACAGTTGGGGACGTGAGCCTTTCGCCTGGGAAAACCATCTTCAAAGTCACAACTGTTTTCCCAGCTGTGAATACTCTTTCCTGGGAAATCTATTCGTACCATTACAAAAATAATTTTCAAAGGCATGTAAAATTATTCAGCCTAATCTATGCTCATCCATATTTCAGACACTGTTTTGTACCTCCTTAGACATGTCTGTTTACAAAAGGCCTGCTATTCTCTATAAACACTATATGGAGTCACAATTAAATTTACCTTTTTTTTAAAATAAATAAATGTACTGTTAATTTAATAAAATAATTTAAAGCAACTCTATCAATATTCTGATGAAAAAGTGTTAGCAGGAAACAAATGTTTCAGTCCCATAGCCAGCTGCCCTCAAAGTTTGTTGTTTTGTGGTTGGTTGTTTTTTTAAATTTTCCTAATTTGAGAAATATTGCATAGATAAGAAAGCAGATAAGCCAAGCAAGATGACATGGAGTAAGTCATAAATACCACATGGATTTAGAGCTTCCTAATTATTTCTAACTATCAGAAGGCCGTTGTACAGCAAGGCAATAAGAATCCAATGGGACAGCAAACTTGTGTTTTTGTGCAAGTAAAAAAACCCCAAACAGACCAAGAATAAACATTCAACTGCAAAGAAAAATAGGCCCAATATTTCAATTACAGACTGACCAAAACCAGCAGACTAATGAGGCCATACTAATATCCAGCCTGACATTTATCTTGGCCATTTTGAGAAATAGCTCTCATCCCTCCTTTATCACTGGAAAACTGCTTTCTGCTGATGAATCCTTCCAACAGGACACAGGGGAAGACACAGGGACGGGGGAAGATGAAAAATTATGTCATCATCTCTTCATAACATGGACAAAACTCCATTTGCATGCATACTTCAAAAATGGTCAAAAAAATCCCAACAGTACAAGACAAAATTCTTATTTTAGGAGGCTATGCTAAATAAAATTAACACTTGGGGATTTATTTTCCTTTTCCTCCCACAATATTTAAAATTGGTTTGCTACATATTTCTTACACAAAAGTTAATAACCTCAGATAACACCAGTGCATACAACAGAGGATTAAACCAATACAGCAAAACCACACAAGTGCAGGAAGAGTGGACAGTGGAATTGAAATGCAAGCAGTTTCCAAAATGTATTCTTAAGGCATATAAGATACAGTTAGTATTGGTAGTCTGATAATCAGAAGACAATCCTGCAACATCACACTAAGTTAAATTCATGGCGTTTTTTAGGATGGGAAAATATAAACCAAGTTATTTTGATGACTATAAGATAAGCTTCCCATTAATTAGAAAAATAAATTAAGGGAACAATAAAGGATTACCGAGTTTGTTTGCAAATCATCTACAACTCATTATTTCAACAACTGGCTTTGGGATGAATTAGTGGGTTGTCAAACAAATAAATACACTTTCTGATGATAGTTTTATGGTATCTGCTGGATCCATTTGCATCAATGTCTGGTCTGCATTCATTAAACATTCAAATTACTACCCCATTTACCTGATTACAAGCAGCACTAGAGATCATATCAAAGTAATATTCCTAGTTATTCCACCAAGCTCATGCCAAAATGTTTCTCTCCACAGCTTAAACATAATTTTATGGGGCTTTCCACCACAACAGGCAAACAGTTATTTTAAAGAATCATTGTTTTGTGGTTTGCTTTCCAGCTTAGTAACTCTATATTGCTCTTTAGGATAACCTCCAAAAAGTTGAACAGAAAAACCCTTCCCTACAGATTTTGCCATTTTCCATTTAGTAAACAGATCCTACTGTTTGGGCACCTGCACACACTGATGAAAGAAACACTATGAGCTACTTGTTTATTTGCCATTGTTTGTACTATCTGTATGGAATCTCAAAAATTAAATTCCTTTCCCACTGATCCTGCCTTTATCTGAGGAAAATGTTGATTCCTCCTCCAACCATTAGCAATGACGAAGATAACAAGGAAGCACAAGGAAACACCCACTGGCTGCATGAGCATTACCTAAAGTACCCTTCAGCCATGAACCAGGGGATTTGATTTACAGAGACTGACTGTCTCTTAGTCATTGTAATTTTCCTGGAAGTTACAATGTGTACTGGACCAAATTGGAAAGGAACAGGAAATTAATATTGTTTGCTATGGATTATGAATTATGAGTCTTTGCCTAATAGATATTCTACTTGTAAAGAATTCCTTACTGCTCTGTAGAAAGCCAGCAGCTCTGAAAACAGTACTGCAGAAACAAGATCTACCCGTAAATGACAAGATCCTTTGATACATTAAGGTCATTCTGGGCAGAACTCAAAATGCCCTCGTAGAAAAAGCAACCACATGTTGTCCCCAGCTTCAGTGAGCTTCGTGGCACTGAGGCAGCTCAAAGACTGAAGGGTGAAGAAATCCATACCCAGAAGGAAGACAGCGGTACTTGCAAAGGAATACTTATAACACTTCTGTTATTTCAAGATGATACATTAACAAGACTGTAAATATTTTTTTCAGAGAACTGATACAAAATTAACTTATCTAGACAAGACCCATCAGGGAGTTGTTATTTACGAAGCCACTATTTAATTTCAAATCACCGGTTCGGATGGCACATTTTAAAACTCTTTTCTTCATGCCTATGGTATGTGACAATTCACAAGAATTAACTGTTACAATATTTAACCTGTAAGTATGCTAGTAAACTACAGAAATCATTAAAACCACGCAAAACTAATGTCCAGGCATTTAACAAAAAAAAACCAAACCCAAAACATTTAAAAGATGTGGTTATTGCCAAGTAGTTAAATAGAACAGTAACATTAGGAAAATTGGTGAGAAAACACACAAGGCTGAATTAAGTTTTAAAATTGGTATTGCTCAGCTCCACCAGAGATGTGTCATTTAGAGCTGTGTGGTTCACTCATGAAAACATTTATATTGGTCTTCAATTGCTTATTGCTATTTAATGTAAACAGAAGAAATTGAATAGATAAAAATCAATAAAACATCAAGATTACTCTGAAAGGTCAAGCTGTTCCAAGGAAAAATGCCTTAGTCTGAGGCTGGTAAGAATTTGTGAAACAAATTTCATGACAGAATGATCAGTGCACACTAAATCCAGACACTTTAAAGCACAGCTCAACCTGCCTGCAGCTCAGTAACAAAAATCAATTAGAGATTTGTATTGTCCACTTTGATTAAATTTGCTGTATTAGAATAGGAAAAAAAATGCAAATCACAGGAAAGTAAAGTGACTTAATGAACCAGTGAAACCTCTGTCCCATCAAAAACTTAAGACTTCTTTCCACCACACATGATGGTCCTTAGCAAAACTGCAGCCTACCCATACTTACAGTAAGAAGGCAAAAAAGAGTTTTCATTAATTCAGTTACTGCATTAAAAGTCACTCACAGCTCATCAGAATCTAGTTGTCCTGATTCAGGAATTCCTACAGATCTAGCAAAAGTCCATCTTATTTTAAAGTAACGGAAATAAAATTAAAGAAAGTAAGGCTGCAGAATAAACGCTCTCAGCAGTTGCCTTAATTATTTCTGTTCCAAATTTCTATTTTAAACTTTCTACACTAACTGAATACATCACTGCAGTCTCAGAGTTTCTCCTGGTCTTCCTGTACACACAAAACAATTTTACCTTGTTTTCCACTGCTGTCAAGGTTTGATGGCCAAAAGCACTTTAAAGTGTAACAGGCAGTGTGGCTTAACCAAGTATTTCACACAAAGCTGGGAGCACACATGCTGAGTAACAATCCAACTAGAAACCAGCTAACTTCCTTTAACCATTTCTAAAGTAAAATTGTTTAAGATCTGTCTCACATTTTTCATTCTCAACAGTCACTTCAAACAAAAGAAAAAAAAAGTGGTCTATTAACAGGCTTTCCTGCTATCAGCACTTATAGTTTATAAAGCTGATGCCAAGAAATGGCTTGTCATAGACCTTATATGGCATTCCCTAAAACTCACACTATATACATGTTTAAGCCACCCACTGGCACCAACTTTTATGATTCTAAGAATTGTTGTGCCTAGTGGTGTTCCCTGACATTAAGAATTCTTCTTTCTATTTAATATTTGCTCTTTCCCTCACTGTTCTACAGTCTGCACAGCCCACAAAACTAATCTGTGCCCTCCAAGAACTTATCACTTGACATCAGCTGGTCCAAAAAGGCCCCACTTGCCAGAGGCTGGAAGCCCATTTGGGATGTTTTGCAGCTTTACAGGAAATTATACAAATTGTCACAGGCAATAAGATTTTCATTCTGATACTTCAATTTCACACGGTTTTATCCTGAAAAATTCCTTTCAGTCAAATTGAATTTTAGTACTGTGAATCTGAAGTCTATAATGCACATCCGAAAAAGGAGAAATGTTCCCTTTTATTAAGCTCTAAATACCAAATTTTCTATTTGTGCTTTGATAAAGGTGAAATCTTTTCCTAGTCAGGAACATTTCTGCTGAGTCCAAAATTGCAAGAATTTACAGATCTCTGAATACCTATTGCTAATAGGCTGGTTTTTCTAATACTAAGTTTCACAAACCCTAAATGTAATAGCTAGAGACACTTATGAATGCAAAAGTTCTTCAAAAACATTCTTGCCAACGTGCTTTAATCAAGTCTAATAACAAAATAAGTACTATTATTTAGTTACATGATCTTCAGTGAGCTATACACATCTCATGACAAGTGAAGTAACAAGCTGTCACATCTATTTTATGTTAGGCCAAGGAACACCAGAGTTTTTAAGACCACAGCTTCTTCAGGTGACCCTCGAGAATCCTCAGGAAAAATCCTTTGCCTTTCCCTCTCCACTTCTTGACAGTATCAACTGCTTCATATTTCTTTGATTCTAATTCTACAGTAACCACTCAGAACAGCAGATTTGAATAATCCTGTTTATGCATCATTGTCACAAAAAAACCACCAAACGTTACAGCTCTGCTTAAATAACATCTTGATATTGCTAATTCCAATCTCATAAAATTAACTGATGAAACATTCAGGACTACAAAGAGGCTGCTGACACCTTCTGGCCACTTGACACTGTGTCTCAAAAAATCAGGAGGATTTCCAAGAAAGCATCTTTCATGTTTTCCCAGCCACCCAGGATCACATGAAACAGCAGCTATGCCCATACTGCCATATGACAGTTCTCAGTGCCAATTGGTTCCCCTTTCACCCACATTACCTCACCCATTCTCTGTCTTTCCCAGAAGCATCCAAAACAAGCAGACATCACATTTGGCTTAATTTAGCTTTTCTTTTTAACTTCCACTCTAGGCATATTGCATCCAAGGAGTCACCGAACCTGAATCAAACAGTATACTCAGGTTCAGTACTGAAACTATAAAAACAATATATCCATTGAATTACTGAATTAAATAGTCAAACCTGCAGATTTTGCTTCTTCTTTTTCTTCTTTGGCTCAGTTCCTGAGTCCAGCCCTCCCTTTTCAGCCACATGTTGCTTCACCTTTTTTCTTTTTTCTGCCTTCTTTTCTTTTTTTTCCATATTCATTTTCGGCATTTTTGAAATAGAATTGTTCTGTAACAGAAAACAAAAAACTGCAATTACAACCTTTGTTAATATTAAATGTCAGTCTCAAATACAGATAGTTATACTGGTATGAGAATTATTTGCAACAACGTAACTATGAAAAGGATGTCTGCACTATATTTTGATTTATTTTGGAGATTTTTTCGTATTTTCTTTAGGAATACATTACAAGTTAAGCTACTATAAAACTGAAATGTCACTCTGCTGTAGGAAACTCAACACTCATTGTCCTCTGAGGCTCTATTCTGGAAAATGTCTCACTGCTCCTCCTTATGAACCCTCCATAACTAATGCTGTGCTTTCTGCAGGTCATAATGCACCATATTAAATGGTTTGAATAATTGTCTACCTCAGGTAACACCAATCAAAACTTCTCTCATCTCAAAATACATTAATGCAACTGTCAGTTATCTCACTAATATACATGTCTGCATACATACATACAGAGCAAGTCTACTTGATTACTAAACAGTTTCCAATCATCAGTTGTGTTTAAACTGCAGGTTTTTCTATTTTTATATAAATTAATGTTGTAAAACAGACCCTCCGGTTCCCTCCCCAACAGAGACCTGTGGGTTCTGCTTCCCAAAACACAAGCCCTGTGATACTTCCCAACACAGACCCCAGGATCCCTTCTCAGCACAGGCCCCCAGGATCCCTTCGCAATACACACCCTCTGGGTTCCCTTCCCAACACCCATCCCTCCACATCCACTTCCCAGCACAGACCTCCGGGCTCGCAGC
>VXAU01005769.1:969885-993289 GCA_013399695.1 Formicarius rufipectus | reverse complement strand
ACCCTCCCTGTCCCCCCCCCCCTCCCGTCCCGTCCATCCTCCCTGTCCCCTCCCCCCTCCCGTCCCTGCCCCGTCCATGCTCCCGGCCCCACGCACCTCACGGCCCCGCACATTCAACGAGCGTGACTCTTGGCGCCACGGCCCGCCCCCTGCGTCCCATTGGCTGCCAGGGCAGAACGGTGCGTTCTGATTGGCTGCCAACACGTCAATCTCCGCACTGGCCAATAGGAGGGCTCGCTCGGAGTTAAAGCGCCCCCCGGGAACGCGCGTGCCGGGGAGCGCCCGGCCGGCTTCTGCGGGCGCGCGTGACGTCATCTTTGTGCGCCGGAACCCGCCGCTGGCCCCGCCCCATGGCCTGGGCCATTCCCAGGGTTGGGGTCGTCCGGAGAGATGTCGGGATGGGTTGAACGCTGACAGGGATCAGGTGTGCATTTACAGGGATAATCCTGTGCACTGACAGGGATCAGGTGAGTCCTAACAGGGATCAGATGTGTCCTGAGAGAGATCAGCCGTGTCCTGACAGGGATCAGGTGTGCCCTGACAGGTACCATCCCCTGCACTGGCAGGAATCACCAGTGCCCTGACAGGGATCATCCCACGGCCTGACAGATCCCTCAGAACCTGCCAGGGATTTCCCTGGGCCTGGTAGGGATTCTGCTGTCCCATCTGTTTCTTGACAGGGACACTCCTGGCTTGACATGGATCCACTCACATCCTGCCAGGGATCCTTCAGGGCCTCCCAGGGATCCCCCCTGACCCTAACAGGGATCATCCTATGCCCTGACCAGGATCTCCAGGGCCTGGCAGCTCCCACCCTACACTGTTCCTGCAGGACACTTGGTGAAAACCAACCACAGCAGCTCTTGTGGGGGCCATGGCAGTGCTGACAGGGAGATGTGACTCTCTGGGGAATTGCCACGATCTCTTCCAGCCCCTAGATCCTGAAGGCTCTGTGTCTGACACAGCATCACCCCTGTCCCGAGCGGGTCTGAGGGAACGTGTGGGAAGAGGTGAAGGGTGTGGCTTGAGGGGACAAGAAGACACTTCTGAGGACAAGGTTTCCAGGAAGCAAACTGTTTTCCATTTTCTATAAATAACCACATGCACAAACATTTCCATTTCCCCTTGGTAATTTAAGGGTCAGAGTATTTAGCACATGTAGTTGAAGCAATTTTTTCATGACAACCTGAAACAGGGGGCTGGTATCCCCTTTGCTTCTATTCCAGTGGCAGCTGAGATGCTGGTTGTGGTAGCAGTTACTGGTGGCAACAACTGCCGCTTGGGAAGAGGCATCCCTTCACACCTCTGCACCCTTGTCCTGTCCAAAACTTCTGCCATTCTGCCCCTTTCACCTCATCTCCACACTGAGGTGCCATCCTTTCCCTCACCCCACTGCTGGGCTGGGCAGAACCTCTTGGCTCTGGTCTGTTTACTCTTAGGTCTGCACCTGAATGGCACTATTTGGAAATAGGTGGCCAGTTATAAATTCTACACAAAAAGTATAAAATGTATACAAGTGTAGAGAAAATAAAAGTTGTATAACACGTAGCAATGTGTTAGGGCTTAAGTTATGGCATTGGAGCACACAGGATAATCAGTAGGTGGTTGCACCCAAAATTAAAGCTGTAATTTAAGTTTTTGCTCCAGTGTGAGTAAGGGAAGCATGTTTTCTATGTTTAGGCTTCCTGAAATAAAGATAATTTTATTGCATATCCTATTGTGACATCATGTGGTTAAACACAGTACTACAGATACTGTCAAATCAAAATTTTGGCTGCATGACTGCATAAAATTAGATTATATGGCATGAACAGTGGTAACTCATACCTACATTACATACTCAGTTCGGCATAACAGCTGTGATCTTCTCCAAAAATTTCTCCAGGTGGAGAAATCACAATGGGCCAAATATTAATATGGGATAGCACAGGTATTTATTCTGTGTTGGTCACAAATTACATCTTCCCTTTCTTATGAAAGGCCTACAACTCGAAGTGTCTATTGCTTACATGCTATCCCAGTGAAGGACCATAAATCCACACTTCCTCCTTAGGTAGCATTTGTACTCCCAAGAATTAAACCTGTCCAAAGAGAAATAAGAGGCACAACAGCCTTTGCACAACTACAGTCCCCCCTAAGGTTGTGTGAAGCACAGACATTAACTGCACTTACATCTCTTACAGCATCATCAGAGATTATGTCTCCCTGGTCAAGGAATTCAGCATCCTCTGCTCTGCCAACCGCTCATCCTCCCACTTCAGCAGAAGAGCATTAGGCACTCATAGCTGCAGGGGACACTGAAGGGACTGCAATTACCCTCCAGTGAGTCCCAAACCAACATTCCAGCCCAGCAGCCCCAGTGTGCAGAGGAATGGCTCCAACGACACATGAAATTGAGGTTCTGACCCCCTGACACCATCAGTAAGCCTTGGCATTTTTCTCACAATTAGTTGGATGAGAGGTCTACTTAGATCCCAGCTGGGGAATTAGCATTGTTCATTAACAGCACATTTCCATTTCATCAACCTACAGTATTTCCGGCCTCAAGCAAAGCAGCTGGATAGTCATGCAGTTTTAAAGAACCAGGACAGCTGATCAGGATAATAGATGGAGCTTTATCCTGTTATGACTTCACTTGTTTAAGCTTTTCAGGAAGACAACAAGAGTAGCCTCCCTAGACAATGCTGCATTTTGGCCTCATTCTCATTAAATGAGACACGTTGATGCTACTTTCTCTGCCTTCCTTTCCCCATCCCAGCTGCAAAATACACCCCTGCAAATCTAGATTTCTAAGGGGCAATAAATGATGAAGAATTATACTGCACATGCCTCTGTGAGCACCAGCCTTCAGTGAATTATTCAGGCAGGGCCCAGAAAAACAAGACATGGATTATAAATCAAGTACTTCTAATGACATTCAGAAACCAAGAGGCAGCTTATATAAAACTTGCTTCATGTTGATGTTGCTTGTCACACGGAACAGTGCACTGTGTGCCAGATCACTTCCAAGGGGATTGAGACATGAGAGCAACTTGTATTTCAGATTTTCATTTTGGAAAACTCATAGTTCAGACTTTGCATGACCTAAGCAAAACTGGCTGTGTTTCAAACTAATTGTAATCTTCTTCCTATCATCATTTCCCAGTTCCCTCCATCAAATATTTTTCATAGTATTAAAGTTCTTATTCCCAATATAGGAACAAATATCATTGCCTTGGAAAGTTTATTGAATACAGGAAACATTCTGATACAAAAAGAAGTTAATGGTGTAGAAATTCAAAGGGATAGAGAAAATACTGAGTTTAGACAGAAGTTTGATCCAGATGTGAAGAGCTTCTACTACCTGCACCTGAAAGACATAAGAATGCACTGTAAGGGTTACACGACTAGAACTTTCAGTCATAAGGAGATACAACGTGCCAGGGAAGAGCTTGGGCCATTATTTTAATTCAGGTGTTTGCTGTGCTTTCCTCAGCACTCTGATGACACACCATTTTTCCAGAACTTGGCCAAGCCTTGCTCTGAGCAGGTGGGAGACCAACCTGCAGTTACAACAATTTGAGATGTCCTGATGCTTGTGTTCATGCAGCTACTTTAATCACTCAGTATAGAGAAATAGAGACTCACTTGTGCTGTTAGAACCCCTCTCCTGCATTCCCAACACCAGCTCTAGAGCAGTTGGAGGTATGACAGGGACACTGCTACACCATGCTGACACCAGCCTATTTTTAAGCAATATTTGTTTTTTCCAGTTCGACAGCTGATACCTGCTGTGCTGAGGATTCCCATTAGATGGCACTCCAATAGCTCCCGGGGATTTGAAGGCGGTGTGAGAGGCTCTCATCAGAGCTGCGTATCTACAAACAAACACAACCAAGCTCAGCACCCTATGCACTCTGCCTGTAGCTTCATTCTTTCATCCAATTTAATCATCTGCATCTGTCACACAAGTCTCACAGTCCTATTGCACAGAACAATGAAAGTATATCTGCCTGCAAGAGACAGATTTTTATTAAAATTAAGTTTGAACTTGGCTTCATAGTGTATTGATTATTACTGGTTACTTCAAGGTGCTGGGCATAGCTTTAGGATTCCAGTATTTTGATCCATACTCCAAAGGGAACTTCAGTAGACCAGTGCCTATTTTCAATTAGGAGACACTGACACAGGTAAGCTTGGAAGAATTTAGGAAAGCATTTGACAAGTTTTTCTCTTGGCTTTCAGAAATTAAGCCAGAGGTACCAAGAGGAAATCATGGCTATTTTATTGACACGACCAGTAGTTTAGAGAATTCCCTATTTAGCTAGGCTCCCCATCAAATCCTGACACCAGCTCTGAAATTTCAGCTTGAGCTGAAGTACAGCTTACCCTGCCTTGGAGGTGGGGTGGCTGCTCCCTTTGCAGTCGTGATCCAGGGGGTGTCGATGTTTTATGCAGAAGTTGCCACCGCACTGTTCACAAAGCACCTTCATCATCTCTTTCCTTTTGCAGCCTGGCTTTAAGCACTTGTTTGTGAAGATCTAAATAAGAGAGGACAAGAGGTTGGCAATGTTGGCTTTCTGTGAGCAGCTTCCCAAGCTGAAGGAAAAATGTTCAAGCGCCCTTACATTTAGGATGAAACAGAGCAAGTTTCTACACATTCTGCTGTCAGAAGTCCTAACTTCACAAGCATTAGGAAGGCAGTTTAGACTACAACAGCAGTTCCTTACCTTCCTTTGCTGTGCTGGATTGTACTTGCAGTCCTTATCCATGTGGACTCCAACCACGACATCTGGTATTTCCCCCTTCTGCAGTGGGATAGGTGTGTTACAGAGTGGACACACTGGGACCTGCACATTCTAAGAACACACAATACAGATTAGAATCACAGAATCATTTGGGTGGGATAATCAGATCCAAACATTAGAAGTCCAGCTCAATTTTTCTGTCCTTCCCTTATCCATGGGTGACAGGAGTGTACTCACAAGTGTTTCATGTCCTTATTCACTAATGCTTTTAAAGATACAATTCACAATGATAACTGCAAATCACTACCCAGAAAACTGACATGCTCTGCCAAATCACTTTATAGCACTATATATGGTAAGTTGACTTTAAATATCCTTCTGATTTTTCTGGAATTACAGCCTTTGAATGCTTCAAAGTCCTATTACGGGCTAGAGATCAAAATTTGACCCCATTTATTCTATTCTGTAGTTTTATGTTTGCTGTCCTTCAACTTAAAGAACTTGGACTGGAGAACGTTTTAGGCCACAATAGATTACTTAAAATATAAAGCAGTCCTCTCTGGGAAGCTGCAGTGCAAGTAAAAGAAACTAGAATCTAGCAGTACTAACCTCTGAAATAACATGTTTCTATGTATCTGAAATTCAGATGTACCATCAACTTGTATCTTGTGGTTCTCCTATCTGCTTTTATTGAAACCACAGGCCAAGTTTCAGAGCAGCCTTTATAAATGACTTAGCAATTCTGCAGGGTGAATTGCTGACTCATGAACAGGAACTTACCTTTTTGTAGGCAGAGCTGCACTGGTGGTCATCATAACGGATGTGATCTTTACAAAAGACTTCCCCACATGCATCACATTTCAGAGGAAGGAAATCTGGGAGAAGAATAAAAGAAGAAACCAGATTTTCATGGAGCCGAGCTAACAGTTCTAAGGGTATTCACAAAGGGCTACAAATAAATTCTAAAGCAAATAACTTCTGTCTAGTCACACTCCAATTACATCTAGAGAGAGTATGTCATCCTTTATCAATACTAAAACTAGAAAAGAGCAATTAGTTTTCCTTGTTTCTATCCATAGCATTAGACAAATACAAGCCACAAGTATCTCAGGAACTTCCTGAAGGCACAAGTCAAGAGCTTGGAGTTGAAGTACAAACCCAAAGCCCGCAGTCAAAAGCCTTTTTATTATTTAAAAAACACTCCATTCACAGTTTAACACGTACAAGAACAAAACACCCCGGGCTCTGCCATCGCTCCTTCCCTGGGCTTACTGAAGGGGGACCACAGCAGCAGCACTGGCATCTGCCACTGTCCCAGGACACACCAGCGGCCCCTCCCAAGCCACAAGTTACCCCAGCCTGACGAGTCCTCCCGGTGGGCGCTGCTCGGGGGGATCCGAGGGCCGCACTTACCCAGCTGTTTGCAGGTACGCTCCGAGCAGTGCTCGCCCAGCCACGGGAGCTCCATAGCGCCGCGGGACCCGCTCCCGGAGCCGCGACAGAGACAGAGACCCAGTACCGGCCCGCCCGCCGCGCCTTTACCGCATCCCGCGCGTGCTGAGTCACGCTCCCGCCGCCGATGACGTCACGCCCGCCCGAGCCAATGGCGCTGCCCGGGCGGAGCCAATGGGAGTGCTGAGTCATCGAGGGGGCGGGGCCTGAGGGCGCGGGGAGGGGGTGCGGTGGGAATGGGATGGGAATGGGTTGGATGGAGTGGGATGAGAATGGGATGAGATGGGAATGGGACTGGGATAGGAATGGGATGGGATGGAGATGGGAATGGGATGGCAATCAGGATGGGAAGGGATGGAATGGCATAGCCTGGCATGGAATAGGATGGGATGGGATGGGGATGGGAATGGGATGGGAATCGGATGGGGAAGGGGATGGAAATAGGAAGAGGAAAGGGTTGGAAATGAGGGTGAGAATGGGGATGAGGAAGGGTGGAGATAGGGAAGGGGATGGGAAAGGGGGTCGGAATGCAGATGAGGATGAAGAGGGACATTGATATGGGAAATGAGTCGGGGTCACAGGGCTTGGGGAAGGATATGGAGATGAGTTCTATGTGGGGTGAGAGGGAGAGTGGTGGTGAAGACAAATGCTCTTCAGCATCCCCAGGGAATTGCACCCACACAGCACAAGCATTTCTGCTGCTGTGAATTCCCTGTTGTGCAGGCTCTCAAAGGGGTGAGGGTGTAGGGCTGTCCTGGCCATGGGACACACTTCTCAAATAAGGAACAATGACACAGAAAAGCCCATGTCAGACTGGTTTGTTCCAGTGAACATTGGAGTGCCTCAGCCCTTTGCCTTTTCCATTTTAATTTCATTTTTCTTTCACCAGGATTCTGGCTGGTGCACAGTCCCTCTGGGTCACAATGCTTAACTTATGTTACTTCCAAACTTCAAAATAAATCCAGAGAACTTGATGAGACCGTGTGTTCTGCCACAACAGTGCCCCACTGCAGGATTTCAGCATGTGCTAACTGGTCAGGGTGGACAGGTGTCAGCTGCAGCTGTGGCTTTGCACAGGTCAACCACATAAAAATTCTCACAGTTGTTCTCTGTCTTTAAATGCTTATCAAGTGCACTTTGACTATAAAGGCACCTCAAGATCAAGGTGTATTTTTGAGATGTTGATCTTTGAAGGTGTGTTACAAACTGGTTTCACACGGGAGAGGTGAGGACTATTGGTTTCATGACATTTGTTATAGGATTGAGAAATGCCTAAATACTCTTCCCAGAAAACACTTGACTGTCCCATACAATGACTCAGATACAGAGTGGAGTGATGAGGTCAAAGGGGAGCTTTAGGAAGGCGTGTGCTGACTGACTGCAAAGGTTGGTTTGTGCTGCTGGACTCTGGGAATGGCATGTGCCACTCCTCCTTCTTCCACGTCACCCTTCCACGTGGCATTCCTGTGACTGCTGCTGTGTGTGCCAGCTTACAGCTGACCCATTTGGTGTGCTTCCCAACAGCACAGTCCTGCTGGATTAAAATGATACCATGTCATCAGCCAGGCACTCTTCCCAGGCTTTCCCACTTCAATTAATTTTTCCTCCTGAACACATAAAATTACCAAAGCTCCTCATTTAAAGCCTTTACTCCACAGAACAGCTGCACTGACAGAGCTTTGTATTCTGCCACAGCTCTTTGGTTTGCAAAAGGCAAGCTTTGATTTCACCTCTTCCACTGTGGTGTTTGCTGGCTGGGGCCTTCTTGGGCAGCTGTGCCATGTCCGAGCTGGGAGCACCCACAGCCTGCCCTGGGATACCCTGAGGTTGTGGCATAGCCCCACAGGGAGATACCGTCTCAGGTCTGGAGCTGTGCCAAGTAGACTCCTGCCCTCTGCCCAGCATGGCCACATAGACTGTAGATACTGATGTGAGAAGAGACCTTCTGGGACATTGAGTTCAGCTCTCTGTTAAACATAAAACTACTTTGTGTAATTCCCTTCATAAACAAACCAAAGCTGATGTTACAAGCAGTGTGTTCCCATCAGAATGTCCCATAGCCCCTTTGTTTTNAAAAAAAAAAAAAAAGAGACAGCTTCAGGATTCTAGTGTAAAAGTTTCTTTGGTCATCTGTCTTCCAAGCAGTGCTGTCCTTTGGTTCATGTAGTGAAGGCTTGCCAAAAAGCAGCAGGGTGAACTGAGCAGAGAGGAAGAGGTTGGTGTCTTTGCTGACTGGCTGATGCTGCCCTGCAGACTGGAGAGCTGCTGCCAAAGGGATCATGCTTTATGGTGGGGAAGGGAGGAGTTTTGAATATGGATAACAACAGAAATGGCTCTGCGCAGATTAGATGCTCTTAAGGAAGACTGTAAATCCCAAGTCTGGAAACCCATATAGTACAGGCAGCCTTCTTAATAGAAATGAGGATTAGAAATTAGCTGAGGTCTTTAGTGGTATTTTTAGAAGGTTGCTCCTGACAGGTTAGGCTGCTGAGAACCAGGGGAAAGTGCCGAACCCTGTATTACTTGGGAAAGGATCACACGGTGCAGCATGTGATTAGAGGCTGGCTAGCTTAGCAACAAGGGGAATAGGTGAGTTAGGGCTGATTCAGGAGGAATTAGCAAGGGGAATTGCTTGAGAAGCAGAATTTGATTAGGGGCAGCCAACATGGATTTATGAAAGGAAGTCTATGTGTAACTAACTTGCTGGAGCCTGGAGGCCCGTTCCCCAGCAGCCTGTGGTGTGTTAGTTTTATATAACGTGATCATCAAAGGGAAGGCCTGGCCCCTTTGCCACCAGAGAGGTGACAGAGTGCAGTGGATGGGGATACCTCCCTCCCTTGTCTCTGCACAGGCGCTCTGCCTCCTCATTCCCTATCTGTCCCTTCTGCTTCCTTTCTAGTTTTTTAGGGAAGGATGGCTATTGTTTTTGCCTTGTGCCATGCTTCTGCTCTTTGTCCTTCCCCACCTCTCCTTTCAGTCCATGAGATTGCCTCTTGGTGGGGTATTAAACACCACTGTCCTACTCCACCCACCCACCGTGCATCCCAAAGGGGGAATGAAACACCTCTGAAGAGGATCACAGCCCTCAACAGCTTCAGGGATTTTTGCTTCTTCAACCACAGCTTTGCAGAAAACAGAAAATCCTCTGACAGCCTCAGACCTGCATACCACCCACTTCCAGTATCTTCAGTCCAGCCTGGCAGAGGCCAGACACAGAGGAACAATGGCTAAGGGAGACTTGGCCCAGACAAAGGGACTGTCACACTGCCCAGAAGAACAAGAGAAGGTCTTCAAAAACCTTCCCTGTTCCCTCTGTAGTGGCAGCTCTAATTGCATGACTGGAGAAAGTCTGTGGCTGACATGATGGAAAACCCAAATGGAGCAGTCCAAGGGCAAACTTTGCTTTCTCCTGTGCTGCCAGCCTGTGAGGTCAGAGGGACATTCATGGGATGGCAAGGGAACAATTGACCAGCATCACTGCCAGCTACAGACATGAGATGGATGGTAAGCCATCCTATGTCTCAGTGCAGGGTCTGTTCCCTTCCCACCATGCTGAGTTATGACAGGCAGCATGGCACAGGGATGTCCATGGCCAAGACATCCAGGTCCATCCACCTCGTCTCCTCCTTGTGTGCCCCAATCTCCTCCCAACACCAAGACACAGTCAAGTCCCCACCTCATTGCCTGCAGTCCTATTGCACCAGCATCCTGCTTGTTGCTCCAGCTGCAGAGCCATTGCTGTGGAATTAACATTTGGGTGACTCCAGCTCACATTTGCCTTTTCCAGGTCTCTGAACTCCAATCCCAACATCCTGCTTTTCAGCTCATAATTTCATACTGGGCTCTTAAAACAGATTTTTGTTTTTATTGCAATGACCCTGTCGTGCTGCAAGATCCTTCTGTGAAGGAGACATGACATCTCCATTACACAGCTCAAATAAGTGCCTTAAAGAGACCACACACAAAGGAACCTAATGGTACCTATTTTTATTAGGTTTATTACAGGAGGGGAAGTAAAGCAGTCCGATCTCCCCACAGGATACTCTGTTAACAGCAGCAGACAGAGAGGAGAGATCTGTGGAGGCGGATCAGTTTTCCAAGAATATTAGCTACTGCTGCTCTAAAATTAGAGTCTAGGGAGAGCAGGCAGGTTGACATAATTGAAAGGGCTGTCTTATGGGATGACATAGTTAAACGAGTCCATGATCAGCTTTAGAGTGACAGCTCAGTGACTTCTTCTAATCCTCAAAGGAACACTGAGTTGTGAGGCTGTGATTTAACTAGTCCTGGATCTTATCTTGTGATGATGTCAATATTATTAGAACCCATTTCTAAAGAGATGCCTCCAAAATCACTGTACATGAACCAACTGGCTTTACAGGCGCGATTCTCCTGCAGCTTCACCCTGTAAAGCCTGTAGTTGATACAAATGTGCCTCTGTTGCCCTTTTTACATACCCAATGCTGTGCCCATGGGCTGGGCTACAGGGGCAGACCCAGAAATAGGATTAAGAACCTCATTTCAGGATGGAGCTGAAAAATGTCCTTCAGCCGCTCATTTGATTCAACATAATTTAATAGCAAACACAAACTAACAAAGTTAGAGGTGAAATATAATAGCAGGAACCCCATAAAAAGTAACCTAATCTGTAAGATAAATAGACAACACTTTAGCCTGGGGAGATAGCAAATAAAAGAGAAATATGAGCAGAGCCATTGTCAATTCATAACTAACTTTAAAGAGAAATAATGAAGATGAGTTCTTCAACTTTTAATGCCCTAAGATTCTTCTCAACCAAAAAAAGGGCACTTTTAATGTGTTCCTCATACGCTCTCACAGGGTAGGTTTCCACCTGCCAAGTTCCCACGCAAGCAGACACCATGAGAAATGGAAATAGTGTGTTAAGGCCCCACTGTAATTCTTGGTGGAACAGGAGACACCAGAGATAGAGCTCTTCTGAACCTTCAGGCTGGTGAAACCTCTCTGTTGCCTTCGGTGGCCAACCCCTGATGCCTTTTTTTGGGTGCAAATCCATTGCCTTCATGGTGGCATTAATCTGACATTTATTATTTTAAGGTATTTTAGCCATTTTTTGTTAGTGCCTGCTTTAACTTCAAAGACTAGGATTTTCCAAGCAGCCTAATGCATTTAGGCACCTAAATCCCATTGAGTTTCAAGTGTGTATCAGCCCTTAGGCTCCTTGGCAAATCCTTGCTAAGTGCCTAAGGGCTCATCACGGCAGCCACTGTTATGCTGCTGGATTTACACAGATACCATTACACCAGCATGAGCTCACTTCTTCTATGGAATGGACTCTTGTTTAAAACCCTCTTCCTAAATGATGAAATAAACTGGAAAGGGCCTCCTCTGATGGATAGGTTTTGGTGACATATACCAAATAAATATAAAGAATGTTAAATTATCTCCTAGGGTTATACTTAAAAAATAAGCTTTGCTTTGTAGACTGAACTTCAATTGGAGAATAAATGCTCCTAATACCAGCTCTTGGCCCTCTAGGGAAAATCTCTGGTGTTTTACAGGTAAAACCCACCATATCTCCCACTGTCTCTGATACCCTCTATGTCTCCAACTTCCTTTTAGAGAATCCAGGAAGGATCTGTATAGGAGGAACGAAACATCAGCAAAATTAAGCCGTTTGCTTTGCTGTTGGGGAATGTCCCAACCCAAAAGGAAAGTGCACAGACAGCAGCTTAGCTGGCAGTGGGGCAGGTAGAGAGGGCATGTACCTCTGAAAAGGCTATCTCAAAGGGTGGGAAACATTGCTACAGCAAGTGGAAAAATAAATCCCTTATCAGATGATTTCTGGTCACAGATCAAACACTAATGTCTTACCTAGCAGAAAACAGATTAGAGTCTCTGTGGCAGACTTTCTGGGATAACTATTGTCTTTTTGTCAATTCCATACTGCAAACAGCATGTCCATCACTACTGAGCCCCACATGTCCTAGGCACTACCCCAGTGACATCAATTAGCAAGGGCAGTTAGATCTCAAATCCTCCTTATTCTTTGCATTGCTGGTTTTGAATTAAAGAGTTTCACTGAAAACTGAGATGCTATCCTTAAGTACTTCAACAGATGATGTAAAAGTGCCAAACTTTAGTATTGTCTTTATTTTTTCCTATTTTATGTAAATAAATGGAGCCATCCTTCTTCTCATTTTGTAGTCCTAAGAAATAAGACTGAGTCCTCATAAGTGGGGTTTTGTTTATGCTGTCAGCCCAGAAGGGGACCAGACCCCTTTCTGGTGCAGATGAATGGTTCTCCTATGGGTGAGCAGGGGAGGGTGGTCAGAGGAGTCCTGGCAGAGCTTGGAAGCCGAAAGGAAAAGGACAGACCCAGGGAGATAATAGCTGAGAAGGGGAGAAGATCCCCTTAAGTCATGGATTCCACAGTGAGCAGACAGCCCTAAAGAAATTGCCTCCAAAAGCAGTGACTTTGACCACGAATTTGGGTCAGATCCTGCTTTGCAGTGACTTCTAGGATGAGGGGTTAGGACAACAGTTATAGCTATTCCACTTGTTTTCCAGAGGGTGGTCCCCCACCCCTCGGTCCCAACCACCCATTTACTGGTGGCTTGTACCAGCCCATGGTGCAGTCATGTTCTTGGAGGCACCAGCAGCCCTGGGAGATGATGGAGCACCCACAAGGTGGTGCCTCCGTTGGGAAAGATGCCTATCCCACAAGGACAAGGACCCGTGACACTCGGAGCCAAGTGCCACGAGGTGGCACCATGTCCCTGCTAACCCACACGGCGGGGTCACCTCTTCTGCAGCTTCTGCAGGACCCTGCTCACCTGGCAGGCCTGACCCTCCGAGCAGCCCCATCACTGAAATCCACCCACTGACCTTCTGGGGGGCTTTAAACCACTGGGCAGCCCTCCCTGCTGTAAGACCCAGCTGAGGGAGGAGAAGGTGGTGCCCCGTCTCATGCGGCATCCTCACAGTGCAGCCCCTCACTTGTGAGAGCCCTCTACATCTCCTGAGGAAATGTGGTCATCTCACAGTGAGGTACAAGGTTTTCAGAGCTGTGGTGCCGTCTGCCACTGGATACAAGCTCTTCTCAAGGGGGTCCAGGGCTCCTGTCCCTGCTGGCACAGGCATTTGTTGGCACTGGGAGAGTTGTCAGCGTCACAACGATGGCTGTGCCTGACTAGTGTGTTCTGACCTGTTGGTGAGCACTGGCTGTGCCCCCACCTTCTAGGGACCTGCGTGCAGGAGAGATGGTTTCTCACAGTTTGGTCATAGAATTCACAGCATTGCTTAGGATGGAAAAAAGCTTCAAGCTCATCAAATCTAACCATTAACCCAGAACTGCCAAGTCCACCGCTAAACCATGTCCCTAAGTCATGAAAAAAGGAAAGCTGTGCACCAGTGTATTTTCCTTGAAATATCAAACATTTAGCACTATCACGACATTCTAGCGAGGATTTAGGTGTTCCTATAGTGCTGAGGAACTTTACACTTAATGTCTTGGCATGTTCAAATCACCTTTATCTTAGAAGCATCAGTGCAGAAAAGAGATGCTGCGAGTGACAGCCCCAAACACAAAGTACTTGCTCAGCACCTGGTTAGTGTCCTGATTAGACTCTTGAGTTCCTGATTACTGACTTTCCACAGACCAACCCAATCCTCAGGGTCCTTCAGCAGAGATCTGTTCTGCTCAGGTGGGTATAGCTCCAGGACCTGTCTGGTCCCATCACACTGCCCTGAGCTCTACAGACACAGTCCTAGTGTGGATATCCATGGGACTGACTGCTCAGGTGCTCCATAGTAAACAAGGTGACTGCTGCACCCAAACCTGCTCTAGTGAGGGAAACAAAAGTACAAGCAATAGGAATGTATTAAATGAAAATTCCCTGGTGGAGGAGGGTTTCTGCACATGCTGAGGAACCTCCAATACCTCCTTCTGTTCTTGCTTTAAAGCATGATGCAACCAGCCAAAAAATGTGGGCTTCTTTCTGAAGAAGAAGCAGAGAGAGCAACTCAAAAGGAGCTCTCCTGTATGGTTTCACTGTCCCTGGCAATGCTCAGTGCAGTAATAGAGAGCCTGGAAATACCTACATTATTCCTGACACAATGCTTTGCAGCTGAACAATACATTTGCCAATTCAATTTATTCAAACAAGTTCCTTGGGAAGACAGCAAAGCAAATCCAGGTGGCAGTTACCAAATTCTGACTCTTCCCTGAACTGGGGGAAACAAAGGGGAAAGATATGAGAGAAATAGCAAGTTTGCTGGAAATCCCACAACGGCAGAATCCTAAGAGCTTTTAATCACGTGCTTGCTGGTATTCAGCTGAAAACCCCCTGTGTCATTGGGCAAGGAGACAGAGCAGTGTTGCAATTGCTCTGCTGTAGTACTTAGCACTTTGGAATATCTTTGCAATGAAAATTAAACGCTGTTTTGTTTTCTTTTGAAAGCACAGCAGTATTTGGGCTCCACAGTCCATCACAGTGATATGTGATTGAAGAATAAGTGCGTTCAGTAGCTACCAAGACTGACAGTGCTGCAAGTCCTGCTGCATTGCACAGTGTCTAACCATGCTGCAGCCAGGCAGGGTGGAGGTTGCCTACAAGCTTATATGAACTCTCTGATCAGTTCAGAGCTTAGCTAGACTCCTTCAGCCATGTTCTGAGCCTCATCAGATCCCAGACTCTCTTCCCAGCACACCAACATGGACACAAGCACTCAGCTCATCACTGGTCCTTGCATCCATGACACCACTCCAGGAACAGCCTCCTGGATGGCTGAAGGGAGAGAGAAAAATCTGCCAGGAATCTCCATTTCAGCTCTGGATGTGCAAGAAGGAACCTTCTGTTGCAGATGCACAGCTATGGAAAATTTCCTCTTACCAGAGCCTGCAAACCCCACAACCTGTGCTTCCCATACCCAATTCATAGCTGCGGTGATCCTCCCAGATCCTTCCCCATCCAACTCCATCCCTCACAGCCACACCCGGGGCAGCTGTAGCTGCTCTCCCAGCAAAGCAGTTACACCAGGGATGAATTTGAATTTGGCCCCTGATGTAGAATTAGGTTAAGCCAAAAGGTGGCAGCATCTTATTCAGTATCGATTTTGCATGACTATTTCTCCTATTAGCCATTTTTCTTTCTAATCATAGTTTGTAAATTACAGAGGTGGAGAGCAAATGTATTGCAACCTCTGGCAAATTGATATTTTTGCAGCAACAGTAAACTTATTCTGATGGCAGATAATTGAAGGGAGCAAGCATCAGATAAAATTCATAAAGATTTGGACCTATTGGAATAAGACAAATGATATTTAATGTTCAGTATTGTAAAGTAATTACCCTGGGCTCCGATGTAATAAATAAAGACTCAGTAAATAGAGTTTGGCTGACCAGGTGCCTTGGACGTGGCACTGCGTGGGGCCCTGCAGCAGCCAGGGGGGTGAAAGGCTGGTGTCACCCCTAGAAAGGCCCTTTCTCAGGGGTAGGAAGGAGCTGCCTCACCTGCCTGCAGCAGAGCCCTGCATCCCCAAGCCCTGGTGCTGGGTGCATAGGGGGCCATATCACCCACACACCTTTTACATTTTCAAAGGCATAGAAGCCTTTGGGCGCTCAATCTCATCCATACCTCTCAGAAGAACCCTTGTGCAGGTTCTCCATCAAACCCACAGCCTCCTGATCTCACACTCCAGCCAGCAGCCCACCTTACATCAACCTCTTCCCCCAGCACTCAGTAGAGCAGCTGGCAGCTAAAAAAGAGGAGGGTGACCTGCTCCCTGAGGCGATCACTACCCTTTACCCAGTGAAACTGAGACCAGATATCCCAACCAGAACCTGATACCCTTCCCATGCAAGAGCAAAATCACCTCAGGGAGGTGGTGCAGAGAGACTGCAACACACAAAACCAGAAGATACCAGCCCTCACTTGGCTGAAACTCCATTTCCACCAGCTGGGAAAGACCAGAAGATCCTCCTGTTATAGCAAAGAATCACATTGTCTTCCCTCTTCCCTTTTACAGCCCTGCCTCAATCAGGCTTGCAGTGGTCCCTTCACCTTCATTGTATGTAGCATTTCACTGCACTTCCAGGCACATCAAGACATCACAAAATTAAAAAAAAAGGCAGCCAGACCCATACCACACTTTTTTTTTTGTTTGTTTTTTCAGAGCAGGATGTCATTGCTGACTTCCCTGGCAAAATAAGTGCATCACTAAAATGCTTTTAGTGCTGTCAGCATCGATGCTGAAGGCAACACATACCAACTGCCCCAATGGTCTGGAAGAAAGCATGCTCGAACACACACCGAGCTGGGAGGTCCCAACTCAGCCCTTCTTCAGGGCTCCTCAAACATCATCTCTGAGCAGCTGCTGGGAAACCATAAGCCAACAACAGGCCTTGTTCCTGCTCCACCACCAGTTCTCCTACTGCTAATGTGCCTCTGCCTCTTTGAAGAAGTCGCTTAGAAATTCAGCAGCAATTATGCAAGCTTTAGTATTAAAAAATGCACGTGGATCTGAAAGCAAATATGAAGCTGCTGCTGCTGTAACGCTAGCTTTAAGCTGTCTACAGTCCCTAGAAATTCTCAGTGGGATGTTTGAGAAGGATGTATATGTGTTGACAACATTAAATGATCCATGGCTCAAGGACAGAATTGAAACCATACATCTACTTCATACTGGCACTGATCACTGGGAGAGTGTTTTTCTTAAACTAACCACAGAAGGCCAGGCACCTCATCCTCCCCAGAAAGGCAGGGATGGCTTGGGGAACAGAAGGCGCACACACGCTCCTGCCACATCCCAGTGTGTAACAGAGCTCCAGTGAAAAGGGAGAGACACATGGACGCCATCAGCAGGAGAAATGTTATTGTGGCTGCACCATCTTTGAGGGAAATTGAGCATGTCACTTCGGTGCATCACCCTCTTCTCATCACCTCCCAAAGAGGCAGCGCCGCTCGCACACATCCGTGCAACATCTGGTGAGAGGGCGAGGAGGGGCAGGATGCTGCAGGACTCACTGGGGTGAAAATTTGCCTATTCTGCACTCCGTGCCCCAGAGCACAGCCTCGGGTGCCCACGTGCTGCCCACAGCACTGCAGCAAACAGCGAGAGCCCCCAGCAGTGAGCACCTCACTCTCCAAAGCTGAGCCTTTTCTAGACGTGAAATTCCCAAGGACAAGGAAAAACTGGCAGACAACAAGGAGGATTAGGTGGTTCCCTAAGGAATGCAAGAAACGCTGCAAGATTGTGTTGTTGCCCATTTCAGTGGGGTGATTAGGCAGCATTTGATGCTGGGAGGATGATTTCTCTTACTTTGTCTTGCAAGCCTTAGCCCAGCTATTAACAGTAGGTGGTGGGAAGTCGTGTTTCCCTGGATGCAACAAAACCAGACTCCTCAAAACTGCAGTGTCCCAAAATCCAGCCCTGCCATGGCCAGCACTCTGCCCCAGGGAAGCACCCTCCTTCCTCTCCCCACAAAGGCTGGTTGCTGGTGCTTTCTGGTTCTTGCTGCTTTGCAGCACACTGCTGTGAGCTGCTTCAGGGAAACCTCCCTCCCTGGCTTTCCTGCTACTCCAACCCCATCTCCCTGGTCCTTGACTCAGGTACTGGTTTCCCTCATTTCAACTATTACCAAACTATAGGGTATTTCTTTGCTCCCTCGTTTATGCAGAATGTTTATTTAATAGGCTGGCCAGCTTCAATTAGGACTGTGATTACTCACAGATGACAGCTCCAGCATAACAGTGTTTACTCTCAAACTCCATCTCCAAGTGTAGCCTGTGATATATTTAAGGAGAAGGTATAATACATGCTTTACGCATGGGAGGGAAGTTTCTCTTTAAACCCAAACTGCTGGCAACTAGGTAAAAATGTGCTGGGGTTGTCAACTCCCTTCACCCGGAGATTTAGTTACCCCAGTGAAAACCTCACATGGTTGAGTTGTCTTTGCCTTGTTGCCAACATGTGGAACTCCTTGCTACAGGATCTGTATTGTCTAAAATAAAGTTTAATAGCTTAAAGTGCATTTTCATTTGTTCATGAAGCATCAGGACTGGTGACTGGAAACGAAATGCAGCATCTTTGGGTCAGATGTGACCCTAAGGTGCTTGGGGTGCATTGGCAGGAGGATGTATCACAAAATGCGTATCCAAAGCCATTGCGTCACTGTGTTTTTACTTCTCAGGAAGTGCCAGTGAGAGCTCACAGTCTCCACAGCTCTGAAAATTGCATTTTTAGACCCCAGAATCTATGTCCTGGTAACAGTTCCAGGCTGGCTGCCCCTGTAAGTTCGGTACCCAAACCATCATCTGGGTGAGAGCTACAGTGCTGGGGAGTGGGGAGAGGTAACGTTGAGATGCCTCAGAGGCAGAAGATGGGTCTCCTCCATCCCACCACCCACTGTCCACCCAAGGCAGTTGGACTGGCTGTATAAAACAGTCCCAAGGAGAGAATACTGCCTCTCTTGTAATATCTTACAGCAAAAACAGCTTCCATACATCCCTGAGGGTTAATCAACTGCTTGGAGACTAATTAGTGCCAAATGCCCTTATCAAGAAGACACAGCTGGGTGCAAAGTCAGGCACAGCAACAGCCAGGCACATGGGCTGGGATGTCCACCTCTGGCCCAGGACACAACCTGGTCCTTCCCCGAGCCCCCCAGACCAGTGGCGATGACCCCAGTCTGGCCATCCCCCTGGAGAGGGAATTGGCAGTAAAGGTTTAGGAGAGATACGAAACTTCTTGGCTTTAATTCACTGAACTCTTTTGTTTCAACCACATTTAATATCTTAGAAATTACGAGTCGCGGGGACCTGGGTGAGCCGAAGGAGAAGGCGTGATCTGTGAGGCCAATTAAGAGGCCGATGGCACATAGTGAAACGGGAGCCCCTCGGGGGAGGCCAAGGTTACATAAATAAGTGTGTGAAGGAGCTGCACTGAATCTGCAGACACTCAGCCACTAGCAATGCCCCTTTGAATCTGGGAAAATTAAATATAAATAATAAATGTTTAACCACACAGCAAATAAATACAATGAGGCACCTTTAAAAATTATACTAATAAACAGCAAGCTGTTGTCCTTCTGCCCAGGGTGGCTGAGCATCTTCTGCATATCGGAGACAAAGAGCACAAAAGAGGGGCTGTATCTGGGGGGCTCTGCTCAGCTAAGTTCTCTTCATCCCAAATCTGCCACCCTTGAGCAGAACCCCAGGATAGCACAGAATAAAACACCGAGCAAAACTGGAAATAAAATAGTGTCAAGCTTAGCCAGCAAATATCAGGACCCCCAGACCAGAAGCAGATCACCTCTATCTGTGTGATCCCTATAGGCTTCTTCTGGGAGCCTGGGAGCAGGATTAGGGCTTGGTTCTCAGAGGAGAAGGCCAGAGGTTCCTTGTGATGATAGAAGTGTTCAATGTGATCTGCAAGGTCCCCAGAATTGTTCTGTGTCAGCGCTCACTTTACAATAAGAGCTCTGCTTCTCAGCTTCCCTGTTTTACTGCTTCCTTGGAAGAAGGGGGAAAATGAAATGGAGATATAAAAAATAAAGGGGTCATTTATAGTTAAGCACATTAGGATGGGAGTGAGAATAAAGCAGTGAGAATGGCTCAGCCAGGGCCTACGGGGACTTGTTCTCTGGTACTGGCATGGTCTTTACTAGGTCGCTTGAACCCTTTGCACTCTGCTGCAGAGCTCAGACCTGGGCTATATATCAGCAGACTTGCCATGGTGTGCAGTGGAAAAGCCCGTAACAATCCACAAACCCACTTGTGCCAGGAGTTATAGTTTATGGGTGACTTTTATGGGTGGCCAAAGCAACCAGTCCAAACCTGAGAGGTGCTGGGCAGTGCAGCAGAGGTTAAACAGGGATCAGTTCCTTTCCCTATGATGTAATTTCTTTTCTCCCCAAATTCTGCAGGGAAGAAGCAGGGCAAAAGACCTTCCTTGCTGTGATCATATTCCCGGGCAGTTTAATTATAGCCTTTGTCTTCTTAAACACTTGCATGATAAACCCACAGAGAGCTGCCATCCCACTATAGTTAGTTACCAATTTCCTTTCTTCCCAGCCCCTGAGATTTGGTTTCCCATTTAGTAGAGGTCACTGGAGCCAAATTCTCCATGGGGCTACCCTGGCTGCCACTGGGGAGCTTGTGCCAGAGCAAAAACTCCCCCCCAAGTCAGATTGACTCAGTGGCAGCTGACAGTGGTATTTGGGTTTCTTTAGAACCTGGGGGCTCTGATCACATCTGGTTTTGATGAGCCCCTGTGTCTGCACTGAGCCCCCACACCTCACCAGTCTCTTATGGCTTCAGATTCCCATTTAGGAGTAACTGTTCCTGCCCATAGCAAAATCCAGGCCCTGGACACGCCACCATGTGTATAGAAAGCACCTGATTCCAGTGACAAATGTAGCACCCAGAGCTCAGTGCTGCTTTTGACTCAGAAGCAGAGACATAAATATTCTGTAGCCTTTACGTGTTTTCTCCATTTTAACTCATGGCTTCATTAGACTAATTTGTTTCCAGGTTGGAGGATGAATAATGAGCCTCAGCCTGTGGATGCATAATTAAATTTTGATAGTGAATGTTTTTATCTAACCTTGTTTTCATTATTATCCTCAGTACCTGAATTACAAGTTAGAGATTTAAGGCTGCAGGTTTGCCTTCACATTAAACCTAAACACCTATATGAGGCAGTGCTCTGCCTTCACCCAGGACAATGTCCAGTGTTTCAATCAGGTCTGGTCATTAGGGATGTTAAGGGAAAGAGAAATAGTTACTGACAAAATGGCTTTTCCCCTGACACTGTCAGTACAACACACAATCCCTGGTCTGTGAGGGGTCTGCACACCGATAACTGTTCCACAGCTGGATGGCACATCCCAATGGCAATGGTCACTTGGAGCGTCTTGCTGGGACACACAGTCCTGCTGCATTTCCTGGTTTGGTATCCAAGCTCCACTGGGTTTTTTGGGTGCCCCCAGAGGTAGTTGGCTTTGTTTCCACAATTATATTCCCACAGATTCTCCAAACTGCCCCCATTCCCCTGTGCGATCCATGTGCCTCCTCAGCATTTCTTGGCCATTAAGGTCTCTGTGCCCTGGGTCTCTCCACTCATCAATGACTTTCCAACCTTCCCATTGTTCTTTTCAGCCCTGCAGGGTTTCCATCAGGCTTTTGCACTGATCTTTGCGGCCTCTCCCTGCTCCTTCTGTTGTCAAGAGGGTTTCCTGTATTTCCCTATCTGTAGGGGTGGTACTTAAAGGATGCTCTGTGGGCTAAGGTCGGGAACAGAGTACACCTCACAGCCTCCGCTCCTGCTCCGGATGGGAGCTGAAGTGCTGCCATGGCAGGCGAGGAGCCTGAGCAGGAACTTAGTACAAATGTTAATAGCATCATTGTTTATATTGTAGGATTGGAAAGGGTCTCCTGGGTCATCTGGGACATTGCCCTTCAGTAACTCAGTCCATACTCAAACCATCCCAAGGGTATTTTTAGTTGATTCATGAATCCTTTTAGGAATTCGGCCTGACGACCTCCGTCAGCAAATGATTCTTTTGGCTAATTGACTTCACTTTCTGCATGCCCTGTTTTATCACTGCCTTTAAAGTTTGAGGCTTTTTCCTCCTCACACAGTGTCATCTGCTGCTCAATTTCAGCAGATTGTTTTCCCCCTATTCTTACCTTTTAATCTGCATTACAGTTGATTCCACTGTGCTCACTGATGAAGCCCCCTCACCAATGAAACCCCCACACTGATGAAGCCCCCTTGCCTGCAGGGCTGAGCCCCTCTGGGTATGATGAGATGGTCTCCACCAGGAGATGATGGGCACAGATTAGGCAAGGTAACAAGGGTGGCAGGTGACCCAAAGTTCACCTTTATCCATGGAAACCTCCAGCAGTGGAGCTGGAAGCCATCAGGGGCAGGTTGCTTCTCAGCTCCCATCATGCAGCTGTTTGAGGGGTCTTCATTTTTGTTGATGTCTTCAAGTTTAACTATAATCAAAGTAACAGCAGAGAGTGAAGGAAAATTAAAAAAAGATAATTAAACAGTGGGGTCTGTAGCAGATTTTTCTTGGTCATTAGTTTTCTTCTACTTTGATCCACTGCTCTGTGTCATGTCATCATCATGTTACTGTTTGCAATAGAACCAATTTTCAGCATGTTGTGAGGAGATTTCTTTTTGAGACAAGGTTGTGGGAAAGGCAAGGGGCTGCTACTGACTCATATCTGAATTCAAGATGTCACATGTCAATGCTCCTCCTTGCTGCCCAGGATCACTGTCCCTGCAGACCTACCTGCTGCTGGATTGAGTGGCTGGTCCCTAATCAGCTTCATCAGAACGAGCTGAAGTTAAGCACAAAGCGTTTGGTAATCTGACTCGATCCATTCAGTGTGGGTTATGGAGTATCCTCAGCAGCACACGCATGAGAGTGGAACCTCTAGCATGGGATAGCATGGAGCAAAAACACATCTGCTTGCATTGGCCCCTCATTGACGTGTTCTTCACCCATTTTCCATTCCTTCTTCTCCAGTGTTTATAAAAGGGCAACAATTCACTTCTTTCTGTGTGTGCACAGCTTAGATTCAGCCGTGAACTTAGTGGAGGGTTTCCCTGGGAAGGAGGGAACCTGGAGCAGGGAACCTGAGATAACTGGGCACATTGGAGCTTGAATGACCTACATGAATCCTTGACATCAGCCAGGCACAGTTTCTTGTAAATAAATTATGCAATAGTGCATGCTTCAGAAGACTTTTTTTTTTTTTTCCCCAGGAAAACTACATTTTAGAGAAAAAATAACTGTAAACCGAAGATGGCCTGATTTGATGAAGTCAGCAAAGTTGCAGCCAGGATGAAGACCATGCTGTCCACATCCGTCTCCAATTCATCATAAAAGCCAGAGCCAGCTGGTAAATATTTGCTTCTTCTAGTCATCTGCTGAAAGATTTCTTCACTCCCACAATACTATTATCTTTGCAAATTACTTTTATTCTAGTGAAAAGCAAAACCTAAATCCTACCTGTTTTTAATAGAAAACAAAGATGAAAAAAAGGAAAAGGTTTTAACAATAATAAAAGTGCAGACTGTAGTTTAAATAAGTAATTTCTAATATTCTCCCAAATAGACTGATACCTAAAAAACTCTGCTAAGAGAGTATTTTTGTATAACTATGTCTGTTTGACAAATTGATCAAACCAAGTGGATTCCCAGGACAGAGGTGAGCAGGTTTTTATTTT
>VXAU01005769.1:782210-948908 GCA_013399695.1 Formicarius rufipectus | reverse complement strand
CCCGCCACCCCCGACTCTTTCCCCTCGCATTTCTCCCTCCCCAAATGAAACCCCACATGCTCAGCCCTATAGATACTCGGGCAAATAAATAAATAAACCCCAGTCTCCTATTTTTATGAGCCATTTAACTCCAAAATAGACCTCCAGTATCTAGTCCCCGCGCTGGATTTCCATATCCAGTCACTCAGCCCTGCTTATCTTCATGTATGGCTGCCTCATGTTTAACACACAATTACATTTTCTCCCTCCAATTCCATTACAAATGGAATCGGGGAGGCATTGTTTGAAGAAATGTACTGCTTCAGTTCTAGTTATGTCGTACAATGCACGGAACAGTGGAAAAAATCTAGACACCAAAGAGTCGACACACACACACACGGAGCCCGGCTCCAAGCCGAGCCTGCATTCCTATTTACCCCGAACTGCTGCCCTGCAGTGGGGCCGGCTGGAGAAAAGGGGCCCAAGCAAAGATAACCAAGCGATGGGAAGTTAATTAATTGCATTAAACTATTGACTAACTACCTAGCTCGATCGTAATTCATTTAGAGAATATTAAAAACTGAGAAACAATAATAAAATTGATGCTGATTCCCAGCGGAAGGAGATGACCAGCAAATTGGATACTTTTCTTAATCTGGCGTAAATAATAACATGTCTGTTCCCACTCCCTCTCAGGCCAATTCCCCTATCATTTATTCCAGGCTCAGAAGCCTGCTTCCATAATTGATATCCGTTACTCAATGAGTGCTTCTTGCCTTTGTTCTCGTTATCCATTATAATGACAAAGTTCAGCCCGGCCGGGCGGGCAGGGGTCGGCCCGGGACGGGCGGTGCGGCCGGAGCCCCCCCGGGACACGGTCCGGAGTGGGGTGTGCGGGGGGGAGGACGGCACGCTGGCATTGCGCTGCCAGGGGGAACACTCCGGGAAAGCCGGCTCAGATCCTCCCGGGAAGCGGCTCGTGTGGCAGCGGTTTGTGGCTGTAGAAGGTCTCGCCTGCACCCTACCCCTGGTCCTGCTCCCCGCTTCCTCCGGCCGAGCCGCCGCGCCGGACTCCGCTCGGCGCAGATATTACTCTTTCGTTATTTATTCACTTATTTATTCATTTATAAAGTGTTTACTTAGCTCGGTGCAGATGTAACATCTCATTTACAGGCAGGCCCCAGGGCAGAGAAACAATTGGCAACAGAGGAGGAGGGGGAAGGAAAAAAAAAAGGGAGTTTAAAAACCCCCAAAACTCGGGAGAATAAGGAGGGAGAGCAGAAGAAAGGGGAGCTGCCACCTGCAGTAGGGGAGCACTGACTCCCCACGCTACTCCTCGCGGGTCGGGGACCATCGGTGAAAAGGTCGTGGAGGTATCACCGCTCCCTCGGAGAAAATGAGGCGCGGCAGAGTTGCTGAGGGGCGAGGGGTGGCTGTGCCCCAGGTGTAGACGGAAGAAGCCGTTTCATCGCTGCCGGTGCCCGTCAGGCGTGGGGACGGTCTCCTCAGGAGGAGCGGTATCACATCCCCCGCCCTTCTCCCTACTACCCGGTAGCAGTTTTCCTGCGCCCTTGCGGCCTGGGCACCGGCGGAGCGCACGGACACTGGTTTTCCAGCGGCTCTGGGAAGAATTTGTGCTTTCTCCGCTGGTTCCCGAGGCAGCGGCTGGGGCGGGAGACACGCCGAATACGGGGCTCGAACCCGTGGACCCCTCAAGCCCCCGGCCCCGCGCATCCCTTCGCACGGGCTGACGGGCGGCAGCTGCTGATTGTTTAAACGAGGAGGCCGTTGCCTAGCAACCCATAGGAGGCTCATTACCGAAGCCACAGTGATTAACAAAAAAGGGTATGAAAGTAAAATGGATTAATTATTTAATTAACTAATTGATGATCAACTTCTTTTTAATTATTCACTTAATTAAAGAAGTGTAACTACAACACTGCCCTTATCAAGTGTGTTGATATACTGACAAGATTTCAAAGACAAAAAGAAAAAGAAGAAGAAAGGGAAAAAAATATCTTCCCTGCTGCAGGCCCCGCAGATCTGAACGAGGAGCTGCACACAACAGCTTGGGACACCCTGCCTGGAGTTCAGGTGTGACCTCAAAACTTTCCCTTGAAGGGCTGGGGTAGGAGCCTCCCTCACAGAAGGAGCAGCAGCATCACTGCTAGTTATATCTGCTTCCTGCTGCCACACCACAGAGCATAAATTCAGTCAGGCTGCACTCTAAGGAAGAGTTATGGAGGCCTTGCTGCCTCTTAAATCCAGGTTGATCTTTTTCTCTTAACTAGACAATGGTTCAGCTGCATCTGGTCAGACCCACGGAGAGAGTTATGAATGACTGCAAGTGTCTCTGTGGCTTTTTCTCAGGCCAAAGGGTTTGGCTAGGACTGGAGTGAAGGATCCTTCCTAGGGGTGACTAAAGTGTGCAAATGAACTGGGAACATCCTAGCCTGCCATCTGTGATCAGAGGAGAGAGGTGAGCTTTAGGGTGTCAAAGCAACCTTGGGCATGAAAGTCTTGGTTTTCTCAGGCAGGGGGTCTTGGCAGCAGGGACCATGGGGAAGCAATGCAGGGAGTCCTTCCCTGGCATCCTTGCTTAGGGATCCCTCTTCCCAAGCTGTGCTCAGTCAGCAATAACACATAAGTGATTTTGTTTTCCAAAGGATTTGTCTCCTTCGTTCTGCCCAGCGAGTGTCTGGCTCTCCCTGTATTGCAGTAATTTTGTTTCTGCTTTTTCGAAGTAAACAGTGCAGCTTGTCGAAAACATTCACCTCTCTTGATTAATTTACCCCTAATGACAAAGATGGCTCTGTAATCAGCAGGTAAATGGGAGAGTGAAATCCGGCTGGTTTTCCCTGTTAGCATGGCTGATGAGGGAGAGGGGGGTTGGTGCTGAGCCGAGGGGAGGACAGTGCTGCAGGGACTCAATTGATTCTATTTACCCATCCAAGGTGTGATTGGATTTATTGGCAGCATGAAGAAGACAAACAGATCACCTCTGCTTGGTACGCTATTGGCAGGTTCAAGATCTGCTGAAGGAAGGGAAACTTGGGAGAGTTTGCCTTGTCTTCTGAAATGTTCTTCTTCTGTGCACAGAGCTCTGGAGCTCACTCAAAGAAACCTCATCTCCCACAGTCACCCACAGATGATGGAGCTGTTGGCACTCCATGCTAGGAAGAAGGGCTGGGGATAGCAGATCATGAATTGTTACTCTCTTGTAGAGCTCCGAGTATCTCAGCAATGCAAACCAGGGCTGCTCTGTAGTCACAAGGATGTAACCTATGATGGCATCAGCCTGCGTGCTGAGGTGTTTTTCCTAGGAGACACTGAGAAGTCATTGGAGATGCTGGAAGGTTGAGAAAGGGAGGAAAAGAGTTCTCTTATCCCCATTGAAGGAGAAAATGTTCCTAGTGCCAGCCAGGCAGATAGAGAGGCAGGTCAGTGTGAGAGAAGATGGTAGAAGGATGGACAAGACTGTCTAACTTATCCCTTGCCAGTTCCCTGTGACTCCACTGGGTTTTAAAAACATAAACCAAACCTTCCACTCCATTTAAATCATGTACCTAATCCCCTAACTCTCTTAATTAAGCAGAGGGAAGTTTAAATTGTTCTGACCATCTTTGGGGGGATTATATATTTCAATCATCATTATGGTATGGCTATTTGTGATACCATGAGATAGATAGGTATATCCATTGTATAATCAGGCATACAAATTATAATCCCCCCAAAGACATTTAATAACAATTTAAAATACTGACTACTGGACGTAGGGCATCAGCAGATTAGAAATGAATGTGAATGGGGTTCGTTCAAGGACTCTGGATGCTTTATGCTACAAACCTCTGTCCTGCAGTTCTCTCCTGGCATTAGGACCAGTGTCAATGAGGAGGAAGTGGCTTCCATCCCTGAGGTCTCTCTCATGCGACAGCACCTTGCATGGATGCTTCACCCTGTCTGCGGTCGGAGCTCAGGGTGGAGATGGACACGCTGGGTCCCAGGGGCGTCTTCATCCTCCCAACCATCTTCCATCCCTTGGGATGCTGTGGTGGTTTCATTACCTTCACTGGAAGATGTGGCTGTGCATTTGAGGGCAGGATGTGGTCTGATGCTGTCTAATTTTCTTAGAGCTGTACTTGGGGGTCCCCACTGACATTAGAGGGAGCTGCTGAAGCATATCGAGAGAAGACGAGATGCTATGAGTGCTCACTCTCGCAGCAAAACTGCTCAGGGGTGTCTCTGTCACTGTGAAATCAGGCCTTTTGAAAGCATGGATTATTGAGTGAGTAGATCTAGCCAGCTCCTTTAGGGCCATTAGTCCTTGTATGCACTTGCTTATTTTACACTGAAAGCATGCAGGGGAAATTATGTCATTTTTAGGGTAGGGGGGAGAAGAAACAGCAATTTTTCTGTGTCTTAGGAGTAAGTGAAAATAACTGCTTGAGTTCTACTGAAACAGAAAGAACACATGTCTAAAAAATAAAACCACATTCTGACTTGACAGGAATAGCAGTGTAGGCTAAAGTCTAATGCAGTAAATTTTTGTAGCCTGAGTTTGTATGGCAAAGAACTTGAAACCTTATGGCTTAAGTGGAAGGACAGAACACAAGACTCTTCAAGTCTGTGCTGGGGAAAAGCTGAGTCGAAATAATTGGGCTTGGCAGGCTTCATCCTTTGAAGGAAGGCCAGTCCAGCTGAAAAACAGTTTTCTTGTTCTGTTTTTGAAGAACAACATGGAGATAATGTTTTCTGCTTCATCAAATCAGTAGAAATATTATTGTTCCTTGTCTCGTGCCTTCAGTATAGACAGTGAATGCTGTAATAGCTCAGGAGCATCTCCCTCCCTCATTCTATGAGGAGTGTAGGGCTCCCACCACCCACCTGCAACAGGGGAGAGCCAGGAGAGGTTTGGGTCTCAGTGACAGCATCTGAGACTGACAAAGGGAGCTCAGTGTGGGGAGGCTGATGGCTTTGCCTGTTAGCAGCAGTACAGCAAACTTGCATTCTTGTTCAATAATACCACAGTCGTGCGGGAAACAGCTAAACAGTTGTCTAACACAGCAAGAGATCTTGCTGACAGTGAACATTGCTGGAGAAATCATTCCCTCAATGTGTCCCCAGTTCCTTATCTAGCTTCCAGAGTTGCAGTTTTTGTAAGGTATTGGTATGGTTTTTCTGACACCTTTTTGTGGCATGACCCCCTCACCAGCTCCAGGCAGCCCCATGCTGTTGGTTCCTAAATGCCCTTGACAAGGTAGATGCCACTGGGGCTCCTGCCAATGAGGGGCTGGGCACCTGCTCTGTGAAGGAACCAGCCCTGGTATATCGGCTGTCATTGAGGGTTGAAGATGATTCTGTCCTGAGAAAAGGTAAAAACCTAAAAGGAGATGATGGCTAAACACACCCCTGGGGAGAGTTCGACAGACACCCGAAGGTGGAGACTGATAATCTTTACCCAATTCAGCAGTGCCAAGTGTTTTATAGGGGCTCACCTAGGCTTGCCTTTAAGTGGAGGGAAAGAGTCTGGCCTCTGGTTTTTTGTTACGAAGGGAGATGAAATCCATTCCCCCCAGCTGTCCCAGGGATCTCAGATTTGTCATCTCCTTTGTGACAATGATTGTGAGCCCAATCTTTTTTTCTAGAAGACCTCACGGCAGGCTTTCCTCTCAGCGAGCAGGATGCTGTGTTTGTCCTGGCATTAGAGAAGTTGCTGATTTACAGAGCTTTGTGCCCTCACAGAGAAAGTGCCAGGAGTCGGAAACCCAGGTCAGTGCTTACATGGGATCAAATGCCCCGGCGATGGGCATGTTACACCCTGACCTTGCCCACTTGGGAACAATTCAGTGCCTGTTGGTGTCAGCTAAGCTGGCTCAGACACCAGGTCTCCACTGCAGCCGTGCCCTCTCGCTCCCTGGCTCTAAATCACCTTCAGCTTTCCTATTTCCATGGGCTCATCTTCCCTACTTAGGAACCTCTACATCAAAGCCATGCTGGGAAAAATGCACTGCTAACTTCTTTAAACGATCCTGGGTGTTGTGATTACAGGATCCAGCAACTACTTTTCCAGAGCTTGTGAACTTCTTGCAAAATCTCCAGGGAGTTTCTCTCTGGGGGAACTTTATATCTCCTTGCTGATTTTTAGAAGTCTGCTGATAACACCACATGGGTTTTTTTTTTTCTAAGCACCAAACTCTTGATGGATGCTGGGTTTCTAGGAGCTGTAAATGTAAATTGTTTTTCTTCTGGCCACTTGTGTTTTATTTGAAATGTACAAAATCTGAGTGCGTAGTTCCAGAGAGCTGGCCTAGAGAACCGCAGCACTCCCAAGTAGTTTGTCTCCTATCAAATGGCATTAATAATTTAGTCTCTAATTAAAAGTGAGGTCAAACAATGAAAAATGACTGCGCTAAATAGTTACGCTGTGATGTATTAAAGTGCCTGGTGGGTTTTAATGGATGGAAGGAGTGTTGCTGTTTGTTTATGTACAAAACACTTTCAGTCAAAGACTGTAGGAGTCCTGAGGAAATGTATTTAACTAATATCTTTCACAGGTTACTGAGTCAATGTCTTGAACAGACAATTTTTGTACACCTTTTATATCCTTCAAGTTGCTCAGATACTTGTAAAACAGCTTCTCTTAATGATGAAGGGAGGGAAAAAAAACCTGCTTTGATGCTTCACAGGCTGGTTCATCAGTTAATGTTAACACAGAGATATCTAAGGGGATCTAACATCATGGGAGAGGTATTTTGAAGGGAGCTGGGGTTTATGTTCTGGAAGATGCTCTGGGTGCCTGTTTCCAACATGCTGGTGACTGCTACTGCCCTGAGTGATTTTGGTAAAGTGATTACTTTATTTGTCATCAGCCTTCCCAGAAGCTAAGCCTATACTGAACAGCACAACGCTGCCCCAGCAGCTGCTTTTCTGAAGAAAAATTATAAAGACAGTAAGATTGTGTCCAGGGAGGAAACCTGAGAGAAGGAGAACCCTGACCCTTGTGGGAGCATGTCCCAGGAATGAGGCATGGCAAGTAAGCTGAGACATTGAACACTGTGATGGTACTTGCCAAAACCAGACATGCTGAATCTCCAGCAAGGGCCTCATCCCCCTGACCATCCTCCCCACCATACTGCAGGGAGCTGCACTTGGTGCTGCACTGCTCACAGTAAATTGTGCCACATCGTGTCACTGGGACACACCTGACTTCATGGAAGTGGGGGAAACTTTTCCACCATGGGCATGAATGTACCTTTTCATGGGTCCTCTGTGTTCTTTAGGTGGAAGTGTTATATTTATGACCCTAAGTCAGGGCATAAAGGTCCTTGCATGGAAGGAACATAGAAATGTCTGTGGTTGCACACCTGGGATGCTCCACTGGGGACCTTGGCTTTTGTTTCCAGGGCTTCAGGGTTAAGGCATTGACTCCCATACAGACCTGCTCTTATGATCATATAGATGCCTTTACAGGAAGGCTAAGTAGGGGGTGACAATTTGTCTTGACTATGGTAGGCAAAACTAGGATGTTCACTCTGAGATCTGGACCCAGAGTTGCTAAGTGCTGACCAGGCGCAACAGGAGGATCACTTCTGAAATTATGTGTCCCTGCTCCTAAATATTTAGTTTTTATTTGTTTACATTTTTAACTGAAAACCTTTATATAAAAAGACAGGAAGTTGGAGTTTTGCACCTATTTCATTTAACACCACTTAACTCCTGGCACTGGCCCAATATGTCTCCATTAAGAGGAGACTTTGCAAAAATTGTCCCAATTAAGCAGCAGCATTGTGATTTGCTGTTGTTAGGCTAAACTGGTTCCCTGGGAGATGTCCTAATGAGGTATCCATCTTGATTAAGTGCAGACCCGTGAAGTGCTTCCCAATTAAAGGACAGAGCTTGCATGTACATTCTCCAAAACTTTTTTTAGAAACGGTTATTTGTGGTATCTCCTCTGTGGTTGACTTCCCCATGGATAAGGGCAGGCAGTGTTTGCTTTGATGTGGGATGATGCTGACCAGGCCCATCACAAGTGATCGTGGACTTCCAACACCCACGTTTGTGTCTAGACCTCCAAATTCAGAGTAACTGAAGGAGAAGGTCTGGTGGATGAGAGCCCAGACAGACATAGATGTCATTCCTATATGTTCATTTAGCTTTTTTATCACAGGTTGATTGTGGGCTTATTTGGGGGGCTTGGTGAAACCCCTTGTTCTTTGTGTTTCAGGCCACCTTTCTAAAACAGGGAGAAAAGCATTGGAGCTGAGGAGACAAGTGTATTAGTGGCAGAAAGGACTCAGATGTCAATTTGTTATGTGGACAGACTGTGTGTGGCCGTGGTGGCACAGGGAGAGGCGTACTGCATGGGAGAATATGCACCTTCCCTCCCTCCATCTCCCAGCTGTAGCTGCACACTGCTACAGAGGTGCTCAAGAGGAGGGCAGGAGGTGAGTTGCAATGGGAAATTCCATCTGGTTTTAAGGAAAAAAAAACCCAATCTCCACCTTTTCCCATAAGAGCAGTGCAGCCCTGAAACAGCATCCCAGAGCAGCTGTGGAGTCTCCATCCTTGAGCTTTTGAGAAACCTGGTCTAAGTTTGAAGCTAACCTTACTTGGAGCAGGAGGTTGGGTCAAGGAATTCCAGAAATCCTTGCCAGTGCAGGTCTCCTGATGAAGCCATGTTTGCAGATCCAGGTTTAAAGTGGGCTGTGGGCCTCCACCAGCAGCCCCAGCCCCACAGAGCTGCCCCAGAAACCACTGGGTCTGTCTTGGACAGCCACAGGGCTTTGGTGGTGCAAAGGGCATTACTGCAAAACCCTGTGTGGGGTTTGGAGATGAGAGAGACCACAGGAAAGTTAGTTTTTTCTCTAAGAAGTAAGAGCCCCGCTCCTCCCCTTTCAATAACTTTCACTTTAGTTTAAACTAACAAATGTCCATTTGTCAAGTGTTAATATTCACCCGATGTCCAGAGGACATACCTTGAAAGTTATTTATAACAAGACTTCTTTTTTTTTTTCTTCCAAGGAAACAATGTTCTCATTCCATATTTCTTCTCTGCTACAGAATTACCAATCAACTGTTTTGGAGTAATTTTAAATACAATTATAAAGAATGTGATTAGGACAAATGCAAAAGAAGTTAAACATAATCAATTCCTCAGTGCTGCCTCGTGGTTTACATTTTAGTATCATTTAAGGGGATTTGTGCCAACCTTTTGTAGTAGATTAAAGGCAGATATTTTGTTTGTTACAATCAAACCTATGATTTCGGTTTTATAAATTTTTAAAATATTAATTATAGTTTGAAAAGTACACGGAGGTGAATACATTAACTAGTTTCCTGCTTAGATAGCAACTATTTGGTGTTTGGCATTAGATTAGCAAGGAGCAGGTTGGGAATTTTAATCCACCTTGTTAAGTTATTAAATTTTCTTTATTTACATACAGATCTCACTTTCATTAACATTGTAACAGGTGCTCATTAACAATTTATCATTTGCAAGGCAGAAACAAAAAGAGACTTTGCTACCAAGTTTTCTCTTCTGACTGTCTCAATTATACAATGTATCAAGGCTAAAACAATTACAAATACTGTTTTACAGCAACACTCAAAACTTGGGCACCCATGTGGCAAAATCAGTAATCTCTGAATATTTCACAGCTTGTAGTTTCACTCCATGTAGTTACATAAATAAAGCCTCTTTTCATTTTAAAAGAGGGAGTATTTTCACTCTAAAATATTTGCTGCATTGGAGGTATTTGAGGGTCAAGAAAATGTGGGCCCATTATTCCATCCTACTTATTTGTAACTTAAGTGAAGACTAGTAGAATTTTAATATGATCTGTAATCACACTAAAAACTGTAGTTCAAAATTCCTGAGCATCATTTCAGAGCTATTGAATAGCCCTGGATCTAATTAGCATAATCATTTGCAGAGCCCTTGGAGTCCTATTTTCACAACCTTTTTATATTCTGAAAACAGGGGGTTTATAGTTTCTTTTCATTTTTTGGCATAAGAGAAGGACATGGCACAATTTCCTTCTCCTTCCCTCCTCTCTGCTCCCTCCTCCTTCCCCTCTACTCCCTGCAGGCTGCTCATACAGCACGTGCCATCCCCATCAGGCACCTGTGGACCCACAGAGCAAACCCTGGCTTGGCTGTATCACCCCAAAGCCTTGGAGACAGCTGGAGGCACTGGAAACTTTTCTCTGCCTCCTAAAATCAATATGCTTGATAAGTCTATCTCTCTTTTTAGCACTGTCTTTTCCTTTTGGAAGGAGGTGAATCTCCAGCAGCAATTTCAGCGTGGCCGCCTCTTCCCCATCCCTGTATCTCCAGGAACTGCTCTTGTCTTGGCAGCCAAGGGCTTGCTCTCACAAGGTGGTTTGTTCTGGCAAGGCATTTGAATAGCTGTGGGCTTGGCACAACTCTCTGTTTTGCAGGATAGAGTCCTCATCTGAGCCTCTGTCATTTGTAAGACTTCCAGCAACGCTGGTACATTTGTGATGATCCATAACACATGGGTGATTTAGAAGCATTCCTCAGGCTTCCAGCTCTTACTACACCCAGGAATTCAAAACCCGGTTTGGGATGACTTTTCCCAGTGTTATTTGAATTGTCATCTGGGTTTGGTGCATAACTCAGACTGCAAGATGCTCCTGAAGGACATTTTATTCCATGTAAAATAGCTTTGATATTCTTAGAGCACATAGTGTGCTTCAGAATTGCTATTGCCTTGACTGATGATGACTCTATGAGTGGTGAAAATAACCTTAATGTCACACTGAATCTATTTTTGATCTTTTTAGGTAAGAAAAGATTATGGGGACCTTACAAATCCTAAGCAGATCCATCTACTGGATGCTCATTGCCCATTTTGCCACTTTTGCTCTCCTAAGATGTGGTTAGGTGAGATGTTTAAATACAACTGTCACAGTTCATCTTTGATTGAAAATTCAGCACTCTAATCCCCTTCATTGGCATTTCTGTTTAATTTCAAATAGTTTACACCAGAACTGGGGATCTCAGTAGCCTCAGTTGTCCCACCAAGGCTCCCTTTATCAACCTTAACTGCAAGAACAAGAGGCAGGAAAAATCACCCCTGGAACATCCAGTGCCACCAGGCTGGTTTGTGAGTAGTCATGTCCAGTCACAAATATGGTCAAGCTCTTTGGCTTCTCCTTCAAAATACATTTTGTGGCTATCTGGTGATCTTGGGTTTAATGTTCATTTTGCCACTGGCAGTTTGTCTTTGCTTCTCACTCTAGCCCAGTGATTGGTTTTCAGTGTATTTCTGGGCTGTCAGTTTGTTCCAAGCTGCAAAGTGATTTTCTCTGTGTAACATGAGGACTTTTATGAATTGAACATCAAAGAAGTCTGAGTCTCGCTCTGTCTCTCAAGACTGATTCCTGCAATTAGAGTTTTCCTAAATCCTTTTTAATTTATTATTGCTTTCACAAACCCGAGTCACAAAGTACTGGATTCCTGGGCTGTTTTATTTTCTTGCTCTGCATGTCATGGCTGGTGTCAAGGTTTGGGACAGTTGTTTCAGGCTTTAGTGTGGATTGGTTGTTTCCTTCCACATCTGGATTAACACAATAGTGATTAGAGCAACGAGGTGTGAGAGTTCAGTCTGGGGTAGGTATATCTTGAAGGATACTTGCTTTGGAAGATCTAAGCCTAAACCCTGGTTTTGTTTGTCTTCAGGATGCTTATGGGGTTGGTAAGCATTTTAATGCTGTCCAGCAAATATTCATGCCTCCTGTTTGTCAAAGACCACACGAATGTGGAGAAAAGCAAAATTCTGGTAGCTTTTTTTTTCTGATCCTGGCTGAGGATACCTGTAGGTGGGTCCCCAGCCCTGATCTGTGGTGCAGATGAGGCATCCCAGGGGATACCGAGTTGGCATTGGTGTATGGATGTCACTTGTGCTCTGGCTTGAGGGATTTACCCTGCTGGGTTTTTTGAGTGTGGTAATGTCATGCTGCAGGCTTAGCTCTGCCTGTGCTTCCTCTACTACTTCCTCACCTGCAGTACTGGCATCCCTTACTTGTGCTTGGATCCTGCCATGGGACAGTAAATCTGCAAGAGCACTTTGTTTTAGTAGACATGGAAAATTAATGCCTAGAAATTACTGTAAATAACGACATGGGCAAAATGCCTCCCTGTTTCTACCACTGTTCTCTGCCTACATCCATTTTGGAGAAGCTTTTGAATTGCTTCTTTCTGACTAAAATCTTTCCACAGCAACTATGTCCTGGACTGTGCTATTTTAAAAAGCAATTTTCCCCACCCCTGAAAGTTTTTATCTACAGCGTTTTATATTTTCTCACTGACTTAAATAGTCTGGTCTCTCTCTTTCTCAAAGTAAAATAGACAGTGCCTGTATTTATTCTGTTGGTACTTTAAACTGCAATAAGATAAATGGGCACAATTATAGACGTGTACCAGAATAGGAACATGTGTTCCAGCATATGTGATACTAACCTAAGCAGACATCTAAATGTACTTCTCAGATAACAAACATTACACACACACATATTTATTAAACTCAGCAACAGCCTCTGCCATCCTTTTCAGCTACTTTTAAACAGCTGGTGAACTGTCAAAACCATGTTAAATATTTTAACTAACAAGTTAAATATTTTTGGTTGTTTCTGTGATGGTAGTAAAAATTCAGGATGGAGTAATGGAACTGCTTTTGTGAAATGCTCAGGGAAAAGCAGAGGATGATTTTATTTGGCTGTAAGTTTTAAGCCAACTTTCCCTCTGTGGGAGTAAGCTAAGCTCTGCACCTGAGACCCAGCGAGACACCCTGGGCATGGCAGAGCCTTCGCTGCCTTCAAACCTCTGTGACTTGTGGGAGGGAAAACTCCTCAGACTCCCCCTCGTGGGATTTATCGTGGGTTGACACAGTGGGTTAGACCACGGAGAGCTGCTAAATGTTTATTTATGGTGCCTGGGTGTTTATGATGCTCTCCTGCTCCACTCCTGAGTTCCCTCTCAACAGAGCCGGTCCCAAAAGCCTGGAGAGTGTCACATGTGTGACTTCAGCTGTGCAGACTTGTGTGGCAGCGGGGCCTTTTGGTGCTTCCAGGCAGGCTGAAAGCTCTGGATAGTGACGATTTATATCACTAAAAGTCAGAAAGGATTTGCAAACCATCCGTTCTATTGCTATTTAAGTGCAACAGAGAAAATCCACAGTGAAAAGGCACAGGCCAAGAGCCTTTTTATTTTTAATATACATAAAAAAGGTGAGTATTGTAACATGTGAGCAGGAGATAATGACAGGTGAATAAAAAGAAAGACAGCAACATATCTAGCAAAGTGTCAGATTGATAAATAAATGAACAAAGACAGGAGAATAAAAGGCTGTTATGAAATACATCAAATCTGATGTGATACGGATCATGTTGTGTGAAGTTCAGTCTTCCTTTGCTGAGACAGGAGTCAAGGACAAACAGTTTGTCTGTGATTATGAGCTGTCCAGGCTGGTGAAATAAATACACCTGGAAAACGGCTCTATCCTTCCCCCTGCCAGGCTTTCAGCACAGTGAGCACCCAGGAAGTTAACACGACACAATTTATTTTGGGTGGCATTTCCTATGCACGATTATTACAAACTGCTTCTGAGTGGATTATGGGCTCTCATGCAAAACTAAGAAATAAAGCACAGTTCAGGCTGAACCATCAAGTCTGTAGGAAGAGGGGGTGGAAGCAGAGCTGAAAGCCAAACAAGAGGATCATATTTTGCTATAATGGAAGAATGATTAAGTGGAAAGGGCGTGATTTTGGGACCAGCATGTGGCACCTTGCTGGGGAGCGCAGGAAAAACCAGCCATGGAGATGTGGTGGATCTTGAAATTGGATCAGCATTCCAGAGAAGCTCATTAGAGTGTGGTGGATGCCCAGGAGATGTGGTCACTGCCAGACAGCAGCATCTGATCCATCACATGGAGCAAAGCCAGCCCAGAGACAGCAGGGGTGGGAGAGGGGATATGCTCTGTTCCCTGGGCAGCAGTGACCCTCAGGGGAAAGCTGCTGATTTGGAGGATGATGAAGGACGTATTAGCAGGCCAAACACTTCTGCTGGAAATTGAGGGACCAGTTTGGAGACACCAGGCTCCAGTCCTGACCTTCCTCCCATGGGAAAAGCAATGATCTCAGGAGGTTAGCATGGGTCAGCCCAAACAGTAACCAGCCCGGGGCATCTGCTTCCCATCTGGAATGTAAAACTGGCAGAACTGACCAGAAGGGCAACAGCAGAGGGAAATCCAGCTGGCGATGTGTGGTACTGCACTATTGAAAAGACAGGCTTACAGAGCTACCTGGAGAAACAGGAACGAAGGATATCAAGAGGGACAGGAGAAAAAATAGTGAAACAATCTTGGGGGTGCTCCTAATCAGCTACAGTGGGGGCTGTGATTGCAGATGAAAAGCAGCAGGTGTCCTAGTGGGAATGTCTGTGACCAGGTTTGTTCCCAAGGCACACAGGGGAGAATGGCTGAACAGACAGGGAAAGACATTTGTGCTACAGCACTTTTTGATGTCAAGATGAATTTTTTCCCCAACACTGAGTATACTGAATTTACAGGAAATTGTCCAGGCATAACTTTGTGCAAGACTTTTAAGGAACCACTCACAGGACAGCAGTAGCCATCTTGGCAGTGATGGAAATATCAATAAAACTCAAGAAAGGTTGTGAGGTTAAAAGGCTTGGCATGTGCTGTGGGCAAGGAAGTTTCAAATTTTCCAAACCTGGTTTCAAAGAAGGATTTTCCTCTGTTGAACCAGAACTGCGTATCATAAACTGCTAAAACTGAACTAACTGCATTAACGTTCCATCACTCAGCATTCCTAAAAATCCCATCCTNTTTTTTTTTTTTTGTAAAAGCAAGACTTATAACAAATGCTGGCAGACTTACAAACACAGGTCTGATCTGCCAAGTGCTTCTCACAACAGGACTCCCGTTCATCGCTCTCAGTCCCAGGTTGGAGGAGGATGTTTCGTTAAGAGACTCGGTAGAAAAATGTTTCTTTGTCTCTGTCAGCTTTACTTGCCAGCAATCACCGGGCAGGCAGCCTCCTCTATTAGGATTGCTTTCTGTGTCAAACACCTCATCATTAGAAAGTGAGGCTTGAATGTTATTCTTTAAGCCTTAGATCAACTGTGGAGGCTGAGATGTAATGGAAAAACCTGACGCTAGAAATTCTCGAGTCATTATCACAATTTATACTTAAAAGAGCTCCAGTTTTATAGCAAAAAGAAAAAAAAATCCATTCATTTTAATCATTGCAAAGCTTATTAAAAGGTTTTGAATATTATTTATTGCAATTCTGTACCAGTTCTAATTCACTCATTAATTCTATTCATCTTGAAACTAATTTTAAACTTTCAAAATTTACCGTAGCATTTTGAAAAGTTAAAGTAACTTTCAAGATGAATAGAATTAATGTTTTCCTTCCCTCCTTACAAACTGTTTTCACCTTGAAATACAAACCATGACCATACCATGCTAATAGCTGCAAATGTATTCTCTGTTTAAGGTTTCAAAACCATTACTTGACAGCTGACGTGGAACATAATTTCAGTCTCATTTTCAATCAGAGACAGTGCAGTCTCCTGCAGGAGCTGCAGCCTTCAACAGTTACTCCAAATACTTTTCCACAGCTGAGGACATGAAGCTTTTTTTTTTCTCTGCTTCCTCCTGTATATTTTCTGTATACTCTGTGTTCCCTCTGTCCAGGGTTTGTAGAATCTGACATAGCTGTTACAAATTTGGAGCATTTTCTGTGTGGGGAACATCTGGTTCCTAAGAAAACAAAGTGTTCTTTTCTTGATAGCAGCAGGAGAATGTCTGGGTTTAATCCACCTGTGAGGACTGATTATTTTTTAAACTTTGGACCAACACACAGGAGGTGGATGCTTCCTGGATTCCATGGCATAGCTCTGGCCTCAGCACTGCCAGAACCGGCCTTCATTTCCTAGATTCTTCAGGTTACAAAATGTTTCTCTTTTCCTTGCTAAATTTCTAGAGGACCTGAAGGAGCAGGAATGGTTCCTTCTTTCATTAAGTGATCCCAAATTCCTTTCTGAAACAAGGAAAACCTCAACAGAAGCAGCTGGAAACTGTGAACAGAGTGTTTTCAGTTTTGCATCACTGGGCAGGCTGCTGGGGCAGTGCCATGGGGAAGGTGAATTCCTTCTCACACTGAAGCCTTGCTGTTCTTCGTGGAGTGATACTAAAGGTCCTACACATGAACCCACTTTTCTGATAAACCCCACACTGCCTTTCTTCAGTGTGATTAAGTGCAATTAGGGTTTCTGGAGTTTTGGATGCTTTATTATTATGTTCTGAAGTGATGATGTGACTGTAGAAAAAAGGCAACAAGGGCTTATTTCTGAGCAGGCTCAGAAATGTACATTTCTGTGTACATGAGTGTGTACCTGTGTGGACCAAGGTATATCAGTTATTTGGAAAGGTCTGACGGTGACACTTAACTGTGAAACTGTTCTCATCTTGGATTTTGTAGGGTCATCACTCTGTTCAAGCTTGGCTTTCACCCTTTGCTACAGCTACAGAGTGAACAGGGGGCATATATTGTGAACACAGAACTGCAGAAAGGTCCTTGCTGGGTGCATTTGTTGTTTGAAAACAACTCATGGGTTTGTGGGTTCTTTTTCCTGTTTTGGTAGTTTTCTTTTGTTTGCGAGAGCAAGTTTGATCTGTAAAGAACCCTTCTAGTTCCTTCTAGTTTTCTAGAGGCTGACATATTGCTGGGGAAGGTTTCCTTGGATGGTTTAGACCAGTTGCAAATGCCAAGGAGATCCCCTTGCAGTCCATAAACCACAAAGATGTAGCTAGATTTGGCCAAGCTCCCTCACACATCCAAAGAAACACCCCTACCTTGGTGTGAAGCCAGGAAAAAAACCAGAGAGAACCAGTGGATAACAATGCAATCAGAAAGTCCAGAGCAAACATGGATGTGGTTCTCCAACACCCCTCAGAAACTGGAAACACAGAGGACCTACAGCTGGAGAGGAATGTGACCCATCCTGGGCAAGGCTCTGAAACTGGTGAACAAAGAGCTCTCCTGGAATGTCTCTGTGACAGCTCCCCTGGGCTCCTTTTGCTGTGTAGTGCCCACTTCTGCCACGGCTATAATGTGGGCTGTTTGCTGGTTGAAGCCTCTTCCTGAAGGAAATGGGGACAAACCCTGTTTCTCCTTGTGGCCTGTCGGAGTGCTCAAAATGCACCATGGCAAAGCATAACTCTTTTTTATGTCTGTGGTCACTTGCCTTGCTTTTATGTGTGACAAGTCTGGCAGTGTGGGATATAGTGCAGGAGGACCCCAGTGTTGTCAGGGAAAGTGTCTGAGTGAAGCATTTTACGGCTTGACTCAATTTATTTCCTAGCTGGAATATTTCCACCAGCTTCCTTTGGCTGTGCCCGAGGCTCCAGCTTGTGGTTTCCGTATTTTTCTTTCCCTGAAGACTGTGATCTTCACTTGGAGAAAGGCAGGAGTGCAGGAAAGGATGCTGCTTTTGTGCTTTTCTGCACGTTTGAGGTGAAAGTTCCTGCAGTTCCTCTTTGCTCCATGTACGGATCTTTTCCAGGAGAGAAGCGGATGGGGGAGATTGCCTTTAGCACCAGGCTTAAGTGGATCCTGCTCGGCAGCTGCCACAAAATTTATTCCCAGGAAAGAATACAGAGGTCTAATGCAAGTGAGCGCAGCTGAGCTAGCTGAATCTCCCTGGCACAGGGACACAGCCTGGGAAGATGTGGCAGGAAGGCTCCAGGCAGGATGGATGCACCAGCTCGGTATCTCAGCTCCCTGGTGGGTTTGCTCTCCAGTTGCATCCCCTGATCATGATCAGGAGTTCAGGTGGAGCTATCCCCTTAGCTGTAATAGCTAAGGGGATAAAGACTCCTCTGTCCCCCCAACATACTTGTAGCTGATGGCTACACTGACCTGTCTGGTTTTCCCCTCCCCAGCTGCCTCACACAGCATTGAAGCAGACACAGGGACAAGCAGCCACAAGGAGGATTGTTGTCACCTCTCCTGAATTTTTTAAGTTTACATCTTGGTTTCATGCTCAGAGGTCTGCTTCCATCTGAAAAGTTGCTGTTGCAAAACAGATTTTAAGCAGTGTTTGCAATGGGGGTGCTGGCAGCTTCAGAAGCAGAGATGCTGCTGGATTGAGAAATGGGTCTCCAAATTTATGCCTGATTGGGAAGTTAGAAAAAAAGCATAAAAGGGGTTGTGATGCTGTTTTTTAAGCCAAAAATGTGAGCAGTGATTCAGACATGAGGAAAGCTGTCATTGCCCATGGCAGCTTAAGGAAACTGGCCACAGAAAGGAAGTGCTGTGTGCTAAGGTAACTCAGGGAAGAGCCTTAGACTGACTCTCGGACATTTGCCAGGTCAAGAAAAGCCACCAACTGACTTCCAGAGGCCTTGGATAGGGTCCAGAGTTAGAGCAGTGTCTGATCTCTAAGCTGCTGGGTGGTTGAGGAGGGCTTTGTGATTTAGGATGGCCTTTGCAATTTAAAGTGTTGGCATCAAGTGGTAAGTGTAGTTTAGCCAGATGATGAATTCCCTATTTCAGTTTCTTATTTCAGTTACAAACACTGGCTTAATACCACCATTACTAAACTGAAGCCTTTAAAATTCACAGCAAAAAAATTTCCAAAAGTGAATGAATTGATCTGTCATTCATACAGACTGAATGTCCAACTCACCAACTCAAAGCCAAAAGGCAAAATAACCTGGACCTCTGGATCTGTATCTTCAAATGCAAAATAACAACAACTGCCTAATTCCCTTTAAAGAGCAGCCATAGAAAATAAGGATGATTTTTGCTGAACAGTCAATAGGAGTTCCTTGGATTGTACTGCAGGAAAAAAGGATTGAGAAGACAGAAACACAAGGTTTGGAAGACAGAGCTGTTAGATAAACTCATATTGGATTTGTGCTCCTTTCTGTTTAAGAAATGTGGCCCTTACCATGCCACTGGTTTTTAAGCAAAGCTCTCCATTGATTTCATGAGGGTATCCTGCCCAAAAATCAATGGCAGGAGATGCCCCCATGTATTTACCTGCTCTGATTTGGTTATTGACTTTTAATAACTTTACAGATTTTAACAAGGCAAAATGCCAGGACAATGTTGCTGTAAATTTAAGTCAGGAAGTCCCTGGGAAAGCTCATGTGGCACTGCCTAAATAGCTCATTTTCCAGTAACCACCCCCCAAAATGCAAATTGTTCTGCTCTCAGGGTGAACATGTACATATTTTTTTTCCCCTGAGTGATCACCTATCAATCAGAAAATTGGGAGTGGGAGGGGTGCAGGGCAGGCTGATTCTGCAAAGCTGCCTGCTAAAGCCCTGATTACTGTTATCAAGCAAAGAAGCAGTCCAGTTTAAGCTGCTAAGGTTTCTGATGAGCAACAGGTTATAATGAAGGAAGGCAGAGGAACGCGTGAATGAGCGACTACAGACTCTGGTAAAGAGCGGATTACACTGAAGGTACGTTCCAGGGAAGAGACTGCACATTTCAGAGCAAGGCAGCAAATGGGCTTAAAAATAATCTGAATTTTTTTTTTCCTCCCAATCCAACAAAGATAGAGAATGTAAAATGCTAGTGGAGGGCAGGTCAGCACATCAAACAGGCTCTGCTTGCGCTGCTGGGAGGAGTGAGGGAAGGATCCTGCCTGTCTGGGGTGAGTCAATGAGGTTAAAATGTGTGCTCTTACTCAACTGGTCCTGGTGGCATGTGAGTGTTTGACGGTGTATCTGCCCAGCATCTCCCCAGGCACATCATAGTTGCCTTCTCCTTGGCCTCACTGCATTTTCTGGTTGCAGTGGATATTGTCTCAGCAGTCCTCTGGTCATTTCAAACCTCTGAATAAGCCAAAGGGAGATGTTTTGGATAGCCTTCTCCTTTTTGGGATTTGCTGGAAATTTGCTGAGAGGAAAAGCTAAAGCTGAGATTTGTAACAGTGTCTGCTTGGTGGTAACTGCCCATGGGAGAGCTCTTTTCCTGGGATAAATGCATGGCTGCTTCCCCTGCAGCAGTAGAATTAGCCCCCTCGTCTCTACTGTAAGGCAAAATTGAGTGTGTGAGTATGGTGTGGGATTGCCACAATTGCAGTCAAATCCCATTTTAGCTTAAGATGTCTTTTCTAACAGCTGCGATCTAGGAATCAGCTTTGTTTATGGCAAAGAGAAAAGCCTCAAAATGGTTCAAAATCCAGGAGAAAGGCTGATTTTTGCTCTTCTTACACCATGAGGGTGATTGTAGCAATGTCAAGATACACCCTTTACTAGCCAGAGATAAGGCAGTGCCCTTTGCTGTCTGAAGATTGTGTAGGGCTTGTGTTCTTGTCAAACGGAGGAGGAAGGCAGCATTCCTCTTTCCACCGAGCCTTTGAGCAGGCACTGATACATTTATAAATGGCATGTGATAAGCTCTAAAAATGCCACTTTGAAATTGAACCCAGAGAAGTGTGAACCGTCTCAAACAAAAGTGATTCACCTTGGTCACTTGACAAGTGTAGAAGGAATTTCTGACGACGGGAAAGCAAGCTGAGGCAACACCAACCTACCAGTCTCCCCAAAAGCTCTGGTGGAGATGGAGGGCTCCTGGTCCTCACTGTCCCTGCAGAGCCCTTGCTCGTGCCTTGGCTGTTCACCTCTCGAATGGGGAGGACAGCTCTGAGCAGGCAGCAGAGCTCAGGATGCAGCAGCAGTGTCCAGAGCAGGGCACGGATCCGACAGCCGGTTCTGCAGCCGTGACTTGCTCGGCTCTGCCGGGGATCGATGCCCCCCACTGGGGCACTGGACGCCCCTCGCTTGTCCCAGGGAGTAGGTGAGAAATGCCCTGCACACAAACTGTCACAGACACATCAAACTCAGCTTCACCATGAACTGGGCAAAGTTTCAGCTCTGCTGTGACTCTGGTTATTGCTGGTATTGAGGACGGGCTGTCGCAGCCGCGAGAACCAGGGTTTATAACACACTCCATGCACGGCATCGCCCTTCTGGAAAGAGGCTCATCAGAACATGGCATGTCAGTTGTCACTTCACCGGGAACAGGTGAAACCCTATTATCAGTACACTGTCTACAGACTTCTGCTGCATCAGAAAACAGCTCCTTGGTGCCGAGTGTACAAAGATGTCACTGGTTTCTGTTGAACTGCACGTGGGCTGTTCCTGTGGCAGGGAGCTGTATGATGAGTACAAAGTGTAGGAGCAGCGGGTGAGTGAGCAGCCTGGGGCTTTCCTGGGAGCATCTTATGTAAGTGGGGGGACAGGCAGCAAAGAGTGGAGGGGAATGGGGCAATTTCCTAAAGACCAGGATCTGGATTGCCTCTTTTGTGTCATATCAGGGTGGCTAAACCTGGACAATCTATGATGTGCAGGCTGAAGGTGGCCAGAGATATTCCAATATGCTGCTCTGTGGGGTTGTTACTGAGAGCAGGGTTTGGCCTGTGCCACACAAGGAGGTCTGAACCTTCCCGGTCCATTGATCCTGCTAACCCCACCAGCAACAACTCAGTCCAGTGCTGGCATCAAATTCCTCATTCCAGGAGTAGCAGCCTGGAGTCTGCAGAAGGCATCACTTTGTGTAGCCAAGCCCTCCAGAATTCCACATCCCACCCTCTGCAGACGTTCTCCTTCCCGTCTCCTCCACTTCTCCCCCAGCACCACTCCGCTAATTTCTCTAGTGGGATACACTAATCCCATATTTCTCTGATAGTTACTTTCTCCAAAGCTGTCTTGGAAACCCAGGTGCCAGCCCCCCCGCTCCTTCCCCCGGCCAGGGAAAAGAGATGGCGAACGGCTTTCTCTTGATTGTGTCGATGGGAGATGATTTTCAAGGTGAAATTTCTAGTTCAGTTGAGTCACTTTCATTCAAGGCGATGAGCAAAATGTCACCCCCACACTGAACCACACTCAATGTGCTGTTCTCCTATTGCATTTAAATTTACTCCACTTTTCCTTTCTGACACCTGTTTAAATCAATATCTTCCTCTCCAGGTCGTGGGCAGAATGTGCCTGGTCTCTCCGCACAGCGCTTCTCAAATCCACTAAAATCAACACAATAATTGAAATATTTTCAAGCTGATTACACCGCTGCCTGAGGCTAGGCTGGTTGCTAAGGGTAAGCTCCCTGGTTGCTAGGGGGAGTAAATCATCTTGCATTATTTGATTTTTGTTATAGATATGAAACCGCTACTCCCTCGATTAAATGTCTCTCAGTCTAACACCTATGGGACCTGGGGAAAGAGAAAAGAAAAGCAGCAACCTTGACCCTGTCAAATAAATATCTCTAACTTTTCCTGTCCTCCGGCTTCCAAACCAAACCTGTCTACTGATTTTTTTTATTTATTTTTTTTATTTTAGTTTTTTTTTAACCTGACTTTAAATAACAAAGCTGTAGGGACAAGCAGATGAAGAGAGGAGGAACTGTCTGTTCCATTAGAGGATCTCTCAGCTTGGCTAAACACTCTCTATTTACTCCAAACACAGCATGATGGGGAGCTACAAGGATCTAATAGCCTTGAAGATGTAGAATTGCACCAATTACAGTTCCTATTCTGCCCATGGCTCCTGAGACATCAGCTGAAAGCACAGGGCCAAATCCTGATCCTAGATCTGCACAGTGCAAATCTGGGGCATCTCTGGCAGAGAAGGATTTCTCCAAATTTTTTGTGGTTGCACAGGAGCAGAGTCCCATTGGACAGCACACGGGCAAGGTGTCCAGGAGCTTGGATGTGCGCAGGTGCTTTGCTGGTGGAGCAGGAGCTCCCAATGCATTATTAATAGGAAAGCAATGTGTGGGGCATATCCCTGTGCCATGGACCTTTTAAAGAGCCTCAGCTCCTCCTGTGATTTCCTTATTCTCTTAGTGCAACCAGCTCCTAGGTGAGGGTATTATCACTGGAGGGTCTCCTTCAAAATTGCTCAGAAATTAACGTGACCCAGTAAATCTGTTGCAATCCACTGACAGGGCCAGAGGTACAAGAGCCTGTTCTGCCATTCAGGCTGGAAACAACCAGCAGTCCAGGATGTTTCTGAAGCACAAGGTTATGGAGGGGAGCTGACTTGGTATAAAGTCTTTTTCCAACCCTCAAACTTCCTGTTATTCCTCACAACTGCACTTGGCCTCCCAGGCACTGCTCAAAATCCTCCCTCTTAGGTGAGAAAACTGAGGTACAGAAACTGTAGTGAAGCAATTTGCCTAAGGTTGTGCAACTATTCTAAGTCCCATCCTGACACCTTTTCCCTACAGCTGCTGTGGCATTGCCTGGACAGGCACATGCTGTGGAGCCTTATTGCAGTGGGCCATATCCTTCCCTCCCGAACTTATTTCTCAAAGGGCAGGTGTAATCCACAATGGACAACAAAAACAGCAATGCAAATATTGTAAACCCTTTATTTACAACTATATGCAACAGCAATATATCTTCTGCCATGTCGCCTGCTCCCTTAGCTGGAAACAGGGATGTAAATGTCATAAAGTAAGTGATGTCAAGAACTTCAAAAGCTGTTGATTAAATAGGTACAAAGAGAGAGGCATTAAGGCATTCAGTGCAGACCCTGGCAGAAGAGAACAGGCCAGCTCAGCCTGTGTTCAACAGCATGTTCAACTCTGCTGCTCCCTGTGAGCTATGCCAGTCACAGTGGTGCTTTTTGGGGTTATTGGTCAACACATGTGGAAACACACAGGGAACAGAGGAGAGGATTCATCAGGAAAGCCTTGTAAGCCTGGAGGATACACCTCTTCCAGCCTCACTTTCTGCTCGTGTCCTTGTTTCCCAAAGTTTCCAGGCAGGATCCCTCTGTGGGGCACCTGCACCTGTGCCACACATTTAGAGGGAAATGCCTGCAGCATTAGGAGCATCACAATCTAAATGATTAATCGTTTAATATATTGCAAGCTGGTTACCCCTCCTGCATGTGCCATGTAACAAATGGAGTCGGTGGAGATCTCACAGTAGCAAGCTCCTTGTTTGATTTTCAGCCAGCCAGTGCCCATAGTTTGAGCTCAAAGCTACAGCCTGGTGCTGCCACCACCTCCTCTGGCAGCCCCTTCACTGGTCCTGGCCTTGATGTAAGACTTGGAGGTGCTGCTGAAGGATGGGAGCCAATGGGTCCTTCAAATACAGGTGTGTAACAGGGGTCAGGGCAGATGCTTAATTAAAGCTGTTACTTATTTTTATCAAATGTGTGAAGACCTGAAGAAAACCCAAAGTATTTAACTTAGTGGAAATGCTCTGCACCTGACATACAGCAAACACACTTGGGGAGTGTGGTGTGGGGTTTCACTTACGTATCTAAATTACTTAACGTACATATTTAGTATATTTCCTACTTCAGTATCATCCAGGTCACACTTGATGTTAAGGTTCCTTTATAAATACTTTATAAAGATTAATAGATGTTTTAATCAATAACTAATCAATAGTTTAGTGACAGGAAAGCCCAGCAGTGGGAATTGCCCCAAGCATTGCAGGCATTTTGCTCTGGTTTGGTGACGTTTGACCCTTGTTCTGGACTGGGACTGAGGACCAGCACTGTCAATAGTGGTGGGATGCAGCACTTCTCCCATCACTGGTGGTTGTGCCCTGTGGTCGTATGGGGTCTGGGTTGGGCTCTGAGTAACCCACATTGCTGCCAGGGATCTCTCTGAGGAAGACAGCTCCAATTCTTGCCCTTTAATCTCCTGAGAGGGAGGCAGCTTGGCTGTGGTACGAGGTCCAGTAAACCTGTGGGTCTGTGGGGCCAAGTATCTGAGTGTCTCATATGCCCCTGGAATTTCTGGGAGAGATCTGTATTCTATATGTGAGAAATGCATTTTGTTGAAACATTGTTATGATTTTTTTAAAAGGTTCTTCTGAGAAATAGTTCTGCATTTTTTTAATACATCTTTTTTGTCATACTCTTTAAGACTAGTGTCCACATGGGCACTAGTAGGAAAATGTAATTAACTCTTAAAAGAATACAGTCAATTTAAAGGAAGACAAACATTAATGTTATATAAATTGATTGGTCAGAGGTTTCCAAAGCAGAGAGGTATGTTTCTATTCCACCTGAATCTATCAGGAGGAGTTGTGTGTCTAATTCCCTTATGAGTCAAACTCCTTATATAAAGCTTCCAGAACAGACCCTGTAATTGAATATTAAGTGATTTTTTCATGAGTTCTTCTTTATGTAGCATGATCCTGGTAATTCAACTGGTAAAGCTCAAATGACAAAACAACCCCTCAGCAACTTGACCACTCTGGAAACCCAAGTGAAGCCATTTAGCAGCGCCTAGAGCCAATGTCTTTGCCTCCAAAACCTTCTCTCCATGTGAATTTTTTAAGAACTTTTCCATTTTTAGTGGCCAGAAATATCTGCCTGCTAAACTTTAACTACAACTGTACCCAAAGCCCGTCTGTCTAGCAGCAGGTGGGCTAGTGAGAGTCACAGTCCTGCTGGGATACAGCCAGCTGTTCCCAGGAATGAATCTCAAGTAAATTAACAAACACCACACAAACCTGTCAATTGAATCATTCTTGATTACTGTAAATGCTGGGCTACCCATTAAGGAGTTTCTTTCTCCGTGCAGAGGGAGTTTCTTTATGTACTCAGTGTGTAACTGGGGTGGTGACACCCCATCCTCTGGACGGAGGGTACCTTAGAACCCCACAAGGGGCAGGCAACTCAGACCAATGAGTCTGAAGTGGTGGAGATATCCAAGGTGGTTTCCTCACATCTCTGAAGGTTCTCTGGATTTTTAAAGGGCTCATGAGCTATTTGGCTGTAGGTCAAATCTTCTATTGTCCAGTACCAGATACATGTCCCTCTTCTTGATTTTGGAGGCTTTTACTTGGCGACAGCATAGCCACCAAGTGGATCAAAATCCAGGATATCCCCACATGCACGAGCCATTTTCCACTTGGCAGGAGGACACTGAGGGGAGAACATTACCTCCGTGGAGATGAGAGAGCTGCAAATCCATTGTGCTGAATGCAGGAGAGTTTCTGACACCAGATAACAGCAGTTTACAGAGGCTTGTAGATATCATGTGATAATCAGGGCACTGGATGAGAAGCAGAAGGCCTTGGCTCAACATCTGTCCTTCTGATGTTTGGCTTTGTACTTGAGCTTTGATGGTGCATTCAAGCCTACTGCGTGAAATTATGGACCTCCTCTTGTGGGTGGAATGGCAGACAAATCCCTGACTACCAGTAAAGCCATGGCAAAATTCAGATGAGCTTGCCTACGTGAGCTGCCTGTGGGTGAGGGCTGTTCTGGAGTGAGGATGTGGGAGAGTTGCAGACAGGAGAGGATAGACCTGAGAGGGCTGGAGGCTGCTGACTGCTGCCAATAACACTGACTTGGAAACAACAGAAGGGAAGGCAAAAACACATTAAAGAAGGAGAAAATGGACTGTCAAGAGATAACAGACTGAGCAAAGAGAGTATGTGACCTGGGAAAAGCTGGAGGGGACACTACAGGGAGAGAAGGGTCTTGCTGCATGGTTCTTGAGAATAGAGGTTGGAGGGGAGGCACCAACAAGGCTGACCTGGATCCAGAGCAAGAGCTGTGGGTCTTACTGTTACCTTGCTCTGGTCAAGCAGTGTCCTGGCCAGCAGCCAGTGCTCCCTTTTTGAGCTGTATGAAATGTGTTCTACTGCCTGCAGCCCCTGATGTGAGTTGGGGGCAGAAGCTTGGACCTGTGGGGAGACATACTGTATGTCTGTGTAAGACATCACTCATATTTGACTGCTGGCAGTCATCAAATTAGAAATGCCTTGCTTCAGTGGTGTTTTCTCTATGTCCCTCTTTGTTCTTGTAGTTGGTGGTGGAAAAGAGCAAGGAGTACTGCAGCATTGCCTTGATCTCATGCAGCAGAACACACTGGGGTAAACCAAGGTCCTTCCTGTGGAGGCAACATCCTGCTCCATGCACCACAGCAGATGCCTGGGCAGAGTGGGGAGCCTGTGCAGGGCTGGGGGCCAACCCTCACCTCTCCTCTGCAGGACCAGTTCTGCAGGATGGTTGTTGCCACACTGGTGGCAAAGGGTGAAGGCATCAGTGGGACATGCTTGTGACATGTGCAAAGCTCTTGGTGCCCAGACAGTCTCCAGGCCTGATCCTTTGACAGGTGTCTGTAGGGAGTTTGGGTGCTGGTGCTGGTTCATTCAGCTTCAGGCAACCTGGGAATATGAGCTTGTCACATCCCTAATGGACAACTGAACCTCAGTTTAATTCTATGCAAGTCATCAGACTTAGCAGCTGTGTTCTTGCTTGTGTGAGAACACAGTCTGAACCACACTGAAGTCAAGAACTCACAACCAGAGCAGCCCCACTGACTTCAGGAAGTGCAGAACACACCCCAGGATGGAGGACTTTGCTTGGAAGGGTGTGTGGAAGAGAGAGCATGGCCATTACCTCATCAGTGGTAAATCTCTGTCAATCTGGATATTAGCACTGTTTCCCCAGCTGTGTCAATGTATGTTTGTGTATACAAACTCAATTTATGTCATTTTGTAAGCAGGTAAGTGTTTGTGCCAGACTCCATGAGATTTTGTGAAAAGCATGCTTACATGTTTGGATAGATTTAATAACAGCACGCACGCATGTGTGTTTATATTTAGACAGGCTCATGGGAAAGGCTTAGCGTACAGGGAACAGCATCGGGATGCCCTGGCTGGGGAGTGTTTCTGAAGGCTTCCAGCTAGGTGTGGGTGGCAACTGGGTCTACTCCTACACATGTGAGTGACATTCCTGGCCCTGTGTCCCAGTCTTCTTGAGTGGCCGGTGATCATCGCCATGCACAGAGGGAGAGGATTTGTGTGCGTGATTTTGGCACTGGCAGTGAGACATGTGCATATGCCATTTAATTGTGGTGGGTGCCTTGGGAAGTTTTATTTGCAAGATTTCCAACAGGCAGATACAGAAGCACAATGTGTTTATGGACCCAAGACAGCACCACTTTGTATCCTCCAAAATTCAGGATAGCATGGACAATGTATCCATAAGTGCACAGATGAGTGTGTACCACTGATCTATACAGGACCAACACGAGTGTGACTTTTATGCCATTTCTGACTTGTTCCTGCAGTGTGTGGTGTGTCCCTGGTGCAGGGTGCTTCCCCACACATCCCAGTTTAAATGATGCACGGGGCACTGCCCAGCACATCCCAGTACAGCTGAGGCACCACTTACGGAGTCAAGCAAAACTCCGTCTCACCAAGAGCTTATCCACAGTCAGTCTGCCACACACTGAGGCCCGTTTGTGGCTGGAGACAGCAGAGGCGCTGGCTATTTAAAGCCTCGCATGGTTTCACACCCTCACCTTGCAGCAGGTGCGTTATACTCACAGACACATCTTTCCAGGACGGATCTGTCTGTGTTTGGAATACCTGTGCTCACCTCATGGCTTTTTGCACATGGTGGCTCAGCAGGGTTGCAAACGGTGCCTGCCAGGGGACGGCCTCGGGGTGGGATGCTCTGGGAGGCTGTGGCAGGGTGCTTTGAGGGGCAGGAGTCTCAGTCTGCACCGTGCAGCTGCTGGGGTCACAGGCGTCGCACTCGCTCGTCCGAGCCCCGCCACCCTCTCGCTTGGCCACCGCCCTGACTTTTGTCCTGCCGTTTGACATCTGTGACTTTTAAGGCGACGCATCCCCAGCACTGAGTCCTGCTCGGCCCTGCCACCCCGGGCTGCCATCCAGCAGCATCTGCCAGCCCCGGGCTCGCCGCCGCCGCTGGCACCCCCGTCCCGCCGGCGCCCCGCCGGCCGCCGGTCCTCCGTGCTGGCGGGCAGCGAGTGGGATCAATAAGACACCTCCGACTCGTCTATTTACAAACTAGCTGCCTTCAGCAGCCAGGCTGTTTAAGCACTTCATTCCCATTCAGGAGGGCCATCTGCTGCCTTTTGCTGTAAGTCTCTCTGAAAACCTCAGCCTTGACAAGCTCGAGATATGTCAGCGCAGTTATCAGCGGAAAGCAACATCTGCCGTGCCTGACACCCACTATTGTAGGCCATTTAATCTGTCCCCCTCCTCCCTTTAACTGCAGACAACAGCTCCCTATATTATATTTTCCCACTCAATTAGCACTATCATCCTGCTGAAATAGAGGCCAATTTACCTTTAATGACATCATTGTTAGGAGAGTGGCAGCCCTGGCCGGTGGCTGGCGGGAGGCAGCCCGTCTCCGCGGCTCGGGCAGCCTATCCGCGCTGCCTTCACCCCGACCGCAGACATTGTTTCCGACAGTTCGCAGAGGCAGTGTGGCGGAAAATTGAGTCCAGATTCATTAGTTTTTTTTTTTTCCGCTGTTCCCCCCCCTCTTTTTTTTTTTTTTTTTTTTTTTCCCCTCCGTCGTGCACCGCTCAAGTCAGTTAAATTGATACATTTCCTAACAAAATTGAAGTGCTTTGTGCTGCCAGCGGAAAGCCTGGTGACCCTGCGCGGCCCACCGAGCAGCCAAAACGAGTTGATGGATCCATTAGGCCGCGCAGAATGCCTTCCCCCTCTGCCTCCGCTCCTGAGTGACACTGTAAATCTGAACCAATTTCAGTCCCTAATCATCATTACAAACCCCTCCACTGTTCATTTATTACTCTACAATTCTAATACAGCACACGACTGGGTCAGCGCACGGGGAGCTGGCACGGCTGCAGAGACAGGCTTAAAGATACCACAACCCTTCCCAGGTTTTATCAGGGATGCAAACCAGATTTGGCCCTTCCCTGGAACCCACATGATGCCCCTGCCTCTGGCCCAGCAATCAGATGATATCTGCCTGGCCTGGTGCTGGGAGCACAGGCTCCAGAGCTGGGTGGCAGAGGGGAAGCACATGTCTGAAGGACGCAGGAATCACGGTCACATGAACTCCACAGGAGTTGTGGTGCTGCTGAAAGGCTGGCACAGCTGCTCTGACCCCTTGTCTATGGGATGGACAGGTGTTCAAAGGGTGCTGCAACCCTGCAGCCATGCAAAACGGCTGTGCAAAGAGGATATTTTGGTAGATGAGGAGCTGGCACATGCCTGAGAAGAACCATGAGGATGGGGGATGTTGAGAACTGGGGATTTATTGAGGTTCTCCATCAGTTTTGGTTCAATAAAGGGTCTTTTTGGAGCTGAAAAGCCTCAGTGGATGTCCCTGCATTGATGGCTTCTCTAGGTGGAGGTCAGTAGAGAAGCTGGTGGGACCCAGGTGATGCCAGCTCACTGTTGCTTCCCAACTGGTCACTCCTGCTTCATGAGCTGCCATCCCGTTTCTGCTGGCCTGGTGAAACTTCACCCTGACTGTTGGCTTCCAGCATGGAGAGCGGATGCTGACTGAGTGCTTGACCTGCTAAGTGTGTCTGGATTGAACACTTTTTTGACCAGGGTGCAGAAGAATTAATGGCACTGGGGTTTCTTTGGGTGAGATCAGCAGTGGCTGGGGCAGGATGGGCTGTGTGAGGGGTCAGCCTGGTCTAGTGTGGTAGATTGGCTGGAGAAGCAGGGTGAAAGGGACTGAGTAGGGTGCAGGCACCCAGGGTCCCAAGTCTAATCAGAGGTTTAACAGGACTAAGAAACTTATGGTGGAATGGCGGCTTTACCTGGAGTGGGGGCATTCTGTGGAGGGTGGCCTTGTTTGGTGAGAGAAGGGAGCAAGAATGACGGTCTTAAAAGAGACTGATAATCAAATCCCTCTTTGCAACTTGCTCCTTCACAGAAAGTCTGGGTAGCAAGTCTGCACCTCATGGGAGAGTCTGGTGCCTTTGTTAGGATGCCAAAACCCAAGTTTGCGACCACAGATCTGCCTGGATGATCAGGAGGATGTCAACCTCCAGAAACTGTCAGTTTTTCTGCCAGTGACAACCAGAGTGGGTTTTTTTCTACAGCTCATGTGCCAGACATGCATTTCACTTCCTGCTACAGGGTCCCAGGATCGAGGTCAGCCGTGTCTGGCAGGGAGATGTGACAGCTGCCAAACCGTGCCTGGGCCAACCAGCAACCCCTGTCAGCCCCAGCTGGCATGGTCACCTCAGCTGCCTCTCACACTCACAGCAAAACTTCCCAAAGTTTTCTCTGCCCATGGTCCTCATTAGGAGCATCAGCAGAGATCATCATGAGCGTGAAATAGCATTAAAAATATATATATATTTGAAAGAGCAGTTCTGAAGCCAAAGGAGGTTGGTGGTGGGGTTTCCTGTGGGGAGTTGGCCAGAGTTAACAACTCTTTGTTTCAAAGGCAGTCTTGGTGACCTTCATCTCCTGTCTTAACCCCAGATGATCCCTGGGGCAGGATCAGCTTATTTCCAAGCTGGAGAGAAGAGCATGTCCTTGGCACCACCGTTACAGACCTGATTTTTAGAAAGATCCCTGTTTGAGTCCTTATAGGTCAATCTGTGGTTGAATCTCCCTGTCCCCGCCACCCCCATGTACCATATTTCTGTGAAGATGAGCCAAGCACTAGCCCTGCGATGCAGATTCTTGTATGTCAATGTGTTGGCCCTTGGTGTTTCCTCTCTGTTTACAGCCCATCCTATGCCTCTCAATCTGCATACCCGTGTGGATATACCCATATCTAAGGCAGTCCAGATTAGTTTCTCAAGCAGCATTTTGCAAGGATCCATATCAAATGCTTTGCTGAAGTCTAGATGCATTATATCTTCTGTAAGACTTTTCATCCACTAATTTTGTAATTCGATCTGAAAAAAACCAAGCTATCAAGTTGGTCTGGCATGACTTGTTCTTTATAAAGCAATGTTTATTGCTCGTGATTGGGTTATCCTCTAGGTGCTTTCAAACATGCACCAAACAGCCTATTAATGCCTTCTGTGACACTCTGGGTTTGACAAAACCCAGCCGAACCTGCTGCTCACACAACTGGGTTCAAGCACAGCTCGCCAGCAGCTGCTGGGACATATGTTCACTGTGCACACCAAGGGCCCGATTCATCTCTCACACCAGTGTAAGGCAGGAGTAAGTCAGCTCAGCGGTGGGCTTGAGAATCCAGAGGCAGGTTTGGTGCCGCAGATGTTGTGTTGCTGTTGCAGGCAGTATTCCTGAGCTTGCTTTTACCTGCTGTTTCCCACTATGACCCACAGGATCAGATGTAAGGGTTTCTCTTGGGGCAGTAGGGTGGAAATCACTGGCTACATAATCAGTGTTTTATGCCACTCAGCTGGATGGTTCAAACCTTTGGGTGACTGATCCAAATTCTAGGGTAAAAGCATTTGGGCCTTGTCCAAGTCAGTCCTGGTAGAGTGCCTGCTACAGAAAATGCGAAGATAAATTCTTTACAGAAGTGTGTTAGCATTTCTATGACCATGAAAATATAGCCCTGGTGCTTCCTATATCATAGCCTGGTGCACAGTCCAGACCTCTTTCTTCTTCTGGGGTATTTGCATTCAGTTCCAAGGCCCCTCATCTGATGATGATGATGATGGTGATGATGCACTGTTCTGTGCTGGCATTATCCTAGGGACTCCCTGAATAAAGCCATTGGTTTGTGTATTGGCATTGCACAGAGGGCAACCTCCCCTCATTTCAGGGGAGCAAAGATCGCGGCCATGGTGCTGAAAGAGGTACCACAGGCTCTGAGTTGCATTAGCTGTGTTTCCACTGCCTACAGAGTTCTGCTGCTGTATAAATAATGGAGCTGACACAGCACCTTCTGGGATACGTTTTCTACAGTTTCATAAGACCTTCAGTAGCTGTGCGATGGTGCCTCGGCACAGCCAGCCTCCCCGTGATCTATAACACTGACAGTTCAGGAGGCTTTTGAGGGATACAGCATACAAGAGTGAATTTCCAAAGTATTGCATGGGCTTGGGGTTGTATTGCTCCCTGCTGACTCCCCAGGCTCGTGCAATGCTGCAATACTCTGAAAATTAACTCTTTTATGGCATGACACTCAAATCGTGCGACCCAGGGGAGAACTGGGTGGATCCAGCCCGGTGGGACTGGTTGCAGCACATGCTGCTGGTACAGCCTGCTGGCCAAGCAGCCTTGTTCCAGCTGATGGTCCAAGTCTGGCACAGCCCTCCAAAGCCCAGAAAAAAGATTAATGGGACTTGTTGTAATCTCTTCCAGCCTTCCAAGAGATTAAAATAGTTTGTTTCACTGCTGGAGCATAATCTTGAGAAGGGAAGAATTAGTCTAAGGAGGATCATGGTGAAGGGTCCTTAACAGTATGATTTAGAAAGTTCATCTGACCCAGACTGCCAATGATCCTAGTCTGGTCAAAAATACTTTGTGAACCAAACTACTTATTCCTCTTTCCCCTTGTGCCTGAGACTTTGGATGGATTTCATGGAAATGAAATGCAAATAAAACCCATCCATGGACATGAGGAATCTGTAAAAATGGAGACACCTCTGAAAAGCTCAGAAACAAATGACTTCTCTATGCATTTTCCCTCAGACATGCATTTTCTCTTCAGATAGAAGGGTGCACTGGGTTCAAGCCAAGCTCATCCACAAAGACTGAGAACCTTTCAAAGATCATGAATTTCTGGAAAGGAAAATCTTTTGCTTTTATGGAGACCAGCACATCCAAGTGTTGCATGACAATGACCAGCAATAACCAGCGCCTTGCCTTATAAAACAGATGTGAGGGAATGGTATTATGACCTTCCTACATCGTTAACACTGATTATCATGCATTAGCCCCAAAATGGCCTCTAAAGGTCATCCTTTTCCCCGTGGAAAAGGATGTTGTTTGTTTGTTTGTTTCCTGGTCTGTTGTTTTTGGGAGCATTGCTTCGGCGTGGGATGTTGCAACACCCTGATCTTGAAGCAGCTGTGGATGGAGCTCTCAATGGGTGTCGGGAGAAATATGTCTGATGATGGAGGGTGCCTACACACTGAGCATGGGGATCTCCTTTGGAACAAGTGTCTGCAAGTGCAGAGCCCAAGAGGGAGCTGCAGAGTGTTTAATATGATCAAATTAACCCCTGTGGACAGGCAAACACTTGTTTACGGAGCAGAGGAAAACAGAGATGGAAATTTATGGTGTCACTAAAAGAACTTCTCACCTGGAGTACAGAGAAGAAGAAAGAGATAGCAATATTTCCCACTGAAAGGAGGAGGAAAACCTCTTAACAAATCAATACCCTTATTTAGTCAATAAACCCACAAAACAAGCCCTCCAGGGGATAAACATGGAGAAAATTCGCAGCTTGCAAACAGGCAAGCTCCGATTCTGGCCTCTGACAAGGTGGTCGCAGTAAATGCGCTGGTCTCTCTTGGTCACAAGGAGTTCAGCATGGGGCTGGTCTCTTGGGAGCACATAGGGCTAGGGGAGGCTGCAGGCTGAAGCTGCACACCTGGGAGCCACAATGAAGGGGTGAGGGGTCTTGGGAGTGCCCCGTGACAAGGATGAGCACATTAACTCAGGTTAATGTGTCCTCCCGGTGTGGTGCATCAAGCACTGCTGGCTTCAGCACTGTTATCCTGGGGAATGGAAAGGGGGAGCAGCTTCTGGCCAGGGATGCTGCAGGTAAGCTGAGGGCATGGCTGGGGAAAAACTCGGCAAGAAATGCAGGAAGCTGCTCTCAGCAGGGGCTCAGCAACACCTCCAGCAGAAAGGCAGAGGCAACTCAGCTTATAGAGATATTTACAGGGATGCAAACCTCCAGCAGCCAACAGCTGGAGTCAGAAACTCATGACACAGTCCTATGGTGTGGAAGATGTTAAGAAATTAATTTAAAATACTCTCTCTTTCTTTCTTTCTTTTTTTTTTTTTTTTTTTCCCCTAAATGTACGTATTTATTTTTGATTAGCCTGCAGGCTTTACATCTTCAAGTTTTCCTCTGTAACCATGAACTAGAAATTTGCTTGGAAGAAATCCAAATTGTTCTCTTATTCACAAGATTTCAAGAGCTGGAGCTTTGGGAAAAACCATCCCTGTCATTACAGTGTTCATGGTAGAGTCCCAGGAGCCACCACATCAGAAGCACAGCTGAGCAGCACCACAGCATGGAGTCCCAGAGCCTTGCAGAAAAATTCAGCAGCATGAGGAACTGGATAAAGTTACACTCAAACAATTTAAGAGAAGGGGTTTGTTGCAGTTTTGTTCCATCACCAATGAGTCTTTGACCCTTCTGAGTTAGTTTTTCATCCACAAAGTGGATCGGACCGTGGGATTGCACACTGACTCTGCTGGCCAGGCAACATCTCTCCTTTCTACCAAGGACATGAGGCTGAAACAGAAATATTGGTCCAGAGTTTACAGGCAGTATTTCAGCTGGAGAACTGGAGGAATTCAAACAAAGCCAATGGCTTTCCATAGGGTATCCAAGACTTCCATGACCGGATGGAGCAGAGAATTATTTCCTTGTGGGCCTATGATTTTCTCCACAACAGAGTTGTAGACTGTTACATGTGTTAAAATGTATATCGCTCACCAATATCGCTCCACTGAACTGTGAGATGCTCAGATTTATTCCAGCCAAGTCCTGGCCAAATTTTATGTTTCATGTTGTATTTCTTTCTTTCTTTTTTTTTTTTTTTTATTCTCCTTTTTCCTTTGATGCTCTGTTCACTACCCAGAACATGCATCAAGAAATGAAGCACTTGTCAGTATAGGATAGCATCTGTCCTCCTGTGTTTTTGAGAAAGCTCAGGCTTGAAATGCAGCCAGAGGTTGAGTTACGGGCAATACCTGACTGTTAGAGTTCAAAACTGGCTCCTAATTGTGTTTTGGAGCTGGACACTCACAGTTGGAAGAGCTCCTGTCTAATCTTATCTGTACTCTAATAAAATGCATGAGTCCTAGTATATATTAATATTTCCTATTCTGGCAACTTCCAGAGATTGGAAAGTTTTTCAATTTGCTTGGGTAGGGTCCAACAAATGTGAACTTAGAAAGTGGAGGAGCCAGGCATGGATGCAGGAGGGTTTGCACCAAAATCTGTCTGTTTGCTTTGAGTGTCTGGGTTTGCATCATGAAACTGCCAAGGAAAGTCACCAAGAACTGTTGTAGGGTCTTCCTGCCTTTGGAGAAGAGTTTCAGAAATTCAGGCAGGGACAAATAATTTAGCAAGAGGCTGCTACTTGATGTAAAAGTGAGAAACGCCTTTTTATCTGGGCTTTCTCAAGAATCAAAGATGCCTCAAAAATGAGTATCTGGCCCTGGTCACCTAGCTCCAAACCTCAGTCAGACGTCAGGTATAGGGGCCAGACTGCAAACTCACATCTACTGGTATAGCCAAAGAATTTCTATCCAAATGCTGAGTTTTACACCAGCATAGGTAGGATTGCACCCAGACCCCTACCAGTTAATGCTCTAGTAATTCAATGCAAATGTGCTGGGGTAGGCAAGGTGGGGGAGTTTAGGAAGATAAAGGCACCTGAAATATGTTCTATAGTCAATCTGTGTTTCCTGAAAGAGAGACATCTGTATCTCTAAATTTAGAAACGATACTCTTTCCAGCAGGTAATAAACCAGCAAGCGCCATACATATTTTTTTCTATTTTGAATTCTGTTAACTGGCAATTTAACCTAAAATCCCTCGTATTTTCTACTTGTTCAGCTGTAAATAGAGACTGACAGTTTATTTTGAAACATCCTGGTTTAAAAAAAAAAGAGGCACACCATCACAACACAACCCACCATTTGAAATAAATACTTATGGGTCCATGACAGACTACAGACGTGCAGTCAATGCTCCGCAGCAATCTCTTGGAGCTGTCACACTCTGTGATCGGTCTTTTACAAACACAAACACTGTTGATTTCTTATCAAATGTAAAACCTCCGCAGCTCTTTCGTAAATGGTTACTGCGAGCATGAAATCGACATTGTGAATCACATGTGACACTGCCTTGTCTGCTTGTAATTGAGCCGCGTGGGGAAGGCGCCGGTGCACACACCCCGCTCCCCTGCGAGGAGGAGGAGGAGGATGAGCCTGGGCTGCCTGGGTGCTGGGGCTTTGCTTCCTTATTTAGGGCAGTAAGGGCTCTGTCCCACCTGGGTGGTGGTTTCAGTCTCTGTGGGGTCATCGTGGATGAGGTGTGGTTGTATTTCTTTGTGAGGGAGGGTTTGGGGTGGGAGGCAGCTTGGAAAAGGGGTTTGGGTGCTGCCTGTGCTGTCCTGAGAGTGGCAGAGGGGAAGGTGAGACTTGCTTGTTAGCAGGATTCCTTTCTTCCTGGACACCCAAAATGTCATTTGGAAATCAGGAGTCTGTTGGGGTGTCACCGTCAGATGAAGCCAGGGGTAGGCCTGCCAATGGGGCAGTACCCTTCTTCCAGCAGCACCTGTGGTCTCTCTCCATTTCTGACCCTACACCATGGCACGTCCTGGCTGCTTAGTGACCCCTCAGAGTGGACAGACACAAGCCTTTATCCTCTCCTTTCCAATTCCTGCTATTTTTTTAGTATAACCCAAACAAGGAATTTCCTGGGTTGAAGTCCCCTGAGTGTCCCTCCAGGACCCAGCTTTAGTCCTTACTCTCCCACATTCAATATATGAGGTAGATCTGTTCTTTGAGCATCCCCCTTTTGGGTCTATCTGGACAACCCTAAAATATTCTCCTCTTTGCACAAACATATTACACAGCTCGAATTGGTATGATCAGGTTGACCCATTAAAATAAAACACAGAAATACAACAGAATTATGAAACATTTACATGGAAACATTTCCTGCATCTCTATCTATAAATAAAACTGTGTCCTATTAACCAGGAGGTGGAAGATGAGTAGAAATACAGTGGTCTATCTATTTATATAATGATATAATCTATCTAAATAAAACTAATCTATTTTTCATGCCATCTATTTCTCCAATCTAAAATATACTCGTTACCATGGAGCAATGATGTCACTAAAATGAATGACACCCATAAATGCAGACGAGCTGTAGTTATTCTGATGATCCAGGACTTCTCTCTTTGCTCATTTGCTTAATTTTACACACGTGAGGAGTAGCTTGGAGCTAAATAGTATCACACCAGCAGCAAGCCAAGCAATGTTCCCTCTGACTGCAGACTGAGGACTTTGCTCCGTGATGTATCACACTCCATGTGATTTTGTGGGCACATGTGTGCCATGGAGGTGCCTGTGCACATCTACCAAGAGAAGTGCAAACTGTCTTTCACAATTCATCGCCAGCGTTTTCTCAGCTTGGGATAATTGCTCGTTTACTTGTCAGTGCTCAGGAGAAGCACAGGGCTGGGTGCTCTGTGTGTTCTCCATTGCGAGAAGTTTAACTTAATGCAATGTTGCTTTTAATTTATGGAATGCAGCCTGTTGCCATGGCATTGAGCACATAAAAAAAACAATCAATAAATAAGTGAAATTGGTGTCAATGGGAATTTTGTACAAAGATGTGCAGTAGAGTATGACTCTTCATTTAGAAAGGCAAAGATACAATTTATTTTATCCTTCCTGGATGTAGTTTAAACTCCCTCTCTTTGGAGAGGTGCGTTTTCTGACCAAGAGTTATGTCTGTTTTGATTTTACTCAAGAATAATAAAAAATGTTTTCCTTTTGGTGGATTTATTGAGACCTTTGGCATTCAAAGACAGAATTTTCATATTCAAGAGTGGAACTTACGGCCTGGAGCATCTAAAGGAAATGAAGTTGTGCATCAGTATGACACAAGCATTTGTGGGAAAGTCCTTCGAAATGGAAATACTGATTATTTGGTGAGCCAGGCAGGCTGAAATAAATAGGAAATATCCAGTACACATATAGGATTGAAAAAAAAATCCATCTCTTCAAAAATACCAGTGTTGGTGTGGTTTGTGGTGGGAGGGGTTACCCACAAGGTCACTTCTCCTCCACAAGATCTTCCTAAAATAGATGTTTATTCAGCAACATTGCATAAGGTTTTGTCTATGCAAAAATTAGAGTATAAATCTAAGTGTGAAAAGGAAATCTCTCAAAAAACCTCTAAATCCTGTTGGTTTGGTTTTTCTTCTCCAGTATCATCAATCAGACAATTTGAGCACAGGCTCAAGTTAAAAATGGAGTTCTGTAAATTGCAGTGGGAAGTGGACACACAGCTTTGGCCATATGAGCTGCCAAATTGCTGCTGTATTTGGGTCTGGAGGGAGACAACCCTACAGGAAGAATGAATAAATGGGAAAGCAAGGTTTTACACACAGACCTTTTAAGTAGAACCAGAGCTACAGAAATCTCCCTCATTATCCAAGTTCACCATTTCTTATCCTGTGGGCAGCAGCTCACAGGGCACCAGCTTTTAATGAATTACCCAAGTGGGACAAACCTTTGCACATCTCTTCCCTTTGCCACAGAGCTGCAGGAATATTTGGGCAGGTGATTCCAGGTGGGGAACATGCAATGTCCAGGATGAGACCAGGAGAGTGGAGCTGGTGGAGCAGCACAAACCCAAGGCACTAAGCTGTGTCATGCTATCAAAATAATCTGTACACTTGGCAGCCAGGTCGTGGCACCTGCAGGCCAACAAGATGGGATTTGCCACTGAGCTCCATATTTACATTTTCCTGCAGCCTTTATGGCTGCTATCCTTTTGGTTCTTCATCCTCCCCTTCCTCCCTTTGTGGAGGCTGAAACTGTAACAGGTGCATTTGCTGGCTTGATTCAGAGTCCACTGGTGCCAACAGAAAATCTCCCCCAGACTTCAACAGATTTTGGGATGGACTCCTGGCACCTGGCTCAGATGTGATCCAAAGGACAGTCCCCATTGTGTTGACCCACATTCAGCCCTATGTATTTCCCATTTGGGAAAGCCCTGGGAGCTCCCAGGATAACTGATTTCAAAGGACTGGCGTCTTGAAAGCTGCTGAGCACAGCAGTGGGCTCAGATACAGAGTTTCTCCATCCTCCAAGGGTCTCCTGTTTGCTCTCCACACCCAGAGGCACCTCTCTAAGGACAAGGGATAGAGGTGGCAGCCAAGGATCACCCACCCTGTGGGAGAAGAGAGCTCACCAACAAGCCCCTGGCCAGCCCTGGCTCTCCCTGAATTAGAGGGGAGGGGAAAAAAAAATCAAAACTTTAAGGTATATGAACTGTGAAATTAAATCGAAATACTCAAATAAAGAATCACATAACAACATAAGCAAAGATGTTTACCAGGGCTTGAAGTTAAATACAGATTTTTTCATAAACCCTAACACCAAATGCAATAAAGTTCTCTGGAATGTTAAATATAATTTACAAGGGAAAAAAACGTACCCTGCTGCCATAAAGCATCTTGTGCCGTGCCCCTTCCCAGGGATTAGCCCCGGAGCAGAGGGAAACCTGCACTGCAATGCCTTGCTCAGGATTTCCCTCTGCAGAGTGACCACGGGCACATTCGGTGGGCGAGCAGCCCTTTCTCCATGCCCAGTGCAGCCAACAAACAGGAGCCAAGTAATCTGTGCTGCAGCTCCAGTGAAGGGGCTGCCTGGAGTGGGAGCATCAGCTCGGGCTGTTTGCTGGCACGGGGTCCCAGCTGCCCCAGAATGGGGTCCCAGCTGCCCCAGAAGGGGGTCTCAGGCAGGCAGGAGCACGGCCCAGCGCCTTTCATCGCCCATCTGGACTCACAGTGCCTGCACTGGAGCTGGAGAGCCTCAGTCCAGGGGAAATCGTGGTCTCACAGGACACTTATTCCTTGACTATTGCCCTTCTCGCTCCCCTGGTGTATCTGACATTAATGCCCTGAACTGACAGCACAAAGGCAGCATCTGGGTAGCATAGCCTGTGGCTCCAGAGTCACGGCTGGTGGACTTGTGGTGTATCCAGATATATTCATTAAAACACTAATCAAGCAGAAGCTCATTTGTGGAATTGTCTTTGAATTTAAAAGGGAAAAAAAAAGATGGTTGGGCTACAAAGCCACTGCAGTCCAGAAGTGCTCTTTCTGTCAAAGGCTCTCAACAACCCAGGCCAGTTAAAGCCAGGCCCACTCCTGGATGCCCACATGGGTTTGCCAGGTCCTGTCAAAATGCCAGGAAGTGACAAACCAGGCATGGTGGTGGCAACTGGGGATGAAGAGCTCCTCGATGAGCTGTGAGCTGCTCCCAGATGCCTATGCACAGAGGTAGGTCTGTGTCTACATGGGTAGATCCCTCCTGAAAGCGCGTTGGCATGTAGCAGTTATTTATGGAAGGAATAGAAATATGTATTATATATAAAATTTAAAAAAAAACCAAACACACATAGAGATGATTTCAGTGTTAACCCCCTCTCTTGTGATGGTGTGAAAGACTTTGTCTCTTTCTTCTTGTCCTCAAATCTCTGAGACAGTGAACTGTTCCCAAAACTGAATGCCTGCCTGCAAGTATAACCTTGAGTAGAGTTTTAAATTTTCTAAATGCAAGAAATGGTCTGTTGCATATTCTCAGTGTCCATGGCAGCTTTAGTAACAGCCACGAGTTTCTGGGAGCAGAACCAGCACATACCAGCCTCTGTTCTCTTCATGATACAGACATCAGAGAGGGAGGCTGCAAATGAAGCTTCCATGGGATCCAGACCCCAAACTTTGTATGTTTTGTCGTGGGCTGGTGGCAGATTTTAGATTTTGGATCTGGACCAAGGACAGACCCTCATCCAAGGGAGGGGAAGTAGAGGTGAATTGCTGGAGATGAGCCTTAATGCTCAAGGGTATTTTTCCATCTACAGACAGGTCAAGGGGTCTTGGTCCTGCTGCAATGGAGGAAAAAACCTCCACCTTGACTTCAGGAGTCTCTGAGGGCTGCCTGGAAGCTGAGCAAGTAGCAGAGGGATCCCAGCAGCTGGGGAGGATCAGTATTGGGGCAATCAGACTTAACCAAGAAAAATCCAGCCTCTGCAAAAAACAGCCCCCGAAGTCAAAACGCAAATCCCCCAAACCTTACAGGATAGAAAGATTCCTCAAGACTAGTTCCCCACTAGCAACTTGGTTTGACAAGGAGATATATATGTGCTAAAACTAAACTAATTTTCAGCCCCTTGGAGGAAACAAAATGACTGTTGCTATCATGTTGTAGCATGAAAGCCTGGGTCACGGGGGGACGGGAGACAATCCTTTGTTCCAGCAGTCCCAGGTGCATCATGTACTGGGCAGAACTTTAGCTTACAATTTGGGATTAAAGTAAATCCTAGTATTTTTCTGCATGCCTGCCTGCTCCCTGGCTCCCAGAGACTGCTGGGTAACTGCCTATTATCCCGTGGTTCCACTTCAGTGCCCTCCCCAATAAAACTTTTCATATCCTTATAAACGAACTAGATTGCCGTGTTATAAACATTTACACTGTGCTAACAGATCATCTCCGCACATCAGAATTGGCTAAATTCCCTTTTCCAGATGAATATATTGAAGGAGATTAGAGATATGATAGCTTTTCAGATTGCTGAACCCAGAGAAATTAGTTTAGTGAGCATTTACAGAGGCTAAATTGGAACCATTAAATAGTGGATTAAATTGATGGTACTTTCATTGTCTGTCCTTCGGTACTGCTGTAAAATCAATTAGCCGTCACTATTCCATTCTCCATATAGTGAGATTGTCAGCCTGGCTAGGAGCTGCAGAGCCTCACAGCAGTAGCAAGCAGTGTGAAAATACACCTATTAGGTGATGTGGCATGAAATAACATCATAGGGCAGAATGTCCCAGTGAGATTTATCCCAGCCTTATCTCTACTTTAACAGAGAGGGGACAGACAATAGACTCTGGTGACACTCTTATCCCCCGAACATGTGCACCGGGATGCTCTCTGGACTGACAATTATTACATTGCCTCTCCACTGTCCTGAATTTTGCATTGGAAATCCCCTCTTTGCCCCCCTCTTAAACTGGCAGTGTCCCACATTAAGAGCAGAGGATTTGAGCAGAGTAGGTTTGCATCTGATTTGGGAAAAAAAAAAAAAAAAAAAAAGAAGAAAAGATACCAACTTTCTCCCACTTGATTTTGTTCCAGCAGCTCTAAGTCCTGTTAGCTGGCTGATTCATTAGCACAGTTCCAACCCATTTCGGGGCATGGCACAGCTTTGCCATAGTGAAAGAAACTGAGGCACAGGCACGGTTGTCTTACCACCTCCCTGAGATACCAGGGACTTGATACAGTGCTGATGAGGACCACACCAAGTACTTACCAGACCTTTTCAGCTACAGTTGCTTGTTTTGCACTCTTTCTTACATGGGAGAAAAACCAGAAAAGGATAAATAACTTGCTCCCATGTTATGGGGCTAGTTGGAGCAGATGAGGTCTCTCCATCCTCAACTACTGACCTCCCACTACCACTCTGCCAGGAAGAGTGTGAAAGCCTGGAGCCCTGTTTGCATGCAATTACCTCCTAATGGGGAAAATGGAAATAGTCCCCAATTTGTGCTATTAACTCTTCTCTTACAATGTGAAATTTAAAGTACTGAAGAAAACAAGTGCCCTAAATTTAAGCTTTAACTTTTTTTAAACTTTAACTTTTTTGACTTTTTTCCTTCTGTTTTTCCTCCAAGTCGAGGTCTCAGCCCTGGTTTGAAAAGCTATCATCCCCATTGTCAACTGTGGGTGAACTGGAGCAGATTTTCCATCTGCAGAGAGCTTTTCTTTCAATATTTAAGTTTTCTGTTGAACACAGAAATGGAAAAAAGCCCCTACATTTCCAATAAAACTGCATCCAGTTCCAATTTCTTGCGCTGTTGTGACAAAGTTTTTAAATCTCTTGTCAACGTCTTAGTTATGCTTCATGAAGGAACTCTCTAGAGCTGCTGGCCTTCGTATTAAATGTTTGCTAGGCTGGTAATATGGTCATTCTGTCTTCTGTTCCAAATAACACTCCTCTTTGCAGGAATGAGATAGGACCCCAAATGCTCCTCACTTACTTTAGTTTCCTAAACTAGGCAGATGTTCAAATTTCCCCTTATTGTGAACAGGATGTGGGGTGAAGTGGTGATTTCAATGCAGTTGTATTTTATGTAGTGCACCTCTGCCCAACTCAAGCCTTCCTCTCTCCCCACTGAAGTGGATGAAGATATCCCCACTGATACCTGTAAAACACTGTGCACACCTGCTGCAAGTGCTTGTTACCCGATTCTTCATCTCCTGAGTCCAGAAAAATGTCCCTGTGTGGAGACCATAGAGGGAGTATGGGCTAATGCTCCCAACATGCTCACCTTGTGGAAGTGGGGGGAGACATGGAGGATGTGAGTAATGGTACAGCCCAACAGTTTAGCCCTGAATTTGGCCATGTTTACAGACACCCTCCACAACTCCCCTATTCAGATCTCACTCTCATCCAGTCCAGCCAGCAATCAGTGTTTTGTTATTGCTGGAATCTCATTACTAATTGAGGTCTGAGAGCCTTTATTTCCTGGACATCTCATGCATGGTGAGGGCACCACCTTTTGCAAATAAATCATGTCATCATCTGTTTGGCATCACTCTTCATTGCAGAGAGCTCGGGAGCAGAATGAAAACACTTGTTTTCTCAGAACCATCCTCAGAGCTTCCCCCACTCCACCCTCCACCACTTGGCCCTCCACAACTACCCTCGGGTTTTTGGCATCACTCTGTAGTCAAAGTCAGGCTACGGGTAGCTGCTACATGAAACAGCAATTTCCCTACCGAAATATATTTACAGACAGAGTAATTTTTTTTTTAATGTGATGTTGCTCCTCTCTTTCTGTAGGAAACATCTTGCATCTTCTAAATATGGCTTCTTGGACTTTTCAGGAATGCTTGTCTGCAACTGCTATGGGGTTGAATGAGTGTAGGTCAGCTTTAGGATGATGCAACATGTGCTGGTGCAAATCACAAGTTTCCATTTTCTCCCAGTCCACACTTCCCTCCCAAATAGGGAAGAACTGATGTGACCTTGTGAAAGTCATGTTGCCCAACTGAGCCTCACTGGCCTGTCTACTGGGACTCTGATCAGGTGTATTAGAGGCTTTCTCTTGTGTGGAAACATTTTTTTCTTCTCTTCTTCCTCTGAAGTTAAGCCTTTGTTTCTACATTATTTTTATTGCATGGACATCTTCTAAGAGCATGTCTTAGTTCCTGGTTTTTTCTTATCTACCTTAAAATTTCCACTCCATGGCTTTGTCACTCCCTTGTGTCCTCCCACCCCAGCTGCATCACTGTCCTACTTCAACCTCACGTGTGATGCTCACCTTAACCAAGCAGATGGAGCAGACCAACAACTTCACCTTGGAAAAGTATAGTTTGGTAAGGCACTTTGTTAAAATTGCTCACCCTGTTGGCCATAATCCTCAATACCTTCCTGTGGATCCTATAGCAGGTTGGAGCAAGTCACACTTCCTGAATTCACCTCTTGCTGCTGATGGAAGATGCTGTTCCTAAATCAACAGGGAACTTCGGCAGTCAGCCTGCGAGATAGATCTAACTGCTTCTGCCATTGCTCCATTTATCTTCATTTCCATTTTTGCATTGATGGGTATCATACACCACAAAGAGCCAGCCCAGCCGTGAAATGACACCGGACTGGCAACCTCATAATTATCCAGGCTCACGTATCAATTCTCTTCAATCCCTTCGTGACACTCCATTGCTTCCTCATAACTTCCTCATCTGACAGATCAGCACTGTGCACCCGAACCGCCTGAGAGCCCCTGGGTAATAGCCTCAGGGACAAAGTTAGCCCTGGCAGAAGTGGGCAAAGATGCCTGTTGGCTTCAATGAGAGTTTTGCTCACTTTGTGCCAAGCCTGAAAACTGTCCAACCTCTCTTCCATGCACACAGAGACATTATCTGCTGGAGAGGTCTGCTCCCTGGGTTTGAGGTGCAGCAAGGGCCCAGCCTGCTCCAGACCTGTAAGAACCCCCTGCTTGTTCATCCAGCCCCTGGAATGGCTTGCCCTGACTATTTTCTTTCCCTCTCCTTTCATGCACTTTAAACTCCCCTTGCAATCCAGAGCAATTGTACATAGATTTGGACGCAACATGAAAATGTCAGAGACAGAAGGGTGAGAAACACTGGCAATGAATTTCTTCCCCCACTAAGTCTGGCTGTTTCTCCCAGAACATCTCCCCTGTTATGAAGAAAAGTGATTCCAGGATGAGGCACAACTGTGGGAGAACTCCAGGAGGGCTTGGGGACTTGCCCCTTTCCATTCAAACTGCAAATCCCAGACCAAAAATCCTCTTGGAGATGCTCCCCCAAACACAGGTGAAATACAACCCATGGACAGGTACCTTCCATGACCTGGAGGAGAAGGGGTGTTGGGCAGAAAGCTAACACCAAATCCTTGGAGAATGCTGGACCTTTATTCCTGCTGCCACTTGCATCCCAAGGATGGGTGGGTGAGGAAACCTCGCTGGCTTCCCCATTGCTGGCAGAGCCACGCAGGCAAGCTGGGCAGTGGGCGTTGTGTTGCCTGAGCTCCTGCTGCTCGAGGCAACTGCCTTCCTCATCCACATCCTGGGCCCCTTCTGCCCATCACACAGGCACAGCGTGTGTCCCGGCGAGGGGGACGGGCAGACCCTGCCGGCAGGGACAGAGGGTGGCTGGAGCAAAGCTGCGCTCAGCCGAGTGCGAGGCTGCTCCAGTCAGGGAAAGCCTCACCACTGGTTTTTAATTTGCTTTGGATCGAGGCCATTATCATTAGAATAATCTCAAGCAGGTGATAGGCAGGAGTAAATTAATTCTGAATAAAAACATTTGGGGGGTGGGCATTGGGTACTGTCTTTGCAGGTCGGCCAGAGAGGATGTTTGGTGACAAAGTGGACCAGACCTTGACTTGGAAGGAGTGCATTTCTGTTCTGAAATTTTCTCTACATTTTTTTTCTGTTAGAGAACCCCAGATCTGAAATGCACAAGCCAGTGTTTAACAACGAATGCAGAGGGTGGTGGGAGCGGGGTTATTTATGCGATTTTATTTTTAATTCACCTTGTCCACTGAAATAATGTGCATGAAAACAATTGAAAATAAATTATCTCCCATCTCCAGAAAGAACCTTTCACTGCTGTTCCTGGAGCCACCCGGACACATGAACAATTAATCCTCGACTCCAGACCCAAGTGACTCAACCAATAAAACAGCTGTCAGCTGCCGGTCCTGGGGAGGTGCTGCCTAATATCCCAGGAGAGGATAATTATTCTTATCTGATTTGGCTCTGGAATGAAATCATAAAAAGCCGCGTCCCATTCTGTAAATTCAGTTCTTCTTAGCAGGTTAAGCAGAGCCCAAATGACTAACATTTCTGTCAGCACTGACTCTGGCTAAGGGCTAATATACCATGAAGAATAACCCAATAATAAATCTTATTATAGGGAAGGAAGGGGGAAAAAAAGAGAGAGAGTGGAACCTAAGAGACAACCTAAGAAGGCGTGAGGCAGTTTCAGTGGCTGACAGAAGTGTTTTCAGGTTGTGATCGAGAGGGAAATTTCATAGTAATTTTTTTACAAATTCTCAGTAATATTGACTCAAACCTGAATATTTTGTGTTGAACCATTTCTGGAGCCAGGACTTATTTTCTTGTTCTTTGGGTGTTTTTTCTTTGTTGAAAGTGATACCTCTTGGTGTGCAATGAGCAGATATTGCAAAAACACCCCCTCAGCACAGAGAGCAACACTTCTGTGAAAGTATGGCAGAGATTTGGGAACACTGAAGGCCCCAACAAGTCTTCAATCCTTCCTGGGATGTAAAATCTCCTTAAGCCAGGAGTCAGATAAAACTGATGCTGTGCCCATAGCTCCCTGATTTTGAGGTGGCAAGTAGACACAGGTCCTTTGAATTTTCCTGTGCCTGGGATGACTCTAGCACACCCCATCCAGGCTTGTCTGTCCCATTCTCATGCCCCACTTTAGGGACATCCCAGTGCAAGACCACAGCTGGGCCACCCAAAGTCTTGTGGGGGCACAGAAAGCTGGGGCAGAGGCTGAGCTGAGTAAGAGCTTCAAAACCACACTTTTTGTCTCCCCCTTGGAGGAACACAGGCTCAGCTGCTGAAGCTGATGTCTGGGAAGGACCTGCTCTTTGGAAATCATGGAAAGATTTACTGCCTGGGTGGAAAGTGCTTTGCTGGGGGGATGGGACACGGTGTTGAGTTTAAAGTTCAGGATGACCTTTGTTGTTGCCTTTCATACAACCAATCAAGAGGCTTCTGGAAATAACGACTGTGCAGCTCTCTGTGATGTCCCTGGGTCTCTGTTTCCAGCGGTCCCCTCAGCAGGCAGTTTCCCAGGCAAGCAGGTTGGATGCTCTCTAAAGTGCTGTGTGGCAGCAGGGTGTGGGCACAGCTGGGGAGAGAGCTCGGGGGGTCAGGAGTTTGGGAAACTGCCCAGAGGTCTGGTGAGGAGGAGCTCTGCAGAAGATTGATGTCAGAGTTCTGGTGCCACCAAAGCGTTTCTCCAGCGCCTGGGAAGGACGTTAAGGAAGAGAAGGGACTTGGGGGCCGGGACAGGCTGGAGAAGAGGAGTCTCAGACCTCAGCAAGCAAACTGGTCACACCCATGCGAATCATGTGCACTTTTATTGTTGGTTTGTTGGTCCATCCTGAGGATCCATCAGTGGCTGGTGCTTGGGGACTGCAGGGAAAGGGACAAAACCTGAGAAGTCTCTCCTGTGATGCCCTCCCAGTGCCAGAGGGACTTGGGGCCCATCTCAGATTCCCAGGGCTGCCTGGGTCTGCCTCATCATGACATTGCCATTGCAAAGCATATGATCCTCCCAGGCCTCCCTGGAGGGGCAGCCAGATACTGTTTAAGGAGAGGCAAAGCCAGAGCTGGGGATACTGGTGGGTCAGTGATGCTGTCTTTGGGCTGTGGAGGAGAAGTGAGGAAGAGCACAGGGTTGCAACCACACTGAGGAGAGAGGTGTGTGCTGCCCCGAGGCAACAGGGGATGCAGTGAGGGTTTTTCATGACCCCAATAGCATGGGCCAGGGAGGAGCAGGGCAGACGTGGTGATGAACAGCAGGTATTTAGAGCAAGAGGGACAGAGACCACAGGTGTCACCCAGATGTGAGATCATCTTCCATCCCTCTTGGCCAGAGACATCAGTTTTTATGGCTCTCTCCTCTTTGGAGCTGCCTATGACCATTGTCCAGAGAGCAAGGGCACAGCAAAAAGCACTATAAATACCACACACCATCACTTGCATCCAGAGCCAAACAAGTCAGGCAAACGAAATCTCTAAAAAGGTGGACAAATATTTGCTGAGAAAGGTTCTTTCAGGCCTTGCTCAGGTTCAGACTGATGGCTGAATTGTAGATAAAATCCAGAGAGAGAAGGCCTGAGATCTAGATTCTTTAAGAGGCAAATTTATCTGTTTATTGAAGAAATTTTAGGAATACAAGAAACTGCTATAATCTCTCAAAAATTGAGACAAATCCAGGTTGGAAACATAGCATATAAATGTCTATAAATCTATAATTTTACTACAATCTGGATACAATTAGATAATACTGCACTAATAAAGGTTTATACATTTCATTTGCATCCTGGGAATCCCTTTGAAATTCTGTTTCTGGAATAACTTTGATTTATGCTTCATTGTCCTTTCTAGTGATCATATCTCCATCTGGTGGGAGTGAAGGACTTGTAAGACTGACCTGCACAAACCAGCTAAAAGGCACATGGGAACAACACTTTCACTTGGAGGTGAGCTTTACTGTTTACTATATGAAGATCCAAAGAGACAGAGACAACTGGTGATATCACCGTGGGACAAGAAATTAAACTACCTCAGTGCTATAAAAAAAACACCCCCCCAAAAAAAACAAAAAAAGAGGAAAGCAGAGAGTGGTCCAGTAGTGCTGTAAAATCAAAGATCCCTTGGAAATAGAAGTGTCTGCGATGAAGAAGCTGAATGGTTCTGAGAGGTGCTCAGGTGGCCCAAAGGAGACTGTGGTGTGTTTAGGTCCAGGGGAGGAAGAGGGTGGCCAAGGACGGGGAACGCTCAGTGAGCCCTGCCAAGATGAGGATGAACGGTCTGGATGTGCAGTTCAAGACAAAGAAACAAGGCCAGAGAAGGTAATGGATTGAGAGTAGTTGAATGGGGAGCAGGGCAGCAAAACTACCTCCACTCTGAGTTTCAACACAAGGCAAATACCTTTTTCATCTGAATACATAACCTGATGAGCATGTATAGGTGGTGCTTGGAAGGATGTCCCAACCTCTTCTCTTTGCAAAGGCAGACATTTCTATGTACATTGATTAAATTTACCTGTAGGAGACCTTAGTCCTGTGTAGCTTTGAAAGCATTCAGGCCTGATTACCTTATGAAGTCTGATGCTCATTTTTAAGCCACTATCTGTAGAAGACATCGTGCTCCAAATTGTACCTGGCTTAGCTTTTATCTCAGATGCCTGCTTACCATAAAAGCTTGGAAAGGCATTACAGTAACTTCTTCCAATAAAAAAATTAAAAGCTGAGATTTCTCTGGCCAGGGAAAGCAATAAGTCAGTGATAATCAAAGATCTGTCCTGAAAGTATAAGGCAAAAAATGGATAGACTTCTAAATGAGTCAAACATTTTAAACATCCCTTTTGTAATTGACAATTTTGTAATATTTATTCACAACAGATCTGATTGCTGGATTCCCACTGGCTCCCCTCAGGAGGGTTTGCGTGAAATCAGTTTGAAATGGTGTGTCAATTTTTTTCTGAAGTCACCATCTGGCTGATAGACTTGAGTCTGTTCTAATACACTGACCCAGTGAATCGCTGCTAAACAATTCCCAGGGGTCTCCACTCCTCTCGCAGGCAATCCGGGAGAACGCTGCCAGGAGAGAGTGGGCCAGACAGGCATATTTTAATGCGTTATGTTGAAGGATTGTAAAAGAATTTGATTTATGTGAAGAAACAGAAATCTTGGGATGGTCTCATTCACTCTTGTGCCCTCATGCTGCTTTCAAATGGGAGGGGATGTTCATGACCAGCATTAAGGACATGAAACTACCTGAAATTGTGCTGGTGGGGGGGGGAAACCCAACAAATAAAACCCCACAAAAAGCCTCTTTCCCCTATCAGCAGTAATGAACTCAAACATTTGATAGCAGCAACCCCCACAACCCAGCTGGCAAAAATAAATATTGGATCGAATACATTGCACATCTATTTCAAATATGTGACAGTATATGCATGACACTGGGGTCCTGCAAAATCAGTTCTATTCCATATCACCAAAAATCCCTGGGATAAAATATGGTCAAACTGCCCATGCTCAAACACAGTCTGGTTCAACTTACAGGGTGAAATGAGGCCTCGACATGCGTGTTTTGCATGTTCTACATGCCAGTGATAGTTCATATGGCACACGCTGATAATTAGATGCTTCCTCTCATCATCCCTCAGCAAAGCACTGCTGTCACCCTTGTGAATTATATTTTCTACAGTGCAAGAGACTCTTTGTCACTGTTCCCCAGCCCGAGAGCATGTGTACACACTGCTGTCACAGATGTAACATGCCATGTGTATCCACACACGTGTGTTTGTGTACATATCCCCACATACACATAAGCCTGACATAATTCTAGGATGACTAATTTTTTTTGACAGGCGAGTAAATCATCATTATAGCATTTGTTTTTTCCCATTACCATCAATCACTATTGTATGTCTGATCAAGTAGAATTTGTCTTTGGCTGCTTAAAATGTTCTGATCATTTTTCAAGGCTAAATATCATCTCTAGATAAATAACACTTACTGTAATAATGTGCATGTGAAAAAGCTGATCCAAACCCCACTGAAATCGCATGAAGGGTATTGGCTCAACTGACATTGATTTAAGTCCTAAAGGATCATTTGTTTCTCAATAGAACCCCAGTAAGAGACTGAAGATGGAGAATGTTTTATAGGGTTTGATTAATTCCCTCTTTGACCAATGGAGTAAGGCTACTGATGAAGGCAGGAGTATAAGTGGATATCTAAAGCCTGTGAAAATATCCAGAATACATGCTGAAAATATGCAGGAAAACTTTGCAAATGAAGTCAAATATTAAAGGTATTTGCTACAGCTACGTTGGGGTCTATTCTACGGGCTCATCTGCTGTGAACTCAAAGAATGAACATGTTTGGGAAGATGTGCAAGAACATCAAGAATAAAGGTTAAATTGAGACCAGGTAAAAACTGAAGTAGTCATCCAGACCCACAGATCAGGCCATTTCGAACAGGGAAACAAGTGCAGTCTGGGTCAGGACACCTCCAGGATATCTTGTCTTACTGCTACATTTGAAGGACCTTGCCTGGGGTCATCCTGGGATGCGCTCAGACATCTCCCTGTCTCTGCACCCAGCAGCCATCAGGGGCTTCATTCATCAAGGGACATAAAACTCCCCCCAAATTACATCCCACCATTAAAACCATACAGGGAATCAAAAGCTTGCCAGGACAGGATAGCAAGTGCTCTCTGCAAGCATTGCAATTAAGAGTAAGAGTAATTAAACTTTTAACACCGGCTAAGCTCAATATCTAAGATCTGAGGGTTAATGTAGCAGTTTTCAAAAGGACAGGAAAATAAAGTAGTAATAAAATAAAATGAACGTTGCAAGGACCCTGAGGCATGCTCGTCCTCTGCACATTCCAGTGACGAACGTGTCCTGCTCCTTCTGCTGCTGGAAGCCCTCAGTGCTCCCTGCCTGCTGGTTAATTATTTTATTACCATGAGGCTGTGCAGGGTTGGTCATTGTGAGCATCACAGACCACCAGCAGCCTGGAGGACCCAAAGACAAGCTCTGAAGCAGCTGCAGAAAAAAAAAAAAAGTGTTTGCATCCCACCTTCTATCCTCATTTCTGGGCTTGCAAGCCAGGGAGAAACAGATGGGAGGGAAATAAAATTGACAGATGAACATTCAAAGTTTATCCTCGTTTTTAGTGGGTTGTAGTGGAGACCATTGTGGCAATGCTGTGCACGATGTTAGTGGGATTTTCTTTTTCCTCCATCTTCCAAGAAAGTTTGGTGGTTCTTGGGTTATAAAAGAGATAGAAAGCAGAAGTAAAGTTGTCCTGTGAGGCTTGGGCAGGTGTGGGGGTGATTGACCCTTTCCAAACCTGTGAGCCTGGTATGGTGGAGACCTGTGCAGGGTCCTGAGTGCTGCTGGACAGGAGCAGGGGCAGGAATGCCCATGCTGGAATGCCTCCCTCTCTGCATCTCAAGTGCCAGTGGGTTTAAGAAGTCATCCCCCTCTGGGCTCCCTCCTGTTCCCTGTCCCCTGTCCCAGTGGAGAGGTGCCCTGGCTGGTATTGGTAATACTTGATGTAAACCCGTGCAAGTAAGGGACATGTGCCTGTCTAGTCTTTGTCACAGTCAGGTCACTTTGCCAGTTGTTTTGCCAGTTTTTCCCAGGTTGGATCTAAAGAGAAAAGCATTTTTCTCAGGAATAGGCTTTTTGTCCTTGAAGGATTCTGCTGTTGTCTCCTTACGTCTCTTAATTATATAACCCTAAGGTATGCCTCAGATTTACACAGCCTAAAACCAGCCTTATTTGACTATATTTGTCATTATTCCAATTAATTGTGCATCAACTAATTGTGTAACACGGCTATTTGCATGTCAACCTGGGGTCCTCATGCTGTTCTTTGCAGTGTAATTGCTTTGGCTAAGTGAATACCAGGAATATTCCTGAGCTTTCAGCCATTAATCAAGGTCTGTTGAAAGGAATATTAGCACCCTGGGAAAAAAAAAAAAAAAAAAGATGCAAAATATCAATGAGATTTTTTAAATTAAAAGAAAGCCTAAAATGCAAAAACAAGATGAGTACGAAGGCTAAAGAAGATCTGGCCAAGCTTACAAAGCTAAGTACTCTGGAGACTGGGAGGGTCAAGTGGATGCTTACAGACAAATGAAGGGGCAATGGTTGGGCTTGCTTTTCTTACTGCCCATTTTGGGGGTGTTTGGGTAATGCTGCTGAGCAAACAGTGATAGGATTCTAACTGTGTACAGGAGCAGGGGCCTCAGATGTCAGTGGAAAGGCCTTTTTAGAGTTGGATGTCTTAAGGAAGCAAAGTAGGGGGCTGTTTAGGACAGCCTCGCAAAAGCGGAGAAACAATTTTGGATGTGGAAAGGTAAGGTGCTGCTGCAGGGCAAGAAGCTGGGGTGGAGGAGTGAACCCTGCCACTGCAGGGAGCATGGTGGGATTTGTCCACCATGGGACAACAGGTTGGTACCTGTGCAGGGATATCCAGATGAGCAATTCCCTCCTGGGTTGGAGAAATTGCTCCCTGAACCCTTCACTCACTGCCTTGGTTGAAGAAGACACTCAGAGGACTGAGACTCCCACTAAAGCTCTCCAGGTAACCAGTGCTGAGACAAATCTAGGCCTGTGATCACTCCTCAGGAATGTTTTTGGAGGAATGAGAGACATGAATCATGACCTGCTTCCAACCACCCAGTGTATGTCCCCAGAGCAGCAGAGGCACCTGGTGATGAACGGTCCCTTCCCTTTGGGGAAGGATGGATTTTTATTGTCAACACTGCTGGCCCTGGTGATGTATATCAGGTTGCTGTGGGAGAGACTAACTGAAGGCTGCAGTGATGGAAAAGACTATTAATATCCTTGATGAATTATTGCTAAGTTAGTCAATGAGTTAGTGACAGATCTGGCGCTGTAACTCAACTGCACTTTGATTCCAGACCAGCAACTGGTCCATTGCATTTTACTGTCCCACATTGCATAGCTTAGGTGTCCCAGAAAAACAGTCATGTTTAGGAGAGCATCAGGGATGCTGATCAAGGATTACCAAAGATAATCAGGATCCTCAAGGCTGTACTCAGGATCCTCTTGTCCATTCACATGGGCTGTGTTTCAACACCTTTCCCAAGCTGGCCAGGAGGCTTGTGAATGCCTGTGGTTCCCGTGCCAGGCTTGTTTAACCTGGACTCCTCAGGGAATCAGGGCTCTCCCCACTCAGCTGTTTCCCATCCCTCATGCTGGATGGACCGCAGCTCTAGTTTCTGCAGTTCTCTCTGCTGCCAAGGATAAAGTGAAAGCAAAGCTGGCCCTGGGCTGCTGTTTGCAAATAGAGATGAAGACAAACAGATGAGTTCAAGCTGCTGGAAGGAAAACAACCCTGTCAGCTCCTCTGCTTAATGGTGGGAACGTGGAAGTGTAAACAAAACCCTGGGCAGGTCCTCCTCATTCCCACCGGCCCTTTGAATCCACTGGTGTTTTTCAATCTTTACCTCCTAGATCCAATCAATTTCGTGCCAGCCTGTAACTTTTTACTGATGTTGTGACTGTTTCAGTCAAAGACAACCAGGTGCTGCATCCTTCCCCTCCACCCGGTGCTGGGACCTCTCCTGCTCCTGTTCTCTCAGACCCAGAGGAATCCCTGGATGCTTTTCCATCACTGGGTCCACAACCACCCTGAAGTTGTAGGTCTATACCTTGTTGGGCACGGCCAAGAAAGATGCACATGCAGAGTTTCATCCTTCTTTTCACCACTGAGTCCCCAACACCTTTTGCCCTCCACCAGATCATCCACTCCTTTTAAAACTCAGAGAAAGGCAACATTACTCCAAAACCCTGTGAAGTTTCTGAGTAGCAAGCAAGAGGGCAAGGAGGTGTGAGCCCGTCAAGGCTCACATACACTCCTCAAGCCCCAGCAGCACCTCCCCATCAGCATTTTCCCCCGTGTGTCAAGTTATAGAAGTGAATGCAGTATCTCAATTATTTTTTTTATTTCCCACCCCCCCAACAGTCCCTTAATTAGCATGAGATTTCACAAAATCCTCCAAGGCAGCCATCCATCTGTTTTGCTGACTTCAGTAACAATATTTATCATTGCAGAAGTGTCAAAACAATGAAACCAGATGACATTTATGCAAAGGGTTCCTAACTACTTTAAAAAAAGACCAAACCTTGAAAGCCTCCTGCCATATACTGTTGGGAATTGTTTGCAGACACAAAGCTGAGAGTAATTCCTTCTGTACTCACATAAATATTTTAAATAAGCCATCAAAGAATCTTCGAATGGAGGTACAAGGATGGCATATGCTTCTCTTTACCAACTTTGTTCAAAGAGGTAAGATTAGAATAAAGGAATCTCACACCCTGATGCCTTTTAATTTCACTCCCCAAATTTTTTTATTTTTTGTGAATACTTTTCACCCTTCAAAAGAGTTCTATATAAATTAAGATATTTAACCTGATCTGACAGGCAGTAAGAAAGAGGGAATTAGAAAAAAAATCTGCTTATTTAATTCCAAGGTATTTAAGCCAATGTACAAATGAGAATTAATAAACTGTATTTCCTATTGTCAGCACTAGTTGATTACAGCACTGTGGAGCCCTATCAAAAGGTACATACAGAACACTAAGTTCTGTAGTGTATTTAAATTATCCCTAATAAATTTACCTAACAAAGTCGACTGCAGCTACATTTTCCCCTTGTCAGAGTTTCTCTATTCAGGAGCACTCCGGTTTAACAGATCCCTGTGCAGCAGGAGAGGATGAGCCCCTGTAACCCTGGGTTTCATGGCTTTTTGCAGGGAAAGTGGCTTTGTTCAGCTGAGTGATACCCTCAGCTTGATCCTCGATTGAACACTGCTCCTCCTCTATCTGATCTCTGGCAAGGTGAGGTTTTAAAGCCATTTTCTGCTCACAGCATGATTTCTGGAGATTTTTGTTCTGCAGCTCTTGTATGTTTGGTGGTGAAGGATTTGCAGGGGCAAACACCAAAATGGAGTAGGAGTTTGGGTGAGGTGCTGCAGCATGGATAGGTACCACTGCCCAATTTGAGTTTGTGCAAGAGCATCCCAGTGAAGGGTGAGCAAAAGCATGGGGGAGATCAGCTCCTGAAGGAACTTCCCAGGCAGCTGCTCCAGGACAAGTCAGTGCTTTCTTCCTCAAGCCAGGGATGGGGAGCTGGGCTGAGCTCCATGCTGATTGCAGACATCTGTCTTCTCCTGACAGCTCTGCCTGTTAGTGCAGTGAGTCTGCTGTTTAATTTACCTGACTTGTTAACAGCTCCCTGTTTTGAAGTTGTAGGAAGTAGCTGATTTCACGTTTATAGTCGAAGCGTTGAATTCCCATCGGGTGGCTAAAATTCACAAATAATCTGGTAATTTGTCCGCTGTCTTGGGAGCCCGTGGGGATGCTTCTCAGTGTATATCACAGTGTATATCACCATGTTTTGGTGAAAAGATTGATGAGCAAAAAGGAGCATGGAACTGGCTGGCCATGTGCCAGAAGGAGCTGTGGAAACCAAAAGGTTCAAGGCAATCCCTGCCAAGGAAAGCAGGGATGGGAATTTTGCAAAGCCTCCCCTTGCACAGTGGTTTCAGAGAAGGATGGCAAGGGGCTCACTGCCTTTGGAGACTGGCTGCTTGCATGGAAGCACAAACCCTTGCTGCTGCTGGTGTCCAGAGGTAACCAGAACATGGAGATGGGCTGAGAGGATTTGCCTTCACATATTGCAACCTTGGTCCCCAAAAATGCTTTGAGTATCGGCTCAGTCCATACAACTTAGAGGCAAGAGACAGCCAGTGCAAAGCTGAGCTCAGCTCTCAACATGCACATCTCTTGGAGGGGAAATTTACTCTCAGGACAACTGCACTGCTGCAGACAGATATCACACCTGATAGCTACGAGTGGAATAGTGTCTTACCATTAATGTCTTACCCCTGGCAGCCCCAGGAACTGAGAGAGGAAAACACCTTGTGCGCAGCCTGAGGCATCCCAAGGCTGCATGAAAGTGGATTTTGACAGTCAAACTGTCAGCAATCACACTCACAGTCCTTTGCATGACCCATCGAGGATCACACAGGGAGCCCTGGGAAGGGGCAGGCCCTCTGCTGCACACAAGTGCCTTCCTCAGCTGCTAAAGGAAGTGGAGGGTGAGCAGCCTCCAATCTCAGGCTCTCACTCTGTGCCTCTTCTCCTGCAGTGCAGACCACTGTGCCTCTGCTCGAAGGAAAAGTGCTGCAGCTCTCCTGGAAATCAAACTGCTGGATTTGTAAATGAGTTTGGAGCTAGGGAAGGCAGGCTGCAGGTATCCCAGCAGAGCAACAGGTAATCACTAGGCTGTCCTCTACAGGGAAGGTGTTAAATCCTTCTTGGAGTGCTGACAAAAAGAGTTACAGCCCATATGCTTATTGCCAGAAAAATAATAAAAAGAGTATTGGTTTAACCAAGTCTAACAGCCATCAGAAGGTCTAGACATGTGCTCTCACCTGGAGATCAGTGTGCAGAGGAGGGAGGAACATTTCACCCCAACCTTGCCATCAAATGACCAAAGTCATACAAACAACAGCCTCTGGCCTGAACTCAGAACAGGAGGAGGATGTGGTTGTAAAACCGAACATGGGGAAATCCCCTCTGCAAACCCTGGTGGCCTGTGGGGTCTCTCCCAGGAGATACCTGTTTCTGTCTTCCTCCAGTGGTGCTCCTAATTCACCTCCATCCCTGGCTGACACTTGTTGAGGGGAAGTCCCTGCTCTGGGATGCTGCTTTGGGGCTGGTGATGGTGTGAGGCTTGCTCTGCTGGCTGCCCCACCCTGCTGCCCTCTGGCAACACCAGCCCCACTTTGTTACTTTTTTCTGGGGCTTTGGGGGCAGTGCTTGGGGTTGGGTGCAAATAAGGTGGAAAATTTTGCTATTTGAGGTGGACACACTTGTCCAGTGAAGTCTGGACATGACAAGATGGGAAGATCCATCTTAAAACTGAAGATTATTACATTTAAGTGACCTCTCCAACTGAAAAATTAGAAAGGATATTGTCAAAATGCCAATAAGTGCCTTAAATCAGAGTTGAGGGAAGGAAAACAAAACCAAGAGGGGACTCAGGCAATGCTGCTCAGCCTGGCTGGCGGCACAGGGCAGCCAGTGCTGGGACTTGGCTGCGGCGTGTTCTCGTTTGCATTAACTAATGCTGCTTGGCATCATGTAATGTGTTATTGTTTTTATTGTTCTTGTTGTAAATACACCTAGAGGCATCTTATAAATAGAATTAATTATAGTTGTTTCATTCATTAGTTAAGTACATTCTGCTCACTGGATGGCTGCAGTCAGGGCACGCACGTACAAATCAATGTATGGTCACGTTCATTGTGCCTGTGCCTGTGGCACCAGCCCCCCATACCCTCTGGTCTCATGTTTCCAGCTTCACTCCCAATACTGACTATTTTCTCAAGAGCTCATGACAAAATTAATTAGTTGCAAGAAAAGTTTGGAAAGAGTGGTCTACCAGAGGGCAGCGCAACAGGAGGAGAAGGGTAGAAAGTTGGGGTGAAAAAGCACATGAAATATTTTCAGGGTTGTGGGATCCAGGGGTGGGTCAGTCTGTACATCCTGGGATGAGTCTGACTGAAGAAGGTGAGAAGCCAAAGATGCTCCTGAACAGGGTGGTGGTAGGTGGAGTGTGTCACACTGTCCTGGCTCCATCTGTGTCCAGCAAGACTAGTTTGACAAGGGAAATACTCCATTCCAGGGCAGCTGGAGACCCCAAGAGGAGGAGTACAGGTGCTGAGGCTGTTTTCTGAGAGAGGGAATTTATAGGGCTTCTCACAGGGAAAAGGGACATCAATGCACTTGTCCACAGGATGACCCATGGCTCATGTCTCACAGCTCCTACTTTAAGCAGACATTTGCAGAGGAGGGGACGTGCATGGGGATGAGGATGCATCCCCTCCCACCAAAACAACCATGTGAAAATACCCTTTGTAGGAAGCAGATGAGTTTCCCAGTGTAGGGACAATGCAGACAGCAATGTTTCAGTGAAGACATCCATGTTTGCCTCTCTTCCAGCCCACAATGGGGGCAAACTCAGCTTTTGGGAAGAGAGAGAAGGGGCTTTCAACCAGGCCACTATCTGCTTTGTAATTTCTGCCTGTTCAACCTGGCAGCAATGGGAACCAGCCCCATGTTTCTCTTGTGCCACTGCAACTTTCTTCCTCCCCTTCTATGGCTCCCAGCTGAGCTTTATGAGCTTGCCTTGCCCTGACTGCCCCAGCTCAGAACTGCCTCACTCGCAGGAGCAGAGCTGTTTTTCTCCAAACCACAACACAACTGAAAAAACACAGAGGGTCAATACATCACAGGGAACACACTTGAAAGGGAAGAGGCATAAAACCCATGTCATTGATGCAGGGCTAGCCCTCCTCCCTTTCCCCTACTGCTCAGGACATTCCCAGGTCTGGGAACTTTCCTGACCTGAGGATGCTCAGACACTTGCTAAAGCATGGAGAGAGGTGAAGGAAAAACCCATGCAGACCACTGGGCTTAGGAGGAGTTGGGCTCCAGTGTTGGCTCTGATACTGCTTCACTGAGTGAAGTACAGTGCATGTGATGTCCCCATGGGCTGCAGCACCCCCATAATTTTCCCCAGGAGCAGAGCCATTGGCAGTGGGCACAAAGCCCAAGACCTAAGCACCTTCCAAACAGGCTGAGAAAAGTTCTCTGTCTGGCAAAAGAGCAAGGTGGTTGAGATTTAAACTCCAGCAGAAAGGAGTTTAAGACCAGTATGGGTCACCGAGCCTTACTCTTGCATTAATCTTATCTGTAAGGAGCAGAGATGCTGAAGATCTGGGTCATGCAACTCAGGCAGGAACAGCATACCAGAGTAGTTGCTTAAGACATCTCATCTCTCACTCACACCTAGGCCATCACAAGCATCTTTGAAAGGTGTTGTTGCATCCTTCTTTAGGCAACTGCCTCTCATTAGCGCAGAATTGAGAGGCATTCACAACAAGAGGGAGAAAAAAATAATAATCAAAGAAAACCCAGTGAAGCCCCATGTGATAATAAAGGCTGACTCTAACTAACAGTTGTTATTCAGACATTGTTAATGATATTATAAGCACTACCATGTGCTAGGCAAGCTGTGACACGCGCCCCGGTGGACATATGGATAATAAGATCACATGCCTGTTTCAATCAAAGCCATAAGTATGAACTTGATCGGAATCGGAAGAAAGCCCAAGCCAGCAGGAGCTGGGAATGTGTGATGGGGAAACGAGCTCTTACAGCTAAGAAAACAAATAAAAAGGGGAATCAGAGTCTGTGATGCCAGAGCACCCTCACCGTGCATGAGACTGGCCAGCCCAAGAGCACTCAGCACCCCTCAGCATCCCGGGGACTGATCCTGGCCCTGCGCAACCACGGCGAGCAGCTTCCAGCACCAGGGCATTGCTGCCACCTCAAAAGCTAAACACACCCAGAATCAACTCCAACAGGAATTTTCCTCTATGCTGGCACTCTACATTGTTGCCCTAGATGAGGAGGAAGACTTGCCAGAGCTGCTAAGGGTGGAGGTGGTTGAGATGCTTTACCTCGATTCACCTCCTCCATACAGCCAATTGCACACTGAAGAGCTCTGCAGAGACACAGCTCCCTTCAGCCCACACCTGAGCACAGCCAGGCAAGTCCCAGGCAGCTCACTGTCATTAGAAACACTGAACATAATCACCAAATTTAATGCCTTTATCATTGCTCAATGGATCAGTGAACAGAGGAGCTAAAAGAAAGACAATTAGAAGCATCAGTCTATGCTAAATTTTTTTCCATTGCCTTGCTTTTGTCTAAAGAGTTATTCATTTGCTAATTGTGAAATGTAATTTTGTTTGGAAGCTTTTGTTATATTTGTTTTGTCGTGTGGCTAATGCAGTTACTTGCTGCACACAGCCTCTTTTCTCCCACTCAGCCTGTTTAATGGAATTCTTTGGCAGCTTTCATTTAAAACCATTTTGGTTTAGTGACCAGGCCATTTCTGGAAGGAGGAATCAGATTGTTTCCTGGATTTTTGAGTCATATTTTGCTCAGCAAGACTTACTTCTTCAAATGTATGTTTTCATGAAGGCTTTGAATCTGCCCTTTTTTGCTTCAGTGGAGGCAAATCTCAGCAAGAAACAGTGCCCTTCTCTCAAACCCCTATCCTGGGTTGGGGGACAGAGGCGCCCAGACCCAAACCCTCCTCCCACAGTTTTTATGAGTAAACCCCAAGAGGTAACCCTCCTCTGTGCCTTTCCTCCCTTGTACACACAGTCTCACTAATGGCTGCAAAATCTTAGACCATCGCAGACTTTTCCTTCCCACAAATACCCAGTGAGAGCCACTGCCACCTCAGCCTCGCTGATGCTCTTGGCAATGGCTGTGCACCAGGCAGGATCTCGTTTTGGTATGTCATAAACCATACCTGAAAGTTGTTTTTTCCACTCTAAGTGTTTAACTGGAAGGCCTCCTACAGTTCCAGAGCCCTGCTGAGCTGGATGGCAGTGCAGGGAGTGAGTAAATTGCCCTTTTAGCACGTTTTCTCTGACAAGAGGATTTGAAAATCCAGCCTTCCCTCCATGTGAAATCCAGGGCGAAGGAAAACTGATTTAAAACCAATAACTAACACTTACACACAGCCCCTTATTTGAACATCCCTCCTCATCTAAACTTCCTCTTAGACTACTGAATCAATCTTGTCTCCGCTGTCGCTTTCCTAAGTAACAAACCCAATCAGATGATGGCACGGTCTCTAATTGACTGAGTGCGCAAATGTATCCATGTTTCAGGATGTGGGCATCAGTAGTGCTACACGGGGGAGATAAAGAGTGTGAAGATATTGATAAACCCCAGGCTGAGGGAGTGAAGAAACAGGACCAGACCTGGGAATCAAGGTTCAGTACTCACAAGGCTGGGAACCTCAACAGGAGGAGTGTAGCTTGTCAAGGGCACCAAGGTTAAGGCATGTGAAAGTTGTGTGTCTCCTTCATGCCAAGATCAAGCATGATTTGTGGAGAGATGATCCATAAAAGGCATGATTCAAGCCATGTGGATTTGATAACATGCAGGACAGGCCTTCTTGCATTATGGATTCATTCCTTTAACTGAAAACCTTGAGATTCATCTGGTTTTAAAAGTTTTTGTTTTCCACAGAGCCACAATTTTCATAATTTACCACTGAATGAAATTCCCAACCCAGTCCTGCTGGGCTCAGTGAAAACACCTCCGTGCTCCCTCTGTCCCCCTTTGGGTGCACACCCAGGTCTCCCCAGGGCTTGCACTCCATATCCCTATAGGGTTTGGGTTTGATTTTACTGGTCAGACCAGAGGTGACAAACCAGAGACATTTCCACAGCAGGTCCATCCTGAGCTCCAGCAATGTAGTCACTGGGGCATCCCTCTCACCTCTTTGCTCCTCACCACACATGCAGGTGACATGGAGATCACTAATTTTTCTGGCTTCACCACAAAGGTAGTGAGACCAGCAGTGTCCACAGTTGACAGCGGACATATGGAATGGGGCATTTTACCAGCAAGTGCCAGGGGTCTTGCTCACTTTGCTATGGGAATCATGGTTAAAATCAGATTGACACTGTGGGGCTGAGGAAGGAGCTTTAACCCTTGTGGAGTTGTGTCCTTTAGAAGTGAAGAGATACTGGCCTATTTGAGAGGAGTGGTACCTAATGCCCTTAAGGGGCAGTGCCAGCGGTCTAGGCTACTGCCAGGAGCAAAATACTCCCCAATTTGCCATTCACAAACTTCTCCCCTTCTTCAGAATTGTGTGCTTCTCTACCAGCTCTTGCCCCATCGGTCCAGCTTGGATGGAGTTCATTGCAATGATGTCCTGGCAAAGAAAAATCCCAACCCCTCCAGGAACCACAGGCTTCAAACCAAGCCTGTCTCTGTGAAACCCTTCAGAACCAAGCCCTGCTGCCCAGCTGGGCTGGTTGCCCACTCAGCCCACACATCCTTGAGGGGAGAGCACCAGGTCCTGGCAGGCAGCACAGGGGTGATTTAGAGTCTCGACTCTACGAGGCACCGCCGGAGAAGTGAAATCACCAACTCGTGTGGCTGGGCCAGGAACAGGTGTGTGAAAATCAGCACCCAGGCACCCGCTCCAACAACGTTGTTTTTTCCTTGCGTGCCATAAATCAACGTGCTAATCTTTCACTGTCCGGAGAGATCTCTCACTGGGAGGGTGATAAATTGCCCTCCAGCCCCTGACAGCTGCTGGGAAATCACTCACAGCCTGAGACAAACCTCTAAATCTGACATTATAGAGTGTTGAAAGGAAGAATGTCTGTTTTTATAACCTACCTCAGTTATAATAAATATTTAAAATCCACATTAACATCCTCTTATAGTTACAATCTGCCCTCTATGGAACAGTGTCCAACTTAGATTTAATTAGCAACTGAACCTTTCCAGTCCAAGCTCCTATTTAGGCTGAAGATCCAAATCTCCAGTGAAATGCCTCTGTTTTCTTAAACTACCTGCACTGTAATAAATATTCGCCATGTCGCCAGGCATCTCTGCTGGAGACAGTGCTCTTTTTGTCTTCTCAAAGGCTAACATTTAATTTAAATGATAGGGTCTTTCCAGACTCCTGGTGGAATTTCTTTCCTGCTCTCCATAAACTTTGCTATACTTCACCTCCAAAGCACCAGGAGGGCAGAGGAATGGAAACACCTTGATGCAGGTATGGGACTGGAGTGATGAAAATAAAATCTGGGCATAACTATTCTGGTTTTTCATCATGGACACGTGCTGAAAACATGGAGCAGAGACCTCGCCTTCTGTCAAGCTGCAGAGAATTTGTGGTCTGTACCCCAAACTCCTGCAGCTGGCTTCTCTCAGAGAGAAGGAAGCAAAAATACCTGTCCAGAAGCTTTTCTCTGTTCATGCCCTTCCCACCTGCTTTTGCAGATTGCCGTGTTTCCTCATTTAGTGTTTTATGCCAACTGTTTTCCAGGAGGCAGTGTTCAAACTTGCTTCTCCTTTCTGTCCTGACTAGTATTTCATCGAGGTTTTTCTCAAAACTATCACAGGAATAAACACACGCAGAACTGTTAAAAAGAACAGTTTCCTCCACCTCTCTTGCATAAAAATTCTACACCTGTCTGTTTTGAATTGTGGTGGTTTCCTCCCTGTCCTGTCTATTTGCTGAGCCATATGACTGTGACAGCCCATTGCAGAGGGAAGAGGAGTGTTACATCCAGAAATCAGCCTGACCCACATGCCTACAGCCTCCTGGCTCCAGAGGTGCCCTGGAGCTGCTCCACCAGCCCCACTGGATGCCCTCCTTTGGGCAGGGTCCAAAAAGCAGCTGCAACTGGGCTCCAGGAACAAGGCTGAGGCAGGAGGAGGTTTGCTAAAAACCCTGGAGGTGTCAACCACCCTGCCGGCACCCTGCCTGGGGGTTGTGGTTAATAGGAGAGGGGTCAGGAGGCTGCAGGCAGGACGGGGAAGCAGGACAGCTGTGGTCTGCACACATGCTTCCCCTCGGTTTCGTATTTGGGCGCCCTGCGTCCATCCCAGCTGCCGCTTGAATCAATAGCGGCGTATCAATCAAGGCATCCCAGAGGAAACCCGCTGCTCACTCAGAAACAAACAGACATTTTCCTTCTGCATGTCACAGAAAGCTGCAGACATCTCCTGGCATTATCTGAGCTGAGGGTAAATGCATCTTCAGCTGCACCATCAGAGTATGGGTTATGGAAACCAAAGTGTGTATTATGTGCAGTGGTTATAAATAAATATGCAGACACAGCTTGGCCTGTGTTAAACAGACAGACATTGGCTTCTATTTCATTTCCAACTCTCCAAATGATGGCAGACACCCAAAATGGTGTGCAGCTTTAAAAAGAGCATCTTCCAAGCCCTAATATTTTGCCTACTGCATATTTCCTGCACTGGGAGCTTAATCCATGTGCCTTCAGTGAATGCAACCTTTGAGAAAGCAAAACCATGGGAATCCTGGTAGCACATGCCTGGTTTGATGGCCTCATTGGGAGTTTCTTATCTCTGCTCTTGCAAAGTACATTGGGTTTCCTTTTTCCTTTCCAGTGTGTTTCTGGTGGTAGCAAAAGAAAGCACTTGGGAAGGGCACATGGCAGACTCTCAGGAGCCAGTTTGGTGAGTCTCAGCTGTGGCTGGGGGCTGGTTAGCCACTGCTAAGTCATTCCTGTCCTGCCAGTTTACAAGGATTGCAGGAGATGAAATCATGGCAGATCAGCTCTCACACACCATCCCAAGCAAAAGCAGAGCTGGCTTCAAACATCTCCTCATCCCAAACCACTCCTGCCCTGGTATCTGTTTGCATAAGCTGCCTGCTGTGAATCTTGCTTGGGTTAGTAGATATAGTGTCACCCCCCCTGGGAAACAGCCAGTGAGTTTTACCAGGAAACCTGCTGTTTTACAAAGGGTTTACAACCAGTGCCTCCTTCCTCTGAGAAAAGTTACATTCTTGGGCATTCAGCGTTTGTTGTTTTTTTCTTTTTTTGATTATGCGGGAAGTGGTGTGAATGGAAGTCTCAGAGTCCTCAAGGGAGAGAGATAACATGAATCCCCAGCAGCTTTCTTAACCTTTGGTTTTGCAGATGTTTTTGGCTTTGCACAAGATGCTCCCAGGAAGCCTCAGATGTAGAGCACACGGGAAGAAAGATGCTGAGATGCCCACAATTCACTCAATGTGCTGGGATGACAAAGACGTTAGGGCCTTCCTCCTCTGTCCTGAAGGACCACAGCAGGGATGTTCAGCACTTCTTGCCTGAGCAGGGAAAGAGCTCTGGAGGAAAATGCTCTCAAGGCTGCAGACTTACCCTACTGGAAGAGAAGGATTTTTCAGCTTCTCCTAGACACCAATACTATTTCATACAAAACTGGTGTCTGAGAACATATACCTCAGGATAATCCCAGTCTTCACTGGCCAGTGCCAGCAAGCAAGCAGAAAGCAGCAGCTTCCCACAGCAGCAGCACAGTGTGGTGTGTAGACCTTCATCACATGTACTAGTGGGTGGGTGGGAAAACAAACTCGTCCTGGAGAGGGTAAGGCAGGCTGAAGGACCACATCCAGTCAGCCTCATCTCCAGTTAAGCTGCTGTGCTGTACATTGGTCATGCCCAGCTCAGAGAATCCCAAGGAAGGTGACTTGGAGCCACAAGTCAGATGTGTCTGTCTTCGTCCATTCAGGAGGGATGAGGTTTTAGGTGGAGCCTAAGTGCTCTTTAGGATGACAGATGTGAACAGTTAGACTCCTAAAAGAATTAAGTTCAGTTCTTCAACCTCCCCTCTATTTTCTTGCCCATCATTCTGCTCCCTGCAGTTAGTATTATGCAGATGGACTGGATCAAGTCGTGGTCTCTTCTACCCTCAGCCATCACCTGTGGAAGCTCAGCGAGAAGCTGGAATAACAAGGACAAGGAAAATCAGTTTTCCTGGGAGAAACATTGCTCCAGATTCCTAAGAACCAGTGCAGTGCTCAGTCCTAGACCAGATCTAGCTCAAAAAGAGGTTGGTCCCCACGGAATAGTGTGTCTAGGGAGCCTGTCTCAAGGCTGAAGTCAAAACACCAGGTGACAATGGGTGAGCAGGTGTCAAAGGCAGCCAGAGTTGAGGTGTAGTTTTGAATTTACTGCAAGCTGCTTGCCAGTTTTATGTCTGAAAGCCTCTTATGGACAGTCGGCGCTGGCTCATTGTGAACACCGGTGCTCAGTTCCTTTATATACAGCTATTCCCCATGGATTGCATCAACTGAGCTGCTCGCCAGCAGGACAGAGCTGTGTACCATCATTAATCAACGTCACGCTCCAGGAGAAATGCTGAGTTCATTCTCACGTGTCTCCTCAGACCTCTGGGGACTGAGTTGTCTCTAGCTAAGGCCGGTAGTCACCTGGAACAGTTTTCCAGCTCCCCTAAGCAGCAGGAGTGTCCATTAACTCCCACGGATCGGTGGGGACGGTTTGTAAACTCCGGATACACACGGAGGGGCCTGGGCGCTTATTGGCTGGTGCTTTCCGCTCTCAGAAATGGGTCATTTAAACAGAAAACTGTAAAGTGTTCATGCCTCTGAATGCAGAGAAACTATCAAAACAAGCTCCCGTCTCCATGCCACAGACCCAGCATTCAAACAGAAACTCAGGGCATGTTCTAGGGGAATGATCCAAGTGCTCCCAGCAGATTCCTTTCCTTTTTCTGATGTTTCACACAGTAAACATTTCAACTCTCTGGCGCGAGAGCAGACATACCCCAATTACCAGGACGGTTTGTTTTGTTTGGAGTAATAGTTAAGGGTCCCATCCTGCATCCCTGGAGCCAATGAGGAAACTCTTCTTGCTCCCACTGGGTCTGAAACCAAGAGGGCCCTCTGGCACACTAGAGACACCACTGTTACTGAGAGGGTATTTCTGCCTTTTCTTATGAAAGCAAGACCAGTTCAAGCAAGTTCTGCCATGGCTCCACCTACACAAATAAGGAGATGTGACTTCCTAATGAGATGCAACGCAGAAGCTGGGATCACCAAATAATGCTGCTGCAGGCCAATCTGTGACAGCAGACCTCCACAGTGTCACAGTGTCCTACAGCTGATTGACCTTTTGTCCATGTCACTCGGACATCTGCAAGCCAGAGTGCAGCACCACAGTCCCTAAGGCCTTGGAAATCTCAGCTCTCCAGGGCTGCATCTCAGGAATCTGGAGAGGGGAGCAATCAGAAGGAGATTGGAAACCTTTAAGGTTTGCAAATTAATGAACACCAGCAGAAAATAAAAATCAATTCAGTAAATTAAATCTGAATATAACCAGCCAACCAGTAATTTTTACATTGTGAGGGCATTATACAAAGTTGGGTTGTTTAGCCCAATATGGTGGGTGAGGTGCATCTGGGAAGTTCAATAACATGGAGAAGTGAGCTGCAAAAGCATCAGAGAACAAGGCAACAGCGGTCTTGGAAAGTCAGCATGCTCATCCAGGAGCAGACAGCTCAGGGAAAGGAGGTTATGGAAGGACTCAAACAATACATAGGAGTCCAGAAGTGAAACACATCTTGGTGAATGACCATTCAACACTCCTGAGGTGCATAGTAATAGAGAAGATATTTTTGAAGGACCATAATGCCAGAGTGAAAAAGTCTTGGAGGGCTTGGGAAGAGGAAAGAGGCAGCTATTGCTGACCTGAACCCAGATGTGCTATTAAACCAGGTACAGTGAGGGCTCTCCTGTGAATAACCTCTAGGTCATTGAAACTCCAGGGCTATGCAAACTCCATCTCTGCCTTGTCTGAAGGCTCCAGTGAAGCCCATCAGCTCACTCATTTACCTTGTTAAATGCCATCTGTGCGTTATCAACTGCGTGTCACATCCAGTTATTCCTACCAGCTCCATCACCACGCTCAGCAAGGTACGTCTCTATCTGAATATTCACGAGCGAGGTGAAGTCCATCTGCCCACAGTACCAATATGTAGCTTCTCAAGGTGTCTTCTGTAATAGCCCACATTCATGAGACTGATTTTTATCTTCTGAAATATTTGGAATTACCCCCAAGCAATCTGATCCACCTTGTTACAATCTTCAGAAGGCAGCACCAAGATGAACAGTATCAATAGAGAGTAGATAGGTCTATACTATTGGAGTCTTTTGGTGCAGAGAGATTTGATTTTCCTCCTGTACCTTCAGCTCTTAGAATATCCCCAAACTACACAAAATATACCCCTTGCAAGATCCCACCTAATCAGAAAGAGAACCCAGTGGTTGTGATGTGAAAATAAGCTATCACAGAGCACCTCTCTGATCCACCTCTAGTTTTGGATTTGCATCTGGGTGGGCAAATAATTGCCCTAAAGACATGATGCACCTAAAAGTTGACAGATACCTTCACAACTTGCTAAAAAGAGTGATGGCTTGTTGAGACTCCACACAGGTTATCACTACCATAGGGCTGAGCCTGCATTAGGCAGGAGAACAGCATCCCTATAGTGTTCAAATTCCCCAAAATCTGTCTTTGAAAACGGAGGGGCAAGCATATTTTGAAATAGCAAAATGTATAACAAAATAATTAAAAAATAATAAAAACATTTCTCTATTTTGTCAATGTTTTAAACTTTTTTTCTCCAGGCAAGAACTATTTCTCAAAATTTGCCCTGAAGCATTGAGTGTTTCTGAATTTCTCCAACAATATTCTTTCCTTTACTTCATTATTTCTTCTTTCAGGGAGTCCAATGTGAAACATCGCTGAGCCTTACCTGGAGGGAACCAAGTAGTTTCACTTTGTCACGTGAGTTTTGGGTTTAACATGAATCTCCTTTGCAGCAGCGGCCTGAGCAAATGCCAGATGTGGGATTTAATCTGTGCATCGCCTCGACCCTCTGACCCTTGGCAAGATGTCAAGCTGGTGACCAGCATTGAATCTAAATATCTAAAAGGATGAAACTGTAGTGTTCTAAAATGGCATAAACCCTATTGCATGCATGCTCTGGGGCCATTTCTGCTTATTGTCCATTGCAAAGGAATTCTCCCAGTGGTCTGGCTTGCAGCTTGCTGCTGTCTCCTTTCACCACGTGTTTTAGCATGGGGCAGTAGCTGCTGGGTGCTTGGAAATGAGCATCCTCCCTGGCACCTCTCTTCCAGCACCGTGCCAGATGACGGCGTGTTGATGAGCTCTGGCTCAAAGGCAAGCAGGAAAGGGGCAGGGAATGATGGCTTGGACACATCCTAAAGCCCATTGCCTGCCTGGGCAGGGCAGACCCAGTGGTTCCACACCCTTCCATGCTGTTAGGCATTGACAAAGTGAGGGTTCTGATGGCTGCACTCTCCCGTGCATGCTGTCAGTCTTTCTGTCCGCCCAGATCTGTCTGCCTTTGTGCACCTTTCCTTGCAAGCAGCAATTTCTGACAGCTAATATTTCACAGAAACCAGAGCCAGCTCTCTCGCTCCCTCTCTCGCTTTTTTTTCCTCTCTCTCTCTCTCTCTCTGTTTATGAAGCTGAGGGTAAGTGTTTAATTAGTTGCCTAATTGCCTGGGTAATTGGTAGACATACTCAGCTCTCCAAGTAATCAGTCTGAACAGGCCTTGAAAATATCTGGCCCAATATTCATTAGTGCAGTTAAATCGTTAAACAGTTACTGTGTTTGGTTTCTGACAAAGCCCCGCCAAGGGCTGAGTTGGCTGCGCCTCCGCTCTTGCAGTGTGGGGGACACGCCGGGAGGACCCCGTGCCCCACCAAAGCTGCTCCAGACACACAGCAGCCAGAGGGGTTGGGGCTGATGAAAGGGAGAAACCCCAAGAAATGCAAAGGGGGTCTGTCCCCTGTGCAGAGGACGCTGGCAATGGTGCAAGACGCCTCCTTTTCTCCATCTGACCTCTTGCTCCAGCCTCCCCTTTCCCGTGTGGTTGGCACCGTTCCCCTCTGTGTGCAGCCGCCCTTCTCCTTCCCTTGGCCACCGCAGGTTTGGAAGCCGGTTTTGCCATTAGCCTGAGAGTCAATGTGAATACTGTCTCAGCTTGCTGCCCTGACCAGAGTAACTCATTAAAAGGGCCTCGGCCAGTCATGCTCTGCCTCAGTATGAAGTTGCCATTCTGCCAAGTGCTGCCAATACACTGCCTGCCCATCCGTCCATCTGTCCATCCCACCTCCCTCCCTGTGGAGGGAGTTGGCACTGGTAAGCAGCCCAAACCTTGAAGAGGGTCTCCAAAGGGCTCCTCTTTCCCCACAGTCAAGCTTCAATCAGGGTCTAACAGCAACTTCAGCTTATAAGAAATTCAAAATGCAAATTCCTGTGTGACCATCCGAGAGGCTACACTGCAGTAAGGAGGAAGGTATCAGCACGTCTGGCCTCAGAGGCAAAAGATTTGATACTTGAGCAAAACACAAGAAGGAACTGGTTTCACTCTCCCTGCTGCCTTGATCCCTACAGTGGATTTTTTTGGCCAGAACGAAGTCCACAGCAGATGTGATTAAAAGCAAGAGAGATGCATTTGTAGCAGAGTGTAGTTGTACAGGACTGCTGGCCAAGGAGCTGCTCAATGTGCTCCCAAATGGCTCCAAAGCATGTGATATAGCTGAGCCCCTAAACAATGCGCCCAGCTCAGCAGGTGGTCAGACAGGATATATGACCTCAGTTATTTCTAGCAATGATTCAAGGAAAATCCATGTGTTATGAATTGGACCCTCGTTAAAAGTCTGCTTGGCTGCAGATCCTTGTGCAATTAAGTGCAGAGGGGATGGGAACCGGTGCTGCTTTCCTGCTCAAACCTCTCCAGCCAACACATCTCTCTTCCCTCAGTGCTGCCAGGAAGCCTGTGTCCAGCAGCTCCATGTGCTTCATTTTCCACTGAGCTGGCTCATCCCCCTAGTCAGTGCTACTTTGATTTCACCTGCTTAGGGTGTGAGTCCATGATCTTATTGCTCCTTACCAGCTTCATACACTCCCCAAACCCCCTCCGTAGCACAACTCAAAAAAGGGACTGAGGTCCTGGGCAGTGGCAGAGGGGGAAGTGACAACATCCAGGCATGTAAATTCCTAATGAGATCTCGCACCTGTTTTTTGCCAGGAGAACAGTTGGGTTCCTGGCAGGCAGGACACTGACCTGAAAACAAGGGCAGGACATGCTCCACCAGACCCCAGGGCAGCTGGGTGGCCCCGCACTGGCACTGCCAAGTACCAGCCTCCCTGCACAGAAGGCAGGGCAGTATTTAGGGCAGGGCAAGAGGGGAACTGGAGGAAGGCACAGCAAAAGGTCCAGAAAGGGAGAAGGTAAAGAAAGGCAAAGAAGAGAGAATTTGGGTGTGAGCTTTGACCCAGTAGTGAAGACAAAAGTTGAGATGGTGAGTTAAAAGCAAAAGGATGCTGAGGAGATCAGAGAAGCTTTCTGTCCCTGTGCAGGAGATATTGACAACTCGAGGAGAAAAGCTGAGATGGTAATATAAGGTTTTAGGGGAAGGCAAAGCACCCTGATGTGCAGGGAAGACAGATTTGCAGGTACAGCAGAGTGGCATGGGTGCTACCTGACCTGAGGCCCCAGGAGAGCGGGCAGAGGTAACCTTTGGGTGGCTGTACTTGTTGGAGCAACCAGCCCACCAGGCAGGAGGTTTGTGCTTCGTCGGCATGCAGGAGTACCTTCCTCCTGTGCTCTTCCTCCTTTGTTCAAGGATCTTTTGGGAATTTTCAGGAGAACATCCCTTTGGGGATTTAAGAGTTTCTAGACACTCCTTCTGCTAGGAATGGGAATGAGTGCCTGGCCAAGGGAAGGTTTTTGGGCACTGAGGAGCACCCGGCAGGCCCCAATGAGTTTTCTGGGAAAGAGGAAGAGCATGCAGGGGGAGGAATGTCAGAGGTGACTTAGAAATACTTCTCCATCCATTACTCTGCTGGGCGGTCCTTTCGAGTCACTGGCTGGCTTTGTTCTCACCAACATCTGTAAGAGATTACAGATGCCTTCCTCGCCAAGGACATGGACGGGATCTATAAATACCACGAGCCGGGGGTGCTGCTGTCAGAGGAGAGCTCTACCTGGGTGGCCTGGAGGCCAGCCACGCACAACGGCCCCGGGAATGCAGGCTGTGTCCCTAGCCAGGCACCCCAGAGAAGTCTGGAAGGACTAGCACAAGGTGGTGACACCACAGGCAGGGTCTTACCTGGGATGTACTGCTGTGTGGCCAGAGACAGCTGGAAATGAACCCAGGAAATGGGAGCACAGGACTGGGTGGTTCTCACAATCCATTCCAGCACAGATATCTGCTCCTCACTGGTCTTGAGCAGCTCATATGGTTTTTCACCTAAAACTAAATTGATCCCTTCAAGGGCACAAGGGTTAGTCAGCTTTTCTTCTTTTCTTTTTTTTTTTTTGGCAAGAACTTGTAAAGATGAGATAATACCTGCCCAGGTACCATGGTATGGGCACTATTTAAAGAATACAAACAGAGCAGAGCTGTTAATGCTCCCAACTTCCCTGTTTCAACACCACTCCCCTGAGACCGTCCTCTAGTTCCTGACTCCACCCCAGGCTCTTGCTCGGAGTGTCACAAGCCTTTGTGCAGTTTATGCAATGCTAACACTGTCCGGCAGGAACTGAACTCACCAGTGACTAATTGCTTGAGCACATCACTCAGCTTTTCCCACTAAAAACGGATCCTGATTTTATAAGCTGTTAGAAGCCTGAAGATCCAGCACTACACTAACATGTTGTTAGCCACAATTATCCCCTTTCTGACAAAGGGTTCCTGATTAGGGCTGTTGCATATTCATCCGTAGACTGCGCCAAGCCTGGCTTTGTTTTTCAAGGTCGAGGATTGCATTTCTTTGGATTCAATTCCCAACCTAGACGTAGATTAGAAGGCGGGAGAGGAGGAGGCAGCTGAGGTTGCTGGAAGCGTTGAATCCTCACGGTATTGCTCAGAATGCTCATCACAAGTGTGCCAGACATGCCAGGTGAACCATTCATCCTCCCAGGTTTTGTGGGCTTGGTTAGGTGAGCTGGGCAGCCTCAGAACTGACCCTGGCTGCAGGTATGACATGCTAAGGTCAAAGAGTGGGGAACCCCTAAGCTCCCCTGGTGCAAAGGATGGGTGCTGGGCTTCAACCCAAAACACACTTCCAGCAGTCAAGGCTTCATCAGCTCCTCCTTTGGGGACCTGTCCCATTTGCTACCATGGGAGAAGGGAAAAAAGGAGCACTTAGTCAGGATGGAATATTTAATGGAGGAACTTGAGCTGCTCTCCCTTGCTGATTCCTTCACTTAAAAAAAAAAAAAAAAAAGGAAAAAGAAAAAATAGAGGAAGAAAAGGAAAAAATAATTACTTCTCAGCCTCTAACCTTTCCAGCAAGTGACTTTGTAATAAATAATCCACATGTCTCTCCAGTGCAATCCATCAGCAGGAGTGCCTAATTACTTTAGACTCATTTTGAAAACCCTTCCAGTGACACTTTCAGATAAATAAAAAATTAGCATGAAACCAAAGCAGTAACCCACAGAAAGTTTCCCCACTTCCCTTAGTTCTCTTCAAGTGTGGGTTGATGCCTGAAAGGCTCCATGCCCAGAGATGTTTTCCCCTGTCATGCTGAAAGGTGAGCATGGGTTGCAGTTCAGGGTACAGGGAAATCAGTGTGGAGTGTCCATGGGGACACCCTACTCCAGACATGCAGATGATTGGAGAAATACCTGGAGACAGTCAGTGCAGCTGCTGTGTAAGATTTCCTTTTTTCTGAATCTCTTTCCTTTGGAATTTTCTAATATTTGTTACTAAGAGTGCATTCCGGAGGCAAGGAGGCTCCAGTTTCCTTCTTGGAGTTGATAATTGATCCCCAGCTGCACTGTATTCTGCATTTCCTCTTTCTCTCTCATTCCCAAGATCATGGCTGTGAGAAGGCACCTAAAAGCTTCCCTGAAGTCTGTCTCGGATGACTTTCCCCCCTTGTACCTCACACCACTCCCACCAAGGATGAGGGGCACCTGCTGTGTGATTTCTGGAGTGACAGGTGCCCCAAGCCCTGTGCTCCTGCTCAGCATTCTGGGCATGCTGCAGCACAAAGGCTGTGACAGAGAAGACTGTGGTCACTAGAGAAATTCTCTTTGTAATGGGTCTGTGGTCTAGCAGAGACAGGAGAAATTCCCAGTGCTCCTTGCCTGTTTCCCACTGCTGTGTCTACATCATTTGTGATGTAGAGGGATGACTGAGTGCATGAACACAAATGCAGTGTTCCTTGCTGGAGTGCAGTGAGGTGTTGCATGTAGCAATGTTCTGGTTGGATATTAGGACAAAAGTCCTTAACTGAAAGAGCGGTTAAGCATTGGAACATTCTCCCAATGGAAGTAGTGGGATCACCACCTCTGGAAGTGTTAAAAAAACGAGTCAGTGTGACACTTGACAGTATGGTTCAGTGGGTGGGCATGGTAGTGTTCAGTCAAAAGCTGGACTTGATGATTTTGGAGGTATGTTCCAACCTTAATGATTTTATGATCCTATGAATTTCATTACAGTGTCAGTGAACTTGTTCTAGTGAAATACCCAGTCAGCCACTAAAAAGGGTGTTCAAGGCATCCTGTTGCAGTTATCCTTAAGGGTTCAGTCACAGTGAGGGGAAGAAAAGACACTCAAGTGTGTTGTTGCATGAAGACATTCAGGAGCTATGGGTGCTCACAGTGCCCAGGGACACAGGGGCTCTCCCCTCCTGGAGGGGGTGACAAGAAAGCAAGGGACAGATAGCTTGGCTTGAGAGTACTGGAGGATACAGGGTGCTGGGGGTGCTGTCATGGGTACCGTGGCTGTGTTCCTGCAAGTTTTGCATTTGCTGGGGCTTTTACCTGCAAACTGCACCTCTTTGTCACAGAATCCACTACTCCATGTGCAGGTAGTAGAGATCACGATGGGACAGCTCCTTCCACTTGCAGCACAAGTTGTTTTTGGACCCCATTTGTGTCTGCAAGGAATGTTTATCATAAAATAAGAGAGATATTAACTTCTTGATATTTCCAGAGATAAAATTAACATCAAAAAACTGAGCCTGAGTTTCATTTTGTAAAGGACTAAAAGCACCTCATGTCTTTGGCAGCTGAAGGTTGGAGCCTTCTAAGAAGACTTTGTCCACCTCTTCTACCTCATCTTCACACTGCGCTTCTTCATTTCCTTCTTTATCTTCTCTCATGTCTGTGCTTAGAGCCTCGGGCAATACCCAACAAGCATTCAGAAACTAAAAACAAGCAAACCAAAAGAAACAAAATTAAATATATGAGAAAAGCAGGCCCAGAACCAATAAGTTCTGATTTCACTGTAGGTTACTGCAGCCGAGGCAGTGGTGTGTCAGGGGAGGAAGATGCTTAAAAAACCTCCACAGGAGAATTAATTAAACGAATTTCACTCTGCCAATTGTTTGTTATTTTTGCTGACCTCACCAAGTGGATTAATATTTAATTAGCCTTTAGGAGAAGTGGAAAGCACTTATTAACCTGTTATGTCAATCTGTCAGGCCTGGGGTCTCAGGACAGGCGCTGTTACCATGAAACAATAGAAATATCAAGGTCTATTTCTCTCTGTCTCAGCTGTTTTCCCTGTTGGAAAGTGGCTTTTTTTGGGGGAAAAAGGGAGGTGACCCACTATGCCTAACTGAGGAGTGTCTAAAAGTGTGTGTTGCAAATCTAGATGTCTTTTAGAGACCAGAGCAAGAGCTAAGGAAGCCATATGTGCTGTCCCAGGTGCAGGTGGGAAGCACATATGGATATATTATCCCCTTGGAGGTATTTTAGAACTCAGACTGGATCTCATCTGCTGTGATGCTGGTGACTAGGGAAGGATTTGGGCTTTCCTTCATTTTTCTTGCTTAAAAAACGTCTTCCCTTATACTGTGTTTATAGTTATCATAGCTCAAGAAGTGCTAAACTTGGTGTTGACATACCCTCATCAGTGGGGACATGCAATGGGGCCCTGCAAGACGCAGAGGTCCTGTGTGAGTCTCCATTAAAGGAAAGCTCTAAAACTGAAGACAGGATGAACACAGATGGCAGAACAAGAAGCCCATCCCCACCGGTAGCAAAGAGCAGAAGGTCTTCTGTCCAACATCTGAGCTCACATAAAGCTGGTGAGTGTCACCTCGGGATAATGACCACGTCTGCTTATCATGGGGCTGGGGCTGGCCCAAAAGAAATAAAACCTCAAACACAATTAAACCCTTAGGAAACATCTCCGGCAAAACAGTTAGATGAATGTTGTGTACAGGTTAGTGAGGCTGGGAGGAGCTTGGAAAGATAATGGCTAAAGCTCTAAAGTAGATGAATATGGTGGAAGTTCTCCCAATTGCTGGGCATGGCCACGAGTTGCCATCTTAACTTACTGTTCAGAGAGGAGCCAAAGTGTTTTCTCCAAATCTCCCCAAATCCTGATGGCCTTGAGCATTACACACAGCTTTGATTTTGTTTTAGTGAATCAAAACTAAACTTCAGGTTACAATAACCCACTGGGTCTCTCTTGGCATGTTCAAAACCTCACCAGAAATACCAAGCAGCATCCATACCCTGGATTTACTGTCTGGCAAGGACACCAGAGAGATGCCAACTACCACAAGAGCCAACCTGTCATCAGAGTTAGGAAGCTTCAGAAGACACCAAAAAAGACAAACCATAATCAGGAAAATATGGGGCTGTTGGCAACTGGGTGTGGGCTCCTGATTCCCTCTGACTCTCTGTATGAAGAGGCAAAATAGCAAGCAGAGGCAGGTGTGCCTGGAGATGAGCCCCAGGCATGTCACACTGGTTGCCAAGGGTCATGCTCCTCTCCTTTCATTCTGTGCCAGCTCTTGCAAGCTCTGTCCGAGCCTGACCACATCCTGCCTCATCCCATAGGGCAAGGACACTGCCTGCAATGCCATCCTGCCTGGACAGCGTGCCCTTGCTGCCGTTCTGTGACAGACCATATCATTTATTATTATTATTTTTTCAAAATTAAAATCCTCCTGAGCTTATTAAATAGGGATGCTGATAGGTAATTAAATCGCAACTTAATTAAATCTGCCTGCTCAATCCAACCACGGCGTGCTGGCTACTCTGCAATCCCTGTGAGAGGTGCTGTCGGTGGAGAACGGCAACGTGAATTAAACAGCATCTCGCTTGGCACTGCCACCTCCCTGCCAGGCACAGCGGGAAGGGGACCAGGGGGTGTTCCAGGCATGCAGCAACCCATTGCAATAGGAGGAGCTGGGGACCCACAGGGGACCCAACCTGCCATTGTAAGAGTTTTTCAGGCAGGGCCTGACTCCCTCCAGTGTGGCAGGACCAAACCAAGGCGCTGGAGGCAGGCTGGAGGCTTTATGGAGCTGCTTTGTCATAACAAGATAGTGTTGAGCATGAAATGGTGGGCAGGTAGGAAAGGACTTTACCCCCACTGTTCTGCAGCACCTCTTTGGGGTGAAGGCCACAGTCTGGGATTGCAGAGAGCCTGAAAAGACAGGAATTTGGATAGGGGAAGGGCTGTGGCTGGGACACCATTTACCTGGGCTGGTTGTTCCTTCTGCACTTTGGGATAGAGCTAAAAGTGCTGCAGGATGCTGTGTATACTGATGTTGAGCTTGGCAGATGCTCAGTCCAGGGATCAGAGGACAAAAAATCATCAGGACAGTGTTCCTGTGGTCTCCTGCTCTTTCTGGTGGGTTTTGCAGATACAAGGCTGCACTACAAATGCCAACCTCAGCCCTGGCTCTGATCCTCGGACTTTGTTGCCTTCCTGTCTCTCTGGCTCAGTTGTTCCTAAAAAGGGGCCAAAGGCAGCAACATGGAAAAATAACCAGACAATCTTGCTAAATAATCAGTCTGCTCATCCCAAGGAAAATAGATCTTGGAAAGTATTCCCCTTTTTTATTTCCCCCCTTTTTCATTTCAACACAGCCTCAGCTTGCTATCTTTCCCAAATTTCTGATGCTGTGGCTGCCTTTGCCCAGTCTTGGCAGGCAGCAGTGAGGGATGAGCAGCCCAAGGACAGACACTCTCTCTTCCTACCCCATGGACTCCCCTTTGAGAACACACCACCTCACCTAACAGCAGCAAGTCCCCATGGCTGCAGAGCTGAGAAAAGACCTTGCTTGCAATGCTGCCTTGTCACCACTCACCCTTCTTTGCCAGATCTGGCCCTGTGCCCACCTCAGTTAAACCCTGTGATACCACACTAGTTATTCCTTCACCCTGCCCACAGGGCAAAATAATCACTACTGCACACACAGGAGTTTTTTGTCTCATGCTGCTATGGCCTCCTCACAGTCCCAGCAAGACCCTTGAGCTCTCCTTTGGCCATGGAGCCCCACAGTGTAAGCACCATGCTCACAATCACTGAGGATTCCCCAAATCTGCAGGATACAGGTACTTGAATATGATCCAGGTCCCTCTGCAATCCTGCAGGAGGTGATAGAAGAAAACCTGAATTAAAGGGAAAAAAAAAAAAAAAAAAGAGTCCTAAGGTCAGCAGCATCTAATGAAAGGCAAAACCCCAAAGAGATGGACGAGATGGACAAACCACGGGAAGCCTATTCAAGGGTGACTTTCACACAGTAATCTTGGGAGATCAAATTCCTAATCTGCTTTTCCCTCAGAGACAGAGGAGTGAAGTGAAAGTCCTACTGGGATTAATGTTTAATGCTTGAGTTGGCAGGTGATGCCCTGTGTCAGGACGCTTGGGTTCCCTGCTCTGCAGCTGAGAGACTGGTACATGAGCTCGACCAGCATCTACCCCGGATATTGGGGATGACCCTACTCTGAGGCAGAGGTCAAGGAGAGGTTGCCAAGTTCAGGATTCCCCACATCATTACAAAGCGTTGTGCACTGGGGCTGCAATAACAGATGAGTTGTCCTGTCTCTATCTGCTGGGGCATGTGAAACTTCAAACCTCCTAATTATTTTAGAGCCACTGAGGTGAGCCTCTGGAACACAGCATCGAGCAGGGCAGTTGTGAGAAAAGGCAGGTCATTCCCACTGCTAAAGCTGCATTTCTTCTCCTGGTGGGGGACACATGTGGCAGGGAACTTCTCTGCTGGAAGTCCACACACGGCAGCTTCAGCTCCTGTACTCCCCACTGGGGAGAGACAGGGATTGAAGGAGAAATGGGTTCAGCTGCAGAGGAACACAGGGGGACACAGCCTGGGAGACAAGAGAAGACCCTAAACAGGATAAAGACATAGGCAGACCACAGGACACACAGACAAGCAGCTGTAAACCCTGACTAACTCTCTGAAACAAAGGTGATGTTAACAGTGTCACCTGGGGAGAAGGTTTTATTTTCTCTTCTCTACCATCAGTAGACTTTCTCCCTTGGGACTACACAGCCTTAATATTGAGGGTAGGCTTTGAAGGCCAGGCATCCACAGAAAATGGCCAGTTTTTCAAAAATATTTTACATACATTCCCAAACCCTTTGAGGCAGCGAGTCACCTTCAAGTAATGAATGTCCATCAGAATCTCAGCAGAAGTTTTAAAAGCAGTTAAATGTGACCTGATTTTAGCTTCTCCAGGATAGCAATGGGAAGTACCAGAAGGTCTTCTCTGAGTAGGTGCCCTACTGTGCTCTGAAGCTTTGGGAGACACTGATGATGAACCTTCTTCTATCTCTTGCAGAATAGCTCAGACCTCTTATTAGTAAGACAGATAGATTAGTTAATAGTTAGTAGATGGTTGCTGAACTTCACAGCCAACAGCCTTGAAAATGGGATGCCTGAGTCACATTTTTGGAATAAGAAAATTATGTTTTGTATCTAGATGTTACCACTGTCCTATCACATGAGAGCAAATCCATTAAGCCCCACTCCTTGTGTCTGGACAATTATTATTTGGGTACAGAAAAGAATCGACATTCTGCTGTGCCCCCCTTCTCTTCTTTGACAGATTGTTTGTTTCTGTCATGTGTCCCAGGTGGTGCTGAGACATGTCAGACCACAGGGCAGCTTGAAGTTATGGGACAAACTGTAGGTAATTTGGCAGGAGAACATTAAAAAGCAAGAGGAGGAAACTATAAATTCAGAGTGTAACCACCATAAAGAATTCTCTTAATTCCCAGCCAACCTCTTAAAAGCACAGATAGCTCTTCCCCCTGCCCACAGGATGCCTTTCCCTCTCTTTAGGGTGTCATGTTATAGCTAAGACAACAGAATACCATGGGAACAGTGGCCCTGATGGGTTTCACATGTGTTACAAGACCTGGTGATGCTGGAATTTTCTTCTGTGCAGTATCAAAGGTTTGTCATCTCATGACCCTGCTTCATTTCTCCCTCTCTGCTGAAGGGCTTCATCTCATCCCTCATCTTCTCATTGGTGAAGACCAGCTATCTGCCTTTAGAGGTGGGAGTGAATCATAACCCTGAGCTGAAATGGCTGCAAATCCCATGGCAACATCCATGAACATTTATGAGGCTCCTTTCTGATAAAATAACACAGACAAGCCATCAAAAGCTTTCCTTGTCTCCTTTTTGTGTCTTTCCAGGGTTGTGGATCATGGAGAAGCTGCATGTGAGGCTGAGATCTGCTTTCCAGCAAGACATGACTCACAAAGGGTCCTAACTTTCCTTTCCCCAGCCACAAGTAGTTAGTGGAATTGTTCCTTCTGCTTAACCAGAGCTGAATTTCTTGCACCTGAAAAGCACTGAAGTGCCTAAATCATGTTTTCAATAGCAGGCATTTATAAGCCCAAATCTTGCAGATTTTCCTTCCAAACTGTTAACATAACAACAGCCTCTTGTCCCAGCTAGACCAGGATCTTCTCATTTACACTTTCCCTCCATTTACCCTCTTTCTGGTTATCTTTTAACCAAAGATCATTGCCTGATTCTCATTCTTGGTCATGGTTTAAGGGCCAGTGTTTGCTCTGTGAGGAGGAACAGGAAACACTCAGATCTTTTCCATCCCCATTTAGCTGGTTGATTCCCTGTCCCATGCAGTGCTCTCCTGTCTTGCAGGCACATCTGCCTGCTCCTGTGACCACGGGGTCAAGTGCACAGCAACCAGTGGTTGGAAAATTAGCTATAATTCTTTTGAACTTTAGAGTATGAAAAAGAAAATGAGTTTCTGAGGGAAATTGATGGAAATCTGTTTCTAGTTTTTCTTCAAAAAGAAATTATAAATGGTAACTTAAAAACGACGCAAAAGAAACTGCAGAGGAATTAATTTTTAAAAGGCCCCTTTTTTTGAGAGAAATTTAAAAGATTTTTGCAAGAAAACATTTCACTGATCTGGCCATCTTATCTCACTTACTGAATAGTACTGGTGAGCTTTCCCTTTCTGCTTCAGAGCCTATTTATCTGCATTGCTGTTCTTAAAGGCAAGCACCTCTGATGAGGGTTTAGTTGTAGTGTACAGATTGTTGGAGAGGAAAATTCACATTCAGAGTTTTTTTGTGAATATATAAGTAGTTTAAACCTGGACTTAGCTGAGACAAGTTTTCTGACATCAAATATTAGCTAGTGATACAGAGTTGAGCATTTACACAGGGAACAGCAGAAGAATGAAGAAAGTCAGGAAAGAGCAAACTGAAGGGGACTTTTTGAAAGGCAGAAAGAGCTAGACCCAAGCATGAAAGAGCAGAAAGATACTAGTGCAAGGAAAATGGGGTATGACATGAGAAACAGCAACGGGAAATACAAAATGGGACCTGACAAACTAAGGATAAAGACAGAGAGAAAGAGAGAGAGAGAAAATGGGTGGATTAGCCAGGCACAACAAAACAAAGAGTAAATCTGGTATTTTTTATCTTTGTAGAACAACAAAGAATTTGCTTTCTGCAACACTATTTTTGAATGTAGGCATGTTGCAGAAGACTGTAAGGGAAGACAGTGTCTGAGTGCCACCAGCGAAGTGATGGAATGTTGGATCAATGTTCTCCACCTAGGAGGTGCTACGTCTTCAGGTTCTAAAGCAGGTCAGGACCTTGTATCTAACCTTAGCTGGTGTTACTCAATGACATCAATGATTTTGGTGTTGTTGAGTCTCTGAACCAGCTGCTGGCAGGAAGGACTGCCATGTGTACACAGCACAATGTCACACAAACCTTGAAAAAATGCGGAGGCTTCCCAGCTGTCTGTGTGCATGAAGCATGCTCCTTCTCCAACACTGATCCTGAGGGAAACGGCCAAGAGGAGCTCCAGAAGGTCAAAATGAAATGAAAACCAATGAGACTTTTTGCTACTTAATGGTTGCAAAGGAAAGTTGGTCTACCTCTTGGATCATGCCTCTCCCACCCATGCTGACCACCCTAGACTGTCCTCAGTCTCCTCTCCTGCCCTGTTGCACCTCTCGTGGCCCTTCTCGTTCATAGCATCGATCCCTCTGATGTCCAGGTCCAGTAATTGGGGGAGCAATTAGGTAAACATGTAGGTTTGGAGGGGAGGGGATTTACACCTCCTGTTGCCCTTGCAATGAATTACCAGGGCTGTTAATGGGCTGGTGCCCCAGTGCCTCGTAAATCGTGCGAGTGAGGCTGAGCGGTGACGGGTGGCTTTGATCTGGACACGCTGCCCTGCCATGAACAGGAAAAGGAAGAGGTGATTTTTCATGGGTTACTACTCACTCCAGCCTCCAAGTTTTCCACTCTGCTGAAACTTTGACAGTGTCTAATAATCCATCAGTGAGGCTTTCCTTGCTCTGCTTCCACTCTATTACTACCTTCATGTTCCCATTTAGCTTCTTTCACACGGACCCCGGAAAGGTTGACTGTCTCCCACCATTCAAAGCAGTTTGGAGGATGGGAGCAAGAGCTGGGGTCACTCCACACACTTCCTCTGAGGAGAGGAGTCAAAAAGTGGATGCTGAGATGTAGGGAGTTAGTCCTTATCTGCAATTCTGGGAAGAAACCTTCTAATGGGATCTAATGCCCTATTACCTGTAGGGATAAAGGCACCACCTTTAAACCTGAACTAGGCTGATTCTTCACCAGGTGCCATTTTCCCAGGATGAACCCTTAACTATAACCCTTTCATACCAGTAGCTCACGGGGATTATCTTTTCACCACGCAGAGCAACAAACACAGCGTGGTCTGTCCCATTTGCTTGTGATGTTGGGCTGCCTTTGTGCTGCCAAGAGGAAAGCACACCAAGATGGTTGGCCTCCATGGGCTCCTTTGACAGATGCATGGGCAAACCCATCTCCAACACTTCGATCAACTGCAGCTCTCCACTTCTGAGCAGCAGTGCCCCGCTGTGCTGGATGTCTCCCATTCCCTGGAGGAAGTTCTTCTCCCTTCTTGGGTCTTGCCACTTTGAGGATACCATTATCTACAGTTAAAAGAAAAAAAAAAAAAAAAAAGAGGAAAACCAACCAGAAAACCCTTCACTGAAGAGCTATTAAAATCCAGGTGAGAAACAAGACAGGAAAAATAAAGCATCACTGATTCACTGAGTGATCTGAGATGTGTCTCTAAGTCCACATGCCTAATGGGGAGCAGTAACACACCTACTGGAGGGGGATTACGTAAATGTCACAGTGTTTGACATTGTTGAAACCTTTAAGGACCTCAGAGGAAAAGCAGAAAGAGGCCAGGAAGTCACCTGAGGTGAGAGGGTTGGATTTCTTAGGGTTCATTTGAGATGCTCTAGAGTATCTGCCATGATGGCACAACATGAGTTTTCTGCAGATCTCTTGTCACATCTTCCAGCCATGCCTAGTGTCTCAGATACTTCAGGATGTCTCAAGTAGTGCAATCCGTTTGGATACCTGAGTAGGGTCTTTTGTCACCTCCTTTTTCACCAAGGGCTGCTGCTTAGATTTATTCTCCAGGCTCATCATTTCTCTTGACCGGCCCTTCCTTCTATCTCCTATGTATTAGACCAATAGATTGCATTCATTCAATTATGTGTGTTCTGCCTTCTGAATGGAACAGAATCCTCAGAACTGCACTGTTTTCTTAGACTAATGAATTCTTTGAGGGGAGTAAAAACCACCTCAGTAATAAATCCAGACTGTGAAGGCTTGATGTATCTGTTTTTCTGTTCGCCTCCACTGCTGCTAGACAGAATTAGCCCTCACCTAATACAGAGTGCAGACTTGATACAACCTTGTTTAGCACAATTGGTTTGAATCTATTATATTGACAATATCAATTTGTGTAATTCCTGCATTAGGATTTTGCACTAAACTGTATTTGAAAGGAGCTGTTGACCTTGATTAGCTCTTTAATTGTGGTTAAAATCCAAAGTAATACAGATACCAGCCCTGATTGTGGAAGGGAAGGGCCACGCCATGTGACAGTGCAGTCAATAAGTGCCACATTCCCCACAGACACAGCTCCTGTGGTTTACAGGCTCTGGGTCTCACCACTGCCTTGGTTCACCCATTTGCCTTCACTTTGACCATGCCCTTGGGGCTTCACCACTGGGGGTGGACTGTAGGAGCAGGCTCTCCAGGTCTGGTCCCCTGGACACAGTTCAGCTGAGTTATCCTGCTGGCTCACACCACCTCTGCTCCTGTAGGCTGGTGGGATTTTTTCCCTTTGCTTTCCATCCTAAATAGAACTGTAGCAATGCTGGAAACATGGGCTGCTGAGAAAGGGATGGGAAGGGGTCTGTCTGCAAAGCTAAATTTTGGTGGCAAAGGTTGCCTGACTCACTTTGTGGTCTCTTAGCAGCAGAACAAAAAGAGGAGTTTGATTAGAGTGCTTTAAGAAGTCCACATCTGCCTGTCAGTGCCCAGGTGTCTGCAGGGACTGTGGGATAGTGTTGTGGGCACCCTGGAGAAGGGATGGACAGGTTTGCAGGCCCTAAGCTCTTATTGAAACTCAACAGAAGCTGGGTGCCTAATTCTCCAAGGACTGCAGAAGAAGCTCAGCTGTGTGCCCTGAGGTCTGCACTGGTGCAACTGTTCTGTGTGAAAAATGCCAGGCAGGAGGAAAGGCCATTTCCAGGACTCCCATGTGCTGAAAGGGAAAATGGATGGGATGACGCCTGGAGGGGGGGAACCCTTTTAAGTCAATGAGGAATTCTGCCAGAAAATAGCAGAAGGAGCAGTTCAGCAGGAATTACACAGAAGAAAAAAAATCTGGCAAGAGACACAGCCTGAAAGATGGAGCACTTCGTTTTGGGCAAACTGAATGTTTCAATTAAAAATGACAGAGCTGCGATCCTTTAAGAGCAGTCAGAATTTAATAAATTTTTCATGAATGGAAGCAGCCTCTATCCTGAAGACCTGACAGACTCTCTGCTCTTTGGCTGATCATCTGTTTTCCTGGATCTACATCTTCCTGGCATCAGATGGGATTGCCAGCCACGGATCAAAGAAAAAGAAGCACAAAAAGGCCCACCAGGCATCTTGTGCTACATATGTGTGTAGAATACAGTGGGCAGAGGGATGGCAGGGAGGGAGAAGGTTCATGGGAAGGAGGAGTAAACCAGCAGTGGAAAACAGGACACAGAGATGAAAGAACAGGCTGTGAAGAAAACTAGTATCAAGGAGAGGAGTTTTTGAAAGACAAGAGTAGAGCAGTGGAAGTGGAGGAAAGGAGGAGGGAGAGGGAGGAATGTCCCTTCTGTGCCTGGGAAAAAGACAATAAAAGCTGTGGACTCTTGTCACGCAGGACAATCCCAGCACTATTTACTGTTTGCTCATTTAACCTGGTTAATTTTTAATAATGTTGAAATTTTCATTTTAATAATTTAGGTAAATTATTTATTAAACCACAGGATAAAGGAATCATAGCAATTATGAATTGACAGTGTTACCTGAGGCTCATGAAAAGGTAAGGGGTTTTGCAAAGTCCTTGTTATTGGATAAACATTAAATTAGTAACGGCTTCACATCCAATTCAAATTGCCTTCTTCCAAGTCTAAGATTGCTCTCTCTAGCTCTCTTCTGGGAAGGAGCACTGTGGGCAAAGAGGGTGGCAGGAGCCACATCTGTCCTGTGCAGGGCTCAGACATTTTTCCCAGGTGTCCCAGTGGAGGGGATGAGGCATTCTTTCCATCAGAGGATGGCAACAAGGTGCCATTCACTGCTCTGATCGTGTAGAACAACCCAGTATGTTAATCGGACAAGAAAGCTGGATGGGTCTTGTCTGGCTGTGCCTATCAGAGGAGGAGAGGAGTGGTGGCTTTTCTGGTACAAGAAGTGTCAACAGAGGCTTGCTGATACTTCCCACCTCTTGCTTATATAAGGGGTCCTTATTATATTCTGGTTATGCAGCCTCCCAAAGCAGCTCACTGAGTGGGAACTGACTGTCTGGTGCAATCTGCCTCAGGAAGTATTCCTGAGGAAACAGAGATCCAGCTCTGGAAGACCCCAAGGATGTTCTGTAGATGCTGTGTAGAAATCTACACAAGAAGAAAAAGTACCTTTTCTGATCAGAAATGGGTGTTCTACAACTTAGGGACTTGTATTGGGATTGCATAATAAAGCCTTAAATATTTGAAAGGGTCAAACTAACAAGCTTCAAAAACACCGAGGGAAGGGAGTATCCAGATACTCTCTGAAAGAGCAACAAGTTTTGCTTTAAAGTAGAAATCTAAATGGAGGATAGTGAGAGAAGGGAAGAGGAAAAGCAAAGACAGGATCTGGAACCTGGTGGCCTTGTCCAACAGAGCCCTGCAGTCAGCATCAACACAGACCTGCAGAATTCAAACCAACCATCCTCAACTTAATAGCAATCCCAAGTTTTAAGTGTTGCAATAAATCAGAGCCACGTTTGCATTTTCATATTTTGTGATGCTTAATTTTCAAGCATTTTGTTTTAATTACCAGTTTCCAATCATTTTTATGTTAGCTCTGAGTGCCTTTCCTACATTCTCTTCTCAATAATTAAAACTTTTTTAATAACATTACTTTCAATCAAAGAATTTCAATTTATCTTCTAACTTAGTTCTATCCTAATAAGTTTTTTTTCCCTGGGAATTTCCTAACATTCAGTAAAGAAAATAAGCATTTCTAGAGTAATTTTTTTTCCTTCTAACAAGTTGATAGCTTAGTTGTCTTGAAAAAGTTATTTGGAAAAGCAAAAAGATACATTCAGAGTCCTAGCTATTTATACACGAGGCAGCTCAGATACAAATCTGTTCTTCCTTCTCTTTGGTTTAAATAACAAAAGCCACTGACCAGTGTGCGAAACAAGTTGATAAACAAACATGTCCCATAGGCTTGAGAAAACATCCTCTTAGTTTTGAAGTCTTCTCAATCACACTTTCGGATCAGGCCTAACAGGTGAGAAAATACAACCTATTAACTAAGAAAATAATGTTGAACAAAGTATGTAATAGTGAACAAATGCTTAATTCAACTGTAAGACCTACCCGTTTTATAATAAAATAAAACAGCCTCGTTACAACAAACCAAAAACAAGTGAAAATATAATTCTTTACGGTCTCTAAGCCTCAAATGATTCTATACTTGCCCATCTCCAGGGTTTCTAAACTGCCAGTTTTTAAACTCTGGAGAGTTTAGCAAAATCTCTCTGAGGGATGCAAGCACCTTGCAGATGAAGTCAGGAAAACCTCAGAAACTTATAGGCAGAGAAGATACCATAGAGAGAAAATATAGGAAATAAATATGAATCATCGAGATCTCACTAATATGCTAAGGCACTAGTCAGCATTGTGGACAGTCCTTTATACCTGGATCAGCATATTCCTGAGAATATCATATTAACTGAAGACAAACAAAGCACCAACCGTGGGCATCTCAGCTCTCCTTCCTTTGCCCTCTCTCAGATTCTTCCATCAGGAGATCAAGTGATAAAATTCAAGTGTAAAAATATTTTCTTACTGTGACTCAATGACAAAGAAAAAAAGCTGAGCAGCTTTTCACCAGAAAATGTCATTCTGCAAAGACATGGGGTTTGTTTGGAATCCGAGTGTGCTGAACATTTCAATGAAAACTTATCAGAATCCTTAATGCTAGTAAAGTCCAAGTGTATGTTTTATATTAAGCAATTGTTTTTTTGCTTTCTTAGTGCGTAAGAACACTAATGCAAAGGCTATTTTAAACCTCTTCCAAGATCATGATATTACAGGATATATTGTTTGCTCCTTTCATAGTCAGTTTTTACATTTCAGCTCTTAATTCCACTACTGAAACTTCCTAGAGAGAGTCTGAGCTTCCCCTATTTCAAAACCCAAATTCACAATGGGAATAGCATTACAAGCTGCCATGGAGCTGCAGCCTCTGTAAGCAGTTCATAATCCAAGAAGCACCCAACAACCAACCCTCCAAAACCACAACTGATTCAGTGCAGGTTATTTACAGGCTCTTTAACTTCCTTCAAAATTTCTCTTCAATCTAAGTTAAGACAATTTGACACCTTCAGGTGTTCCCCAGTGTCTAGGCAGCTAATGAGCCAGGGTGGAATGAGATGCCCTTTGGGTGGAGGCTCCCAGCACTCTCAGAGGATGGAGGAGCTCCTCTTCCCCCAAAGCACCACTGTCTCACAATTTCTTTTTTCAGAGAGTGTTTTCCTTGCAAGGTGGCTTTAGCCAGAAGAAGATTTTCAGGCTCACAGACCTGACCAAGTACATTATATTATCTGCCATATTTTCTGCTGCTGAGCAGAGACTATTAACTACTTAGTGGAGCCCACACTAAGATAAACCCTTAAGGGTAGGAAGCAATTCATAACAACATCTGATTACTTAGAAAAACTCTTCCTAAACTTCTCTTTGGCTAGCAACAACAAAAGTCTCTGCTTGTGCTTTTCCATGTCTCATCACTGCTGCCATTGCTCTTGGATATCCATGTTTACAGCTATTTTTCAGAAAAGGCTCCAAAGCTGAACAGAAGATGAGAAGTCTCCAGTGGTCACCACTTAGCTTTGGGTCAGTCCCATGGGCACACAGAGACATTCAGATGCATGTTCAGGAGCAGCACACCAGGGAACAGCAACAAGCCCATGCCTTTGCTGCAAAGACAGGCATGGAGCTACTGAAAAATCTAACATGGCCAATGCTGCTGTTTCTCAATACAAGGTACCCCCTTGCTCTGTACTGCTACCCCGTCTTCCACCATTCCTCCCATCCTTCTCTCAGGCAGGCCAGTCAAGGACACTGCACGTGTTTGTCTTTATTTTAAGTTACCAACCATTTCCCTCACTTTTTTTTTTTTGGGTTATCAAATTCTTTCAAAATTAAAAAACAAAACAAAACCAAAACCAAACCCCAAACCACAAACCCCTCCTCCTTCCCTCCTTCCCTGTCCCTCCCTGCCATGTTCCCAAGGTGCCAACTAATCTCCGATGCCCAGCTTGTACACAGCCACCTCTAATTGCTCCTGCATTTTCATCTGGTGTAAGTTCAGCCATCGCTACAGCTGCCCCTCCTCCCTCCGGGAATTCACACCTTCATTATCACTCTTTACTGCAGAGCCGTCCGCAGGCTCCCGGCTCCGAGCAGCAGCTCCGATAAAAAATAGAGCAGCTTTTCAGTGGTTTCAATTTTAATTACCAGCATCAAGGCAGCTCGCATTCTCACCAGGCTGTTTCGCACTAATTAAAGTGAGGAGGAGTTTATGGAAGGGACACCAACTCCACTTCACTCCCTCATCTATTATTTACAGACAGTAATACAAATAATTTCCAATTTAAACAGTCTGAGCTGGCCAGCAAAGAGGAGGGAGAGGTGGGGAGAACACGAAGCAAGGAGAAACTCAAATAAAGAGCAGAAACTAAGAGAAGGGGATGGAAAATCGACTCCCAGTGCCCTCTAGTGGGATGATTTCCTGAGGGGTCTTGAGGTTGGAGGTGTGAAGATGCCCAGGAGGCTCAGCGAGTTGACAGATGTTGGTTTCTCCTTGCCTGGCCTCACCAGTGACCTTCACGATGTGACCAAGCAGCAGCAAAAGATCATTTTGGACAAGGGTCCAGTTTGCTCTGCAGCAGTGCAGAGGGTTTGGTCCCATGCTGTTTGTCACTGGTGGTGCTTCATATTTCCCATGGGCATGGCAAGGTGCTGTTGGAAATAGGCTCTAAAAATCCAGTCTGGGTGAGTTCTGGGCTAGGAGACACCCCAATACTGGGTGTCCAGTCCAGCCTGAAAGCACTGGCTCTGACGGGGTGTGAGCCTGGGATAGAGTTGAGCTGCAGATCATGAACAGGGTTTTCTGGGTGTCGTGGGAAAATCCCTGTATCTTGAAAATATGCTATCCACATGGACAACCAACTTCATCTGTCAGCAGATAGGGTTTCCCAAAGCCAGGATTGTTTTGCTGCCTGGTCTCTCTCTCCCTGGATGGAAAGCGTTCTCCATCCCTCAGACAGGCTCCAATCAATCTCTCTCAGCGAAACATGTGTCAAGCCTGGAAGTTTTATGGGTTTGGAGGAGAAACCCTGAGGATGAGCCAGCACACACAGAGGTAGGTGGTTCCATACCCATGGAAACAGGGCCTATGAGCAGAGAATGTGGAAGACCCTGCTGCACAATAAATTTTACCATGTCAAGGAATGAAAACACAATAGTGTCTCAGCCACATTGCTTTGTTTGCTCTCGTCGGCAGAGATGAGGTGATCGATACGAGGGAACTTCTGTTATAGCTCTGATCTTTACAGGGCCCTGAAAACATGTCATCTGTGGGCCACATTCAGATTTCATTTAAACCAGTGATGATCAGGAATAACTCCAATAAGACCAGGGTTACCTGGGATTTACACCAGGCTAAGGTAGATAAGCCTGAAGATCAGTGACTGAAGGAGAAGTTTCAACATAAATGATGTTAGTACAGAAAGCAGCTTGATTGCAGCACAGGTGTGGAATGTTAATCGCTGTAGGCTTGATCCAGCATCTGTGTAAGTCAAAAGCATTTACTGCAGCATCTCAGGATTAGATCAATGTCAGGTGAAAACTCAGGGACTAAATTATGTTTCTCTCGTACCACTTCTAGAGTGTGTGAAGTGCCTGGGACTTCAGGGGAGGCATCCTGATTTATGCAAAAGAGAATCAGGCACTGCTTTCTGCTTGTTGGGTGCTTCCAGGGGATAATGATGATATTTGCTGCAATTTTACCTTGAGGTCATCAGTTCAGATCTGGGCCAGTTTGGGTGCCAGAACAAACTATTACCGAAGGCCAGCTTCTGAAATGAGCAGGGTTAAGGATGCGATAGAATTTACCACTGGTACAAGAACAGCAGATATTTCACAGATCCTCTTAACAAAACCAAATTAGAGATTACAGTTCAGGGTACATTGCTGTCTCCTCTTTGATAAAGACAAGACTTGAGGCCAGTGCTTGACTTTTGTAAAAACAAAATGAGGTCAACCCTGGTGAAGTCTTCCTCTCCTTCCAGGGTTGGTACTGAGGAGACTGTAGCTGCAGTAGCAGACAGGGGATTTGACCAGGATGAGAATGGAATCAGTTTTCCCAAATTTTGCAATTCCTCTGTGATGTTGACTTACAGAATGTTTGCTGTTGGCCTTGATTTATGAGGGAGAAGGTGAGGTGTGTCCTGACACAGAGACAAGACTTCTTCCACTCTGAGGGGTGGTTTACAGGGTTGGGCTGGGCTGGACAGATGGAGAGAAGCCAAAGCCTGTGCTGAACCCAAGAGGGCTTCAACTCCCATATCCAGTCACCCTCCTCAGGACTAATATCCCTTAAAGTTTTGGGATAATCTACATGACTTTTCTCCATGAATATACAGTGAGCACTCTGATAGCTTAGTGTTGGACACCAGCTCCTGCCATCATCACTTCTTAGCTAGTCCTGCCTCATCCACACTGCTCCACTGGCACAAAATCCCCCAGGACAGACAAGAACTGGACCTTACCACTCATTCCCATGGTATAGGGGCGTGTTGGACCCCAGTCCCTTGAGGACCTCAGAGCATCTTAGACCAGATAACATATATGGCAAAAAGAAGTAGCCAAGATGCTCAGTCCTTGTTCACATGGGTGGGTCATTAATGGAACAGCCACAGGACTCAGACCCCATTGCAGCCTCTGTGCAAGGTTGAGAGGCTTTTGTCCTAGCAAGGATTGGGTTGATGGGTGTCCCTGGGACTGCAGGGTCAGTCTCCATATACTTTTTGCTTCACATTTGATGGTGCTTGACTAAAGAGAGGGCTTGCTCATGTGCCATTGATTGGTCAGACCATAGGCAATGCTCACTCAACACTCACTGGCAGAGCCCAGCTCAGTTCTGGCACCTGACAAAGGCAGCTGGAAGCACAAATCATTTAATAACTGCTGGTGTTTGTATGGCTGTGCCAGGGTACTCCTGTGGCCAGACCTGTACATCTCTCTTACAGGCAAGTATTTACACTAAAAAAACCCAAACCACAGTGTCATATTTGCTCTCATCTGGATTCATGAGATGGATTTTGTTACATTCTCTGTGGAGAAAACCGGTCATTCGTGTCTGCAAATAAACACAGCCATTTTGGCCTTAATCGGTTCATCTCCAACAGCATCAGTTAATTGTACTTTGAAATCCCTTTTTCTGTCCTAAAATGCGCTTTCTAAACATCCTCTCAGTGCAAATATGGTAAATAACTAACCAATGCGAACAGCCACAATGCCAAAAACATTTTACAGATGTTCAGCCAATATCCATGAATGCAGACAGAAATTCCTCCTCCATTTCCAAACTCCAGCCCTGTGCAATGAGCCTGGCCCGACTTGGATGGTAACGTGCAGTTTGGTGCACCATAAATGTGACTGGTAAGTAAGAAAGGGCTTTTCACCACAGATCACAGGGAGCCCCTTCGTGGAGCTGAAATGCCTTTGCACCAAGTCTCTTGCTCCCAGCCAGAAAGTATCTTTCTCTCTGATGAGAAAAGGGGTTTTTCTAATTTATTGCTTTTATGGGATTGTTCCTCCACAGAGGCACAAATAGCAGCATATCAATAAAGCCAGTCGTTTGAAGTTGGATATTTCCACCTCTGTCACAGCAAAATAATTAAAAAAGGATTCACAAGATCATAAATTGCATGTCACCAAGGACACAGCCTCCTTAACCCTTTAAAAGCCAGGCTGTGCCCACCCATGGCCCACATTACTCAAGGCATGAAGGCACATTTGTTATTTTTGCCATCTCCATCATGAGAGCTTTCTTATCTGGTAAGAGATACACTCAGAACCTGTCTGCACAGGGAATGAACTGGCTGGCTGGTGGGATTGTAGCCCAGCTCTGGTATGCAAATGCACATATAGATTTGAGTTTTAGCCAGGCAAATGAGAATGCGTGCTGCAGACCTGCAAGAGCCCAGCATTTAGTCACATTGAAGTTAAAACATATTACAAGCACATCAGGCATTTGGGATAACATTTTCAAATATATTTGAAGAGTGGCAGCATGGAGAGGGCCTAAAAACATTTGTTCTCAGTTAAAAGCTCCTCTGGCTCCAGTTAGGTAATAGAAAAGGATGGAGCCCATCTGGGTCAGAAACTCCTGTTGTCCTGCTAATCCATCCCAGCACTGACACAGCCAGAACATATCCTGGATAATTGGAAAAAAATATGTTAATACAAGAAAAGGCATGAACATTATTTTCTTAGCTCCTGATACAACAGCCAGCTTGAGCTCCAGCCTAATTTGATTACAATAGAGGTTAACAACCATTGTAAAATTCTGCGGGCCACATCCTTCCCCCTTATAAATCCAGAGGCTGGGGGTGTAAATCTGCAGGTCTGAGTCCTCATGCACATGGGAACTGGACTCCCCAGAGTGGCAGGGCTCAGTAGAGAGGCACGAGGGTGAATTGTGTGTGTGTGGGGGGCTGTGAGCAGTGGAATGAACCAGGGTGGTAAGTGCTTGTTTCTGGGGGGAAGTACAACCCCCAGACAGGTGGCAGATTGTTGCTTTGGTGTTGCTTTCAAAAAGACCACTCTTAGAAGCATGTGGGGTCTGCTGTGTTAGGAGAAGTCCCACTGGAGGTGGATTAGTGGGAAGAACGGAACTGAGTTAAGCATGGTTTATCACAGGGCAGTGTCATTATATTGCACATACCCATGGCAATCACCAGCAGGCATAGGAGACATGTATGTTTGGCTCCTTATGCCCTCCTGATCCAAGACAAAAACCCCTGGAAAAAAAAAAAAAAAGGGTTTTTTAAGTTTTTGTTACCCCAGCAAGAGATGGTGGATACGATATGGGATGGGCCTATTTTGCTCAGCCAGAGATTTCTTATGTAAGCTCCTTAGAGGAAGAGTAAAGAAAACAGCCATTCTGGTATCCACATTTGGTAACACAGCCTAGGAGTTTTCTCGGGAAGAATGAGATTTGGGATATGTTACTCCAGAATCAGAAGCTCAGGAAGAAGTGACACCCAGTACCCAAGTGGCAGCAGCATACTCCTCAGCACACAGCTTGAGAGCAGTTCTGCAGTGAGATGTTCAGCCTCCAAATCTCCCAGTGCTGAGGTGGGAATAACTGGTGCCCTGAGCAGCCATAAAAACAGAGAGTGGGGTGGGATTCCCCTTTACTCGTGCTCTGCAAGTAACACAAGCGATAGCAAGGCTGGGTACACAGGGCAGGAAAGGGAATAAGCATCATGTTGAAGAGCCAAACACACTCAAATGCTCTCCTTAGACACAGCAAGGCTTTACCAGCCACATGAGATACAAAAACCCATAGTATGTAGGATAATACATTTTGCAGAGTGTCTCAAGATGTTTTTTTAACAAGCACAGGGTTACTTGGTTACTTACCTTATTACAGACTCAGAAAGTCAAACAAGCCTAAAATTTTTATACCAAAATATCTTCAGCTTAGTAATGATCATTAATGAACACAATAAAATTAAAACCTTAAGCCAGGATATTGGAAGGAGGAAAACAGATATCGAGTAACAACATGACTGGTGGGTGCTTGGTTTTAACTGATACCCTTTGCCAAGCTCATCTTTTGCATGGTTGTAAAATCAGGAGCAGACCCCAACCCTCGAGAGCCCTGCCCTGCCTTCTGGTCCTCTCTCAACATGACACCAAATTAGGACCCTTCAGTGGCAGAGCCACAAACCAGGCAGACAGGACTAAATGGCCCCTGGGTGCAGGATTACCAGGGCTTTGCTGGAGGAAGGGGCAGCACAGGGAATTGCAGCTCCCTCCCCATCACAGACGGGCAGAAAGGGCCTCAGGAAGAGGCAGTGCATACGGGGAAGGGCAGCAGCTGAGCCTTGTCTGGAGATCCCTGGGGACGTGCCAATGAGGAGTGGGAAAAGCAGAGGTTGAACTGCAGTGCCCAAAGCAGGACCGATAAATGGATGCGTATCAGGGAGGGAGGTGTCTGGCATGTGGCTCTGGTTAAACAGAAGGAAAAGAGGAGACAGAAAAGATGGCTTCTCTTTGGATGGACACCAGATGAGTTCAGGAAGAGCTATGTTTGCTGACCCTCTCTGATGCCACCATGGGAGAGTGGTTAGTGAAACCCTGTGGGTTGATTGAGGTATTAGGGGTCCTACAGAGACACCAAATCCAACTTCCTCTCCTGCCCTCATGGACTCCAGTCTCTGCAACCTCCAGGTTGCAAACTGAGGTCTGTAGCAGGCCATGAAACAGAGCAATATCTTTTATGGTCCAAAGCAAGACACTGGAAACCTTCATTCAGAAATCCACAGACTGGAATAAGTTAAAGTCACAGTTTTATTCCTAAATGGTAGGAATAAATTGCTGCCCTTCTAGACAATTTTTTCTATTATCTATCCAAAATAAAGCATATAGATAAATAATGAGATCTAACAGTACCTATCAGACTAGCTATAATAAGCATTTGAGAGGGATGAAATATTGTCTTATTAGGAGAGTTGAAGGTGTGAAGTTTGCCACCAGCTCCAAAGTGTAGAGATGCTCATATGACAATTGTCTCTTAATGTTCATTAGCAAACTGACAGCTAATGTAACAGAGACCTTCACATTATCATTAATCCATCAGTGGTGCTCGTGTGGCTCCCATCACCATAACTCCCCAGTGCCTCTGGCATCTCTGCAACAGCAAAATGATAACTAGTGGAGAACCCAAATATTCTGTACCTGAGCCTCTGAGCAAGTTGTGAGGAGGTCTGAAGGAGGGGAAAATACTTCTTTTCCATCCTGGGGGGAAGAGTATTGGTATTGGTTGGTCTGAGTATTTGTTGACCTTAAACCTGGATCCCAATCTTACAGAATGTGGTTGTCCCACGGGAGGATTAACTCATGCTGCAACATCAACAGCCTGATCGTGTTGGGACAGAGGCATCTGAGAAAACCTGCAGGGAGATAAAAGAAAAGACAGTGAAGAGAACATGTCTCTCCACCAGCTTTGTCCTAGTTGCCCTATTTGATCTTGAGATAAGCTGGGGGTGAGGGGCTTTTGCTTTGGTCATGAGACAGCCACTGGTCTCTGCCCCATGGCACATGGAAACCCCAAAGAAGCCAAAGCAGAAGCGGAGCCATGGCATTCACTCTGTGCACCAGTGCCAGAGGGTTGAAACCTTGGCTGTGATTTCCAGAGCTGTGGGTTCCCCAGGTGGCATTTCTCTGGGCTGGCAGAGACCCTGCTGAGGTTCATCAGAACCATCAGGAGATGCAAAGTAGGACTCAGACAGTACCAAGCCCTCCGAGCACACCACAAATGTAAATGACAGTCTCCCTTTTAATTTAAGAACGAGCAAATCCTGTTGTACTGTAGCAAACATCAACCAGCCTCCTTAAAAAATAACTCAAACATCCACCTGAACCACAGAGCACACCCTTTCCCTATTTCCATCCCTGGGACCCAAGGGAGGCAGTGCTGGGTTCCCAAGGGAGCCCAGATCAGAGCTCCCCTCACCTCGCCTTGCCCCAGGAGACGACAGTGAAACATCATTTTCTCTTTACAACCCTTTGAACTATGCTCCTGAGTAGAGACAAAGGAAAAGGGAGGAATTAATTCCAGGCAGTTGAGTGTGTTCCCTGCTCTAGCTCAGTTTGGAGTAGGTACACATAATAACAACAACATTTTAATAATAATTTAATTTATAATACGCCCCCCTGCCAAGGCACTCAACGCACTGCACAAACAATTAAAATATGATTATAATAAATAAACAGCAATAATTAAAACATCATAAACCAGACAATATCAGAGCCAAACCAAATGCTGAAAAGCAAAACAAAGCAGCATCTTTGGAGAAAGGAGATCCTCGCACAATTCATCTTCCAAATCTCCTGTTGATGTTAGATTGAAATTCTCCTATGAAGCTGTTTCTGCATCTGCAAAGATTTTGGCAGTGTCACAGTCATTAAAAAAATGGATTTTATACTACCATAAATTAACTAGAGTTTTGCATGGCTGTAATAACCCAACATTCACTTTCATTTGAATAAATTCAAAACTGTTTGCTCAAGAAACTCAGTTTATGGCACGGAGTTTGTGATGACTGCCCTGAGTTTGGGGAAAGCGCACATTCATACAGTTCATGGTTCGTAAAACGTGCCTCATTATAGAAACCAGAACGTTCTGAAGATTTAAAACCAAACCCCAAAACCGAATAACAGACCAGCCTTATCCTTGCTGTCAGCTCCTCAGAGCCAATGGGATCGGCTTGTCCCAGTTTACACAACTGGAACCAAAAGACCTAGACTAACAAAAGAAGCAATCTTCCTCCAAAACAAATGAAATTCCAACTTGTGCCAGGCGAGAGCCGTGCACTGAACTCTAATGATTAAAGGAGACAGGCTCTGTCAAGGCAGAGGTGGAACTGAAATGCAGCCAGTCGGTCCCTCTTCTGAGAAAACCTGGCACCAGCTCTCAGACAATTACATCCAGGATCCGTTCACTCGAGTGCCTCAGCTGATCTCAGTGGTTGTGGCAGCGCATGAAGGGAAAATCCTTCTCACAAACCCAAACCACACAGGGATTTCTCCATACTAGGGGAAAAAAAAGAAAAAGAACCAAACCAAACAAAACACATTAGGAGGATGAAGCCGGTGGTTTTCATCCAGCACAGAGAACCAGGAGGATGTTTTGCATTTGATCCCTCCGAGGTTTTGTTCTCATGGGTTTTACTTTGAGCTTGAAAATCCAAGAGAATCTTAAAAATCAAGGGTACAGCAAATGAAACCACGTGGTTCTCACACACAAATGCACCTTTTGGGATGGGGTCATTCAAGAAGAACCTTTAAAAGGGTTCATGGCCCTGAGCATGTGATGTCGCAACTTCAGAGTTCTCAAGGCAGGTGAGATTCCTGCAGTGGAGAAACTACTGCAGATTTTGGGCACAGAGCAAGTGTTTTCATTTGTTTCCACAATCTCCTGTCAGGGCACTCTCACTTAAAAATTAAATGAACTGCAAGTTCCTGGTTCCCTGCACAGCCACCTGCAGGAACAGCCACAAACTTTGTTGCAAGGGTACATTGGAATGAGATCTCTGTGTGTCTGCAGGGAAAAAGGTGCTTTCAAAGTGGGGCCAACATTACCAGGGTTGGGATTTGATTATTTTTTACCTCTGTTGAATGCAATCTCCTCCCCCTCCAGGTCTCATTTCTGCATTGAGGCTCTACTGCCTTTCACAGAACTAATCCTTCTTGGGTGCTCACTTTTTTAAAAGGACTTTCAAGGGTAAAGGAGTCTCTTTACAATCTCATGTTCTGGAACCTCCCTGTATGTGGGCAGTAAGAGCCATTCATGAATCAGTATTCCTAGAGTTTTCCCAAATCCTCCACCCTGCACAGAAGTTGTTGAACAAATTTCAAATTTCCACTCCATGGAGGTAACTGGAAATTCATGCTTCTGTGGCTAATCAATGGATGTGGTAGGTCTATCTTCTGCAGGAAATGTACCAGCAGACAACAGCGTTTGGACTCCAACTCCACATAAATAGCTTCTATTTTCCTTGGAGATGGAGTTCACTGAAACCTAGAGCAGCTTATCCAAGCCCTCTGTTCTTCCTCATGCTGGGCCACATTTCAAATGAACAATTCATATTCTGGGATGAACAACAGGAAATCTGCATTCAGTTTTCTTTATCATCTTTCGACAAGTGCCCTCTTTGACCTTCAACAGGTGAATCAGACACAACCCATCAAAAACGTTGGATGTCGCTGTCCCTTTGGGCCAAGCATCTCACACCTTGGAGGATCTGGATTAGACCTCTTTGCCTCAGTTTCCCTACATGCTTTCCTACCTTCCAGGACATATTGGACATCAATATGTCAGCACTTTTTCTCCTCAGCTTCCTTATTCACTGAGTCATCAGTATTTTCAACTCAGATTTGGTCAATCATATGGTGATGATTCTGCCCATGTCAGCATTTCACCATAGCAAAAGAACCTGCCTGGAGGATCACCCTGGATTTACACTCAGGGTGTTCTTTCCAGATGTTGCTCAGGGTGCTGATTCATTTGGAAGGGCCCTTCTGAAAATGAGGTCACTTCCAATTCCTCCAACACAGAGGCAACTCCAGCACAGGGACTTGTGAGGCATTGGAAACTGTTAAAGGAGAGCACTCACTGACACTTGAGAGCAGAAGTGAGAAGACAGAGGTGGCAGAATTTATTTTATGACAAATCCTAAAAGGAAATTATGCAAAGTAATAAAATAAAGAAGAATTATAAATGAGGACAAGAAATGGCTGAAATATAGAATAAATTATGGAAAGGCAGTAAGGTGTGGGGGGGAAGAATTGAAGGCAGAAGTGCTGAGTTGAAGGATAATTATTAGAAAGTGGCTGGTAGACTGAAAGGAAGAGGGCGTTTGAGGAGGGAGATTGGTACAAAAGGAAGCTGCACGTCTCTATGCACATTAGCAAAGCATCTCCCAGTTAGAGGCACTTTGGGGATACAGGGGGTGGCTGCCACTATTCGTTATTTGGGTGCAAGCCCATAAACCTGAGGACAAGGTTGCCCCAGCTTTGAGGTACAATCAAAATAAGCTAAACCCCGGGAATAAAAGGACTGGATGGTCACAGCCCATGTGGCATTGCACCCTGCAGCAGCTGCCGGCGTAGCCTCGGCCATCCTCCCTCCTTGTTCCCTTCCCACCAGACCCCCCGACCCCGCAGCACCCACTGGGAAGGGGCTCTGGGAGATGCTCCCCACAAAGCCCCCACCAGAGGTTCCCCAGAGAGCAGGAGGGGAACAGGGAGAGCCGGGCTGCTCCCCGGTTTGTCTGGGGAATCCTTCAGAGAGTTGTGAGCCCCAGGTGTGGGGAGGGAGCGAGGGAAGCCCCTGCTCTGGCCAGGGACCCTCTGTGGGTGCAGCCGGTGGCAGGAGGTGCTGGTCCCAGCCCCACGGCCCCAGCTGTCACTCTGAGCGATGAATTACATGCTATAAGAAGGTGTTGACAGGAGCAGCTGGACATCAGAGAGTGATGAAAAGAGAACAAAATTCATTCCGAGTTCAGACAGACTGGCTCGTTAGGGGCAGCGGCGGCAGAGGCCACAGAAACACTGCTCCATCTCCTGGACATCCACTGAAGCGGCTCCCGAAGCAGCCGAGAGCCCCCACAGCCCCTTCCCCTCCCGGTCTCTCCTCGGGGGAGGCACCGCAGATCCCCCCCGTGTCCCTCCCCTCCCAGCCCGGGCTGAGGTGTCCCCAAACACAGCACAGGATTCAATTTGGATATCTTCAAAAGGAACCAAATCAAAGACTTTTTGTCCCTCTTGTTTGAGGCTGTAATTTGTATAAATTGTATGAAGAGGGATGGGGGAGGCAGGACGGGAACATTTGGCATCAAAACAATTATCTCCATTTTAATGCAAACTAAACGACATGCTGAAGGGGAATTTGTTTTGTACATATGTACAGCAAGTGAACATTAAACCACATGGCTAATAATTAACTGGCTTGACATTACCCTTGCTGTGCAAAATACAAGGGTGTCCCCTTACATTTAATGTACGGAGAAGTTTGAGTACATGGAAGTCCCTTATGAAATTATTCCTAAAGCTGTGAAAATAACAAATAGATTTTTAATTTTTCCCCCTAAGCTAAGCTACTTCTTGGCAGTAAGAGAAGTTGGCAGAGAGAAAAAAGTGTCAGTCCTTCTCCCACCCCTTTCCTCCCTTTCTCCCTCCCTTCCTCTGACTCTCCTCCCTTTCCTGACTTTCACTTCTTTCTGCCGCTGGAGAAAAAGAATAGCAAATTCAGAGAAAATTTCATTGACGTTATTCAAAGAGTTTTTCATGGATTATTTACACAAGTGCTGTTCAAACAGCCTTTGTCTGAACATCCCTTGAAATCTGCACCCAATCCTTTCAGATTCAAAGCAATAGCTCAGGGGAGACAAAGGGGAGCGGCTGACATGGGTTTCCTCTGCAAGTGAATGAGAGGTCTGGCTAAACACAGAGGGCTTTGGGATCACAAGCTTCCTTTCAGCCTGCAAAATAAACACTGATCTGAGGCCAGGCAGCTGTACCTCTGACCAGCCTGCCCCATTCACTCCCATGCAAGGAGTGGAGCACACTCCTGGCTGCCCACTCCTGACTGCCCACCGCTGGGGCACAGCACCCTTGTCCTGCACCACCCTGACCTGCAGCACCCTGCCCCATACCCTGCTGCAGTGCTGCTGCCTAAACCGTGTGTGCCAGCCCCGGAGACCCTGCCTGTGTGATGGGGACCAGGAGACTCAACACCCTGAACTACCCCAAACCCAGCCCTCTGGCCAAGGGACACATTGAAGCCCCACTGGGGCTTCGATGGTATCAGAGTTAAATGCAAATGAGAGCAGGGTGTGTTCCTGCAAAAGCCAAGAGTATAAAGAAATAGACTCTCTAAGTGAGGAAAGAAAGAGAGATGCTGGAGAGAAATGAAGGGTGACCAAGGCAGGCAAAGCTGCTGTAGAAATATTACAAAGTACACCCATGTTCAACACAGACTCAGAGCCCTCTCTCCATCCCAAAGCTTATGCACAAGCAGAAGTCCCTTCCCCTCTGGCAGAGGAACAGTGCTCACCTCCCTCTGACCTGGGAAATCAGGCAACACTGGGTCATGAAACAGTTGAAATGCCCATAACAGGATCAATTAAAATCAAGGGAGTAAATGAAATATGAAAGAAAGGCCAAGTTCTGCCTTAAATTATGCCCATAGCAGTGACCAGCTGTGAGAGGGGGAAGGCAGCACGGTCTGCTGCTGAGCAGCGAGGTCTCTGCTCCTGCCACACCTGCCCGTCCTGTCTGCACGTGAAGCAAATTCACCAGTAGGTACCTCCTCTTCCGGTCTTCACAACTGTGGGTTGTCATCTCTTTCAGACTGAAATGTTAAACTGTCCTACACACACAGTTTGATCAGTCCTTCTAAGTTCTCTCTACACTGTTCCTTTGCTTACGTAACATTTTTCTTATTTCCTGCATCACTTCTTCATAGCTCATATTTGGCACTTTATGGTTTCCTGGCTCACCCATCAGCCCAGTAGGAAATGCCAATTGGCTCTAATCAAAAGAATCAGTTTTTCTGCTTTGTTTGATACCTTGCAAAAGACTTGCCTCAAGTAACTGCTGTTGGATTTCAGTGGGAGGTTTTTTCTCATGTGTTAGAACTGCCTCTGATATCCTCCTATTACCTGTCAAATCCTTTTTCTTTTCCACCTGCTTCTCCTTACAGATATTCTCCTTTCTCTCTTCCAGCTTTCCCACTGCCATCATAAGATCAATCTTTTCCTTCCCTGACTTATTATCTTCCTTTCCCATCTTCGTCTCGCTCTATTCTGGTTGTCTCCACAGAATTATGTGAACACAAACACACTATTTGAGTGCAAACTCTGGTCAGAACAGTCCCATTTTTAGATGCCCCAGAGGTCTCAGGCTCCACCACTGGAGGCAGCAGAAGATGGTGGAAGAAATCTGTTTTGAGAGTAATTAACTTCGATGGTTAGTCAAGTCCTGGTGCAAGCACATGGAGATGTTCTCCAGACTGCTTCACAGGGTGTTGTTATTTTGTTTTATATATATATGTATATAATGAAATAATTCCTACAACTGTGAATATAGTTATCCATAAATAGGCTGAAATCTCCTTTTGAACTCTGTTCAGCTTTCAGCATTGTGGGGCAGTGATTTCCAGCCTACCTGGCTGTTCATGAAGATGTGATCATCTTTTATTTTTCAGCAGCTCTGAACTGATCTAGCTTTCCAGTTCTATTCATCACTTAGAGACAGAGGAAGAAGAGTCCCTGCAAGGCTGTTTTATCCCTTTGAGTCCTACACAATCCTCAAGTCTTGTTGAATTATCACTTTCAGCTTTCCCAGAGTGATGCTACTTGTGAGTCACCTTTAGTGCTGAAGAAGTAGCCTCTCCTAGCAAGAAGATTCAAATCCAATTACTTCTTATTCATGTGTTATTTAATGATTGTTTTCCATTATGTATTTATTTATTTTTAAGTTGCTTGCTTTGAATCTTGAGTTGGTGTTTTCAATATTAAGTCTAGTTTCTAGTTTGTTTTTCTAATTGGAATAAAATAAAAATAGAATGGAATTTTTTAGTGGGAATTTTTATATTTATTAAAGGAATGACAAAAGCAAACCCCAACACCTGATGGCCAAACCCCAGTGCCAGTAGTGCACCTGCACAGGATAAGAGCAACAAGACAGCTCCTTTACTGTCAGCAGCAGAGCAAATGATATTAAAGGCATCCTTGCAATGCACGAAAAACCCCTAAAGCTCCAACATGTCCCTTGCAGAGATCCATTACCTCTGTTGTAGTGATTTGTCATCCAAGTGGTGGCTGTATAAACTCTGTCTGGAAGACAATCTCCTCTTCACACAGCATCTCTCCATCCATGGAGAAGATGGGATGAATGCATGTTTCCTAAGTTTTTGAGGAGGACAGGCTCCACTTTGGGAGAGGACATATCTTCTTGGTGACTGGATGGCTCTGATGATGAAATGCCAGAACTTCTTCCATCAGAGATCTCACATCAGCAAGGAGTTTGCTCTGACACAACCATTTCAGGGCCTGGAAGGAACTCTGAGAGAAACAGCTCTTATTGGTGAGATGAAGAGCCAAATGGAAGATGGATGAAAGGCAAATAAAGATGGAAGGAGAAGAGAGGAAAAAGAAGATAGGAAAGAAGAAGGCTCCAGAAGGAAAATTAGTTGTCAAGATAAATAACCATAAAAGTGGATCCAGGCAGAGCCAGAGAAGTGGAAAGGGGTCAAATGGGAGATCAGAAAGGAAGCTGCTGCAGAAAAGAGAAGACATGGTCAGGAAATGAAGGAAAAGAGTGATAAGGAGGGAGCAGCAGGAGACATGAATAGTGTGGAAAGAGGCTTAGAAAGACAAAGAAAGCAGGGATGGGAGAGAGGGTAAGAACAAACTGTCCCCCAGAATGTGGTGCAGCCCTCCTCCTGCATCTTGGATGCTTTTAACAGGGTCCTGGAAGAATCTTCATATATCAGGAATTCAATTAAGAGGAATAGTCGTTATTAATTTTATAGGAATTTTTTGTACAGGAAAGCCTGGAGCGAGGAAAGCCCTCCCGGAGCCATTTCTCCTGTCAATGCCCCAGGTCAGGTAGGCACTGGCAGTGCAGTCTCACCAGTTGAGATATTAATGAGATGCCTCTAGGTGCAAATGATAGTTTAATAGGTGTTACTTAACAGGAGCGCCCCTCGCCTGTGCACGCCGGCACTCACGGCTCCCGACGAGGCTGCCTCCTTGTTAGAATAAGTAATTAGAATGTAGGAACACTCACTTTGACACTTTAATAAAGTGTCATCCATCATCAATTTAGTATTTAATAAAAATAAAATTAAATATTTACCACATTTTTATAACATCATATTTAAAATACATATCCTTCAAATTTGGGGGATTTAAAATTGAGGTCCTGCAAGGATGCTGGTCCCAAAAAAATGAGTTTCATGGTTTCTCCTTGGGTTTTGTCTTCCATGCTGAGGAGGGACTTTGTTGTGGACTCCAAAATGCAGCAGTACGTGGAAGGAAGTGTTCTTATATGGAAGAAGAGGCTTCTTCCTCCATCTTCTGAACCTCCCTGTGCTGCCTGGAGATGTAAGGATGAATTGAACAAGCCTAGCTCAGACAGCCACTGCCCAGGAGTGAGGGAAAACACAAATTTCTTCTTATTTAATTGGTAGAACAGCCTTCTAAACCTGTTGTTGGAAAGAAAACAAAAGAAAATACTGAAAATGATAGCATGCTTTAAGCCTGGAGGGAATCTGAAAGTTTTACCAGCTTAAACAAGTTTATTCCCCTCCTATCTCACCATCCCATGTTTGCTATTCCTCTAGGTGCCCACCTGGTCAAAGGAAGCCCAACACTGATCTGCCTTGCTGAGACCTCAGGATGCAGATGACAGCCTGGTGACAAAGCTGTATGGTCTGACCCACAAGATGCTCAGTGGTCCTGCAAAACATCTCTCCCCCACTTCTGTTAAAGCAAAGAGCAAAGACCCAAGATTCCAGCTGCCATGGCAGAGCAGGGGTCTTTTGGGGTGCAGCCAGCCCTGTGCACATTGCACCCTGTTTGTGCCCACAAAGATGAGATGCTCTGTCCAGCCAGGGCTGTTTTGGAAAACAAAAGGCAAGAAGAAGGAGCAGAAGGAGGTGCAGAAAGTCCCTCTAGTAGAAGAGCCTTGGCAACCCAGGGCAGAGTGTGTCCCCAGATACTCCTGCCTCCGAGACCAGTGAGTCACTGCTGAAACCCTGGTAGCAATTATTTAAATTGAAGCTGCAACCATCTTTCTCCTGAAGCAGCGAGACTGGTGCTGGTCCCTGTCTTTTGAGGGTGTTGGTGGGCTGCCTGCAGTTGTTTGCCTCCAGGGCATTGCTCCTGCGGGGTTGTGAATGCTCCATGAAGTACCAGGAGACTTGTCCAACATCACCGGCCACCTCGGGCCAAGGCCAAATTCAGCTCCTTGGGTTTTTCCAGGCTGAAAAAGCTCTTTCCTGGGCAGAGGCTGGAGGGTGGGCAGCCAGAGTAGCTGGAGTGTCCAGAGGGGCTGCAGTGAGGTGGGGTATGCACGGAGGCGAATAGGGCTGGGAAAGCACCCAGGGTGCCTCACCCTGGTGGCGAGGGCAGGGTTGGGATCTGGCGTGGGGACAGAGTCCGAAGGGCGCCAGGCGCGGTGCTTTGGAAAAGAGTGCCACGCTGTGTCTGTGCGGGGCGTCACAGAGGATGCTCCGCGGGGGAAACAGCCCTGGCTCCGGCTGTCCCCAGTCCCTGCGGCTTCCCCAGCACCCGCGTGTTCCCGCACCATTGATAACCACGCCAGGGACAGCCAGGAGCAGCACTCCACTGAGAGACAGCCCCTGCTGCAACCAAAGCAAGAGGAAATCCTCCGGTGCTGCCGGCAGGAATGAGGCAGCCGGCGGCGATCCCCGCGGCTGTGGCAGAATTGCTGCGCTGCTGCCTGAGCAAAGGGAGCAGGCAGCGAGTGTTTGCTCAGGCAGCACCCGGGGAAAGCCCTGTGAGGGGCAGCTACTCATGGCAATGGGGCAGCAGAGAGACCTTTGCTTGCATCAAATGCTCTGCCATGGGGTATGGACCAACTCCTCCTGCCTCCAGTACCTAAAGGGAGTTTGCAAGAGAGCCAGAGAGGGGCTTTGGACTAGGGGAGGTAGTGAGGAGACACGGGGGAATGGTTTCAAACTAACAGAGGGCAGGTTTAGATGACATATTGAGAATAAATTCTTCCCTGTGAAGGTGGTGAGGTCCTGGCACAGGTTGCCCAGAGAAGCTGTGGCTGCCCCAACCCCTGAAGTGTTCAAGACCAGGTTGGATGGGGCTTGGAGCAATCTGGGCTGGTGGAAGGTGTCCCTGCCCATGGCAGAGGGGTTGAAATTAGATCATGTTTAAGGTCTCTTCCAGCTCAAGCCACTCCGTGATTTTATGCCCTTAGTGACATCTGGATGGGGGTAATGCACTTGGGCAGTGATTAATTTGCTCCCTCTTCCTCCTGTGGTTCTAGTGGTGACTGTTTGTCTCTACCCAAATTAAAAAACCTTTGCTAGGGACTCAGCAAACTCTATGCCACCTGCAATATCTGTCCTCCACAGCAATCGAGGCCACTCTGCTGTCCCACCTGCTGTGAAGTTCGCCGAAAAGTTTGTCAGATATAGAAGAAGCAATCAGGGAACAGCTTGGAGCTGAATCTGGTTTTATTCTCCAGCAAAGGCTTCCTGTGAAGCCTCAGAGCAGGTAGCAACATCCAGAGCCTCTAAGGAAACTGGAACTGCAAGTAAGTCCTTATTGGAAACCCCCCATTCCCCACCAGCAAAGTGAGACCCACAGCACTTCCATTTTGCAGGACCCAGCCAAAACATAACTTCCTGCACAATCTACAAGGTATTGCCCCGATGCAGAAACACAAGGAGTTCTAAAGGAGCCCAGTGTGATGGCCAAGGAGGGCAGGGAGGCAGTGGGTTCACACCAGCCATGGGCAGATGATGCAGAAAGCTCAGCTCCTTGCTCCACACAGGGGGGAGGTGTTACCTCGGGGAGGAGCTCTGTGCCAAAACAGCTCAGCAGCTGCCCACGCTCGGTTCACAAACTAACACCACGTCATTTGTCACCAAGAAAAGCACCCGGTTCTTGAATGGGTAATGCTGGCAGCCTTGCATCAATGTTTTCACAGGCAAATTCATACACTGACCTCCTCGGTGAAACACACAGCAAATGCCTGGAGTCTGGTTTACATCTGCCATGGGATCCTGTTACATTCAGAACAACCCCTGTCAACACTGAATCTGTAACAATCAATAAAGAGAGAGAGTTTGTTTGTTCATGTTTTGTTGGTTTGGGCCTTTTTAATGTTTTCTCATTCCTAATTGTGTTATTTTGCTACTCCAAGTTTTGCAAGTTTTACGATTGCCTTCCCCCTCCCCTTCTTGTTTTCTTTTAGGACAAGCTGTCATCTTTTCACATCTTTTCACCAGGCCATTGCAAATGTAAAACTGTAAATTGCAGAATTGTGCAAATAGCACTAATAGCATTTGCATAAAAATTGGTTGCAAAGAGCAATTAGCACTTCATTAATAATCAATGAAGGGCCAATTTACACATTGCCCAAAAGCAAATTGTAAATTCAATTTTGTCTATAATTGAGCATTTGGTGCTGGGCAACTATACAATTGTGCCAGAAGAGACCGGAGCATCAGTTTTGGAGTCAAATGTCCCAGGAGCTCGGGTCTTCAGTGATCCCAAACATGGCTCTTTCAGAGGCCAAGCCAGCACCTCCTTTCCAATGAAAGGGAACTCCAGGAGGTGTATTTGTATCAGGTGAAAATACACAAATATCTGCGTGCTACCATCCTTGCTCAGACACAATCCCAGTGTCAAGAACTTGGATACTGCTCATATGGCAGAGTCTTGGTCCTGTCCAAACACACCTTTCAGCAACGCTGGTATCCAGTAAACTGGGGCAGCTTAACCACAGCAACAACTTTCCCAGCCCCAAATTCTTTGCTATCTCATTCTCCACTTAAAAGGCACAGCCAGCTCCGTTTCATGAGCAGAGGCTGACTCTAAACCACTTGACATCTGAAATTTTCTTATCACATTTAGCGTGGATCTCATGAATCTGGTGAAAAGCAAGACGATCATTTAGCAGGGGTTGGTCGTTTTATCTATTTTCCATAATAATTTGAATATTATTACAATGGCACCTTTCATCTGGGGATATACATGCACTTTACATATGTTACATTAATTTCACCGATGAGCTGGGGAAGCACTCTTTATCCCTATTGTGCACATGAGGAAATGGAAGCACAGAGATGATATACCACTTGCCCAATATCACATAGGAAGTTTCTGACAGAGCCAGGAATAGAAATCCCATCTCCCATGTCTTATGCAGAAGAATATCTTTATGTCCCTGCCCAGTAACTGAGCCCTTAATCCAGACTAAGACACCCACACAGGAGCCACTTTGCTGAGAGCAGCACAGACACCCAACAATGGCAGTGCCTTGCTCTGGGAGACGTGACTGATACAAAATTTCCCCAACAATGAAGATTGGAAGTGCCCTCTGCAAGGACCAGCTTTGGGGACTCCAGGGGAGGGAGGCTGGCTCTGAGAGTGGTCTCCATCTGAAGTGGATGTTATTAGTTGATGTAAGCTGATGCTCGATATGGGATGCTCAAGACTTCTCAGTTTTCATCCAGCAATGTCCCTGCTCCCTTTTTCCTGCCTGTTCAATCCACCTTTACCAAGAGATTGAATTTACAATGGACTTGAACACATTTAAATCCATTTATTGCAAAATTACTTTTCAATAATTACATCACTGTGCTGACTGTGTTGCATAATGAAATTAGCATGAGAGATATTAGAAAGAATATAAAATTATAAGACATATTGGAATACCTCTTTCCCTGTCTGCCTTAGCACAGCACATAGCTTAACTGGAAAACGAGCACTGCTCCTAGATCGGATTTAAATGCATCAAGTGTAATTTTATAATGTCTTTTATATAAATTAATTATAATGGTTATTGCTGCTTTACATTATTAGATTGAAATTTGCCTCCACTTCAGTGCATTAAAAGAAAGCTGCACCCATTTTGCTCTGCAGTGCCCTAAAAGTTCTTGTGATGTGGAGCCATCCCTGCCACATTGACACCATCAACATGTCTGAAGTTAAAAGCTTTGGGCTTGTGTTGGCTTGGCACTACACTTTGTGGGTTCCAAACCCACAACCAGACCCTCGGGGCAGGTGCTGGGATGCTCACAGAGATCTTTGACTGGAATGGGGCAATGGAACCCCCCAAAACCTGCTTTTCTGCTCCATCTCTGAGCAACAGTAAGAATGCTCAGGCTGGTTTTAGCAATCCCATCCCAACTGCGTATCTGAAAAGTGTTGGAGGTGACAAAACCCATTGCAAAACCCATACTATGACACAGGTGACGTGTTTAACTTGGAGCAAGTACAGCCCATTAGCTCACTGTGGGCTGTTGTCAACCAAGTGCTGCTGGGCGTTTGTGGGGGCAACTGTAGAAGAGCTGGGACCATCCTCACAGAAAGCTCTCCTCTGAAAAAAGAGTTTGGACACTATGCAGTGATTCTCTTAGTGTAGTTCCAGTTTTACATGCACAGTTGTTGTTTTTATCTTCTGGTCTCTGGGCTATTACATGACAAACTAGTAGAGGAAAGGAGGTGGTGAGCTATTGGGTGGTTAACTAACCACTTACTATGCTGCACAAACCACAGACCTGCACAGCAAAATGAAGACACAGTGATATGCTTTTACTGCCACTTAATCCTCAGTAGAAGTCTACTAATATTCAATTTGTGACATTATTTGCACATTGAATTAATCCAGAAACTAAAGGGCTAATGAGTTATGGAAAGTAGCACATGGTTTAATTGCAACAACAAGGGCCTGCCAGCCTCCCTCCGGTCAGGAATGCCTGGGTAAAAACAAAATCCTGCATGCACTGATACACACCAGACAGACAGGGAACAGCAAACTTAACAATGCAAACTCTCTGAAAGACTGTTCTTCTAAATGCCCTAAGTTTTCCTTTCTTTCAGGCTTACTTCTACTGAAACACCACAGCGTTCGTTAAGCATAATACACAAAAGTCAGGATGACCAGAGGAAAAAAATAAAGACTCCAAAATTATTGACCATGAAAATAATCACATAATCATTTTGATAGGAAAAGATCATTGGATCCAACTGTTAACTCAGCAATGCCAGCTCCACAACTAAACTATGCCCCTAAGTGCCGTATCTTGCACAATTTCTTTACAGAAAGGCTTTCCTTACAGAAGGGCACTAGGTCTCCAAGGAGATGTTGAAAACAAGAAAAGTCACTTGAAGAACTTAAAGAATGAAAAGAACAGTAGATAATTTCAGCATATGAGGTCACCCTTGGCAAGAGCTGCTGCTTCATTCAGTCTGCTTGGCCCCTAGCAAAGCACTTACCCTGAGGCAGGATCCCAGCCTTGGTCCACTCCCGTATGAGTAAGAATTAGGACTTAAAACTCCAGCTACAAAAAAGAAACAATTATAAAACTTTCTGCCTCCTCATGCCCTCTTCTCAACCTGCTCTGGAGAAAAGGTCTCTCCACTGTTTCACACCTTTCTGGAACACCTGAATGTCCCCAAGTTGTCCCAGCTTCCAGTCAGCAACACAGCATGGTCACATTATATGCATCCACGTGTTCTGGGGCCAAATAATCTGAAGGGAGAACTTGCAATCAGTACTGAAGCTGATGCAAAATATGGGAGGGAAAAAAGAGCAGGCTCCTTTCCTGGATGGTTGCCATTTCAGAGGATTTAAAGCTCTTCCCAAAGCCTTTTACTGTGAAGAAAATCCAAGAAGAGCATCTTCCGCATGGTCTTGCAGATTGTGTCACCTCCTCAAATCCTTATGTGGCAGAAACTCAAACATTTCTATTATGTTTATGATGTGGAAAGCTTGTCTTCTCTAAGGTCTCCTCCAAATCTGATCTAGGCAGGAAAAACAAACACATAAAATGGCATACGCAGCAAACCCAGCCCAAATACCCCCTTTTCCCTGCCTGAGCTCTGCTAATGGTCAGTCAAAACCAGCAGCTCCTGCATTTCTTTTCCCACTCTTGCTTCCCACAACACCTGAAACAAAAGCAAGATGGAGCTGCCAGCAAGGGGGGTTGGAGCCTCTCACCTCAGATACAGCTAGGCCAGGAGCTCAGGAGTTTGCACCATTTAATAGAAAAAGTGAATAAATCTAAACAGCACTTAATTTATTGATAAAGTAAGAAAGACTGTTTAATGTGGAAAACATAAGCAAGATCAATAGCAGAGAGCACAAATAACTAAGGCTATTGACACATAAGTATTTTAAGCCTAATTGCAGGCATATGCACTTTCTGAGGGTATCTCACCTTCTAATAGCACCCTTGAGATTATGGGGTTAATTGATGCAGCTGTTTACTCCTGGCTCACGTGGTCCAGATTGGGATTCCCTGGAGGATGCTATTAAACTAAAGTGTTTAATGAAGTGCTAAGAGTGGAGTTACTAATATTCTCCCCTTGAATGAAATTGAATGGAAATTTGAGCCAACTTCCACCTCCCCAGGTGGAAACTGCAGCTCAGTGTTGGAGTAAATCATGCTGTGGTCCTCACAGGGAACCTTGGGATTCAGGGGAGAAAACCTCTGAAAACCAGGTAGATGCTTACACATGACGTGTGTTTCCAAGGCTGACAACCCTGGCCAGAGTGCAGAGCATCCCTGCACCCACCCTATGCTGCACAACACAGAGCTCAGCTCTGCCCTGAGTAGGGCTGGACTCTCCTTCACCTCCTCCAACTCCTCCTAAGTGAGGTTTGAGCAAACCAAAGAAAGTAATGAAGGAGATTTCATCTCTGCAACCCCTGACCTTCACCTAGATCCTACCTGGAGGCACCCTGGAGCTTAGGTAGGAGTCCATCCCTCCTACCTAAGACACCCCCAGCCTCTCACTCTACACAAAGCTTGTAATTGCTGTGAGGCAAAAATTGCTCTCTCCATTTGGCTTTTCCAGCCTGAAAGGGCACACAGACAATGAATCTGATGAGGACAGGGATGTCCCTAGAGCAAGGGGCACAGGGCTGGTCTGCCTGGGTTCAGTGAATAGGGCAGCACATCGAGCTCAGAGTCCTCAAGGTCCACCCACGAAATCAGCTGCCATGCACAGACCCTTTAAAACCATCCTCCCCTTCCACAACAGTCTTTATAACGCAACTCAAGATTTTCTTCTCTTTTAAAATCAATTAGTTTGAAGCCATTTTACGAAAGCCTTTCTGCAGGGTAGCTATTCCCAGTGAAAATGCTCCTTCTACTGCCTCCATCCAAACTGCATCTCCCTTGAGAGGGACACAGGGATGGTGGGAAGGAAATGTTATGTTTGTAGTTATGTTCTGTAGTTGTGTTACTAAGTCCACTGAAAATGCTTCCAGAAACAAGCATGCTGACTGGAGCATTCAGTATGTGGTTGGAAGTGTGCTGAGTTAACTGGATTGGTGGTTTCAATGTGTTTGCCCACAGACTCCAGAGGGAAACATCAGGAGTTGTGGCAGATAAATGAGAGAAGCTGGTTTGCTGTCAGTCAGCACAAATTGTAAGTGTATGGAGAGGTCTGTGCATGTGACACGAAAACCTGGGGGTTCTGTGACTCCAAAAAGGCTAAAGCCATGGGTGAAATGGGCTTGGGGCTGTTACTACTGTTTCTATCCCACCAGTGAGAAGGAATGTGGAACAGAAAGAGGTTGTGTTTGCTGCAGTTTGATGGGGGTTATCTATAAGAGAAAACCATAACCCAACTCAAAACAAATCTGTGTCTGCTTCCTCCTCCTCTCAGGTCCAGGACCTCTTGGTTTTGGGGCAATGTGCTTGGAGCTGGAGGAGGTGAGAACTTCCTGATACAGCAGCATGGCCACACTCAGGCTTCCAGCTCCCAGCTCTCCACTGTGCTGAGTAAGCCCTTCTGGAGAAATCTGGAGAATAATGAAAACCCCATAGGCTGGAGAGCTTGGCTGTGTGCTGAGGGATGTGCTTGTAGGTTCAGTGCCTTGCAGAGTTGGACATCAGAGGGCCTAAAGAGAAAGGAAAGGGTTCCTGTTTGGTGTTTCCTCATCTGTTCCTCAAGTGATGCCTCACCTTTCAGTAAATATTTTTAATTCCCCGTTCTCCCCTCTTGCAAAAAAACCCTCTGTTCCCTTCTGGTTTTATTCTGGCTATGAAATTTCTGCCCTCTGTACAAATCCTCCATCCGTCCTCCTTCTTATGTGCCTTTAGCCAGCTGTGCCCCCCAAACACTTCTTTCACATCAACCCTCCAAATTAATGTCTTGGAATGAGAAAAGTGGCTCTTCTGGGTTATTTTAAGCACACGCCACATCTATCAACCTGTGTCGGGGGGCAAGATCAGTGTCAGCTCTTCTCTCCTAGCTCTCTTCCAGCCCTCCTAACTCCAACTCAGCCAAGTGACATTCCCTGAGCTCTGCCACCACCTAAACTCAAAACACCTTCACCATCTTCATGGCTGCACCCAAAAAGGGGCCATAAGTTTATGCTCTGGACAAGGGCACCAGTTCTTGCTTGGGGAAGGCATTATTTACCTCCTTGCTACCAGACTCCTTTTGCTGGGTTTGCTCACATTTGCTCTCATGCAGATGATTTCCCAGGCTCCAGTGGTGTCCAAAACTTCCAGTTCAATGTCACCTGTGAATGTCAAAAAGGGTGATTTTTTCCTTCTTCAAGGGGAAGAGTGGCAGATGGGCTGCCTTGGGTGCCACTCAGCCACCTCTGCTCTGGGGCTCCTGCCCATGTACAGGACCAACCTCTGGGAAAGTCTTGCTGTGACTTTCCTCTCAATCCCATGAGCCACAACTGCCCCTCCAAATCCATAGGGCATTTCCCTTCTGCTACAACCACCATGAAGGCAGGTTTAAGCTAAGCTGTTTTATTTCACAAATGCAGCAGGGCCACCATACAGCCAGATAGTGAGGCTCTGCTGAGATGTGCAAACTCATTAAACCACTGTAATGTAATTGCTTGCAATTGTCCATCCATGCCCTGAACCCTGCACTCTCTGCGGCACAGGGGACAGAGGGTCTCCCAGCCCTGCAGCCTCCCCTCATCCCTGGCAGAGCAGGAACTGTGGTGGCAGGAGGGGCAACACACAATCTCCAGCCCAATCGGGCCATCAAAGCCCCCAGCACTGGGAGAATAAAATCGTTTGCAATGTGGAAAAAAATGAAAAAAGCCAAAAGGCCGCAATGGAAAACCGGGGAGAGAGGAAAATTAACTAAGAAATATGCAGCCTTGATGTCGATTCACTAAAGAATATTTATTGTCCTCTCATGTGTCTTGCTTGCTCTCCTAACAAATCTAATATTTTTGAAGGAACTGGTCTCCCTTTACCACTGCTGTCTCTCTTGTGCCCTTTCTGTGTCTCACCAGCTCCGTCTCTGCCTCTCTGATACCAACTCTGACAAACCGTGCGATTCTGATGGAAAATTCATTAGTCGTCCCTTTTTTTTTTTCTTCCCCATTTTCCCAGTCAGCTTCGCGCCTGATCTGTCAGCCTCTTCCATCCTGATTATCTGGAGACGCCAATTTCAAAGAGACATCTTAATAGTGATGTCAACGAATTAATTAGATGTGTTAATGAGCTAAAAGCAACCCAAATTAAATTAATGCAGTAATAAGCACAGACAGCAAAATTAGCTCCAATTTCTGTAAATGATTCTGAACTGTACACAACATCTCATCCTGCTAGAACATTACCATCCCCCAAAGCTAATCAAGAACTCCAGTGCAATTAACTGCTTAATTACAAAACACACACACAGCTCATAGATCCAGCAGCAGGAGGGGTGCGCTGGGCTGCGGAGCGGGCAGGGAAATTCTCTGCAACAAACCCTGCACGGTGGCCCTACCAGAGAGGCTGTACCCCCACCAAAAGCATCCCCCAGGCTCCTAAAAGGGGGTGATGCAGAGCAAGGGTAGGTACAGGGCAGGAGGAGGGTGGCCAGGTTGCTCCCCTGGAGCATCCTGCGTGCTGGATCCCACCACCAGAGTCCCAGTGTGGCCAGGGATGTTTGCCAGGCCACAGCCAGCACAGTTCCACTGGTGACAGAGGTGTGCCCATTGCCCCACGCTGGTTATTGTGTTTATCAGACTGGGGGCTACATGGAAAAGCCAAATTGTCCAGCTCTGCTCACATCCCCTGGGATGGGCTGGAAGCCACTAATAGCTTTGCAGAGCTGCTCAGGTATCTGATTAGCTCTAATTGCAGCTGGGAAGACAGAGGGAAGGAACGGGATAGTGCTGTGGACAGAGGGGAGGGGAAGAGGATGGTGGAAATAGGGCTGGGAGGCATGGATGAAAATCCCTGGGAAACAGTGGGGGATACACACAAAGGAAAGAGAATGGAGATGCCAACAGAGAAAAGATGGATACAAACAACACAAAAAAAAAGGGAAAAAACCAGGCAAACAAAGAACTGGAAGCAGAAACAAGAGGAAGGAAGGCAAGACAAAGAGTGCTGTACACTGCCAGGCCCTGTGGAGCAGCCGGGGCAGGAGGCTTGGTGGATACAAGAGCGGGTCTTGGACAGGCCCCATCCCAGCCCTGCAGAACTGGGATGTGCTGGCAGTGGTGGGAAACACAGCTGCCTCATCATGGGATGACTACCAATTTGGAGGTTGTGGAGTCATTAGGCTGCCCAGTAAATGAGGAATATTTGCAATCAAGATGAGGGCAGAGATTCTCTGTGACAAATAACATCCCTGTGTTTCTCTTTTTTTTTTTTTTCCCCACCTTTTATTGCAATTAGTTCAGTTTGTTAATAAGCAAAGGATATTTTTAGTTAATTTCAGTTCCAGTTAATTGATTCAAAAGCGAAACCCAGCAACTGAGTTAATTGATCCATGCATCTTATGCTGTAGCGGCAAGGTCCTCTCCGGGCAGCTGCCATCGCCAGGGCTGGGAACAGCATGGGAATGGTGGGGAGCAAGGGGACAGCAGAGCTCCTGCCCCGAGGACAGGGGGCACACACCACCCCAGCAGCTGTACCACTTGCCCCTTGGTGCAGCAGGCACTGCAGGGCACTGGCCTTTGCTTGCCCGGTGTGGGATACGTGCCAGCCCCCGTGCAAGCTGGCACGTGCGTGCTGCAGCAGGAATGCTCGTGCCAGGAAGCTCTATCAATGGGATGGCCTGGCTGGCTCCATCCGGTGGGATGTCTAGCCTGGCATGCTGTCTCTGGTGGGCACAGCAGGAGATGGTGTTTCAGGTAAGTGTGCTACCCCAGCCACGTCCCTTGTGCCCTCCAGCTCCCTGAGCTGTCTTGGCAAACATGCTGAGGGTACATCCCTCACCAGGGATTTTAGTTGCTGCTTATAAAGCTGGTTCCCTGAGTTTGTCTAATCCCCTTTTCCTCCTGTGGCAGCAAGTTCCCAAAGTTCACTACCTGCCGTGTCCAGAAGAGCTTGGGTTTTTTTCTATCTCAGACCCAATCTCTTACTGTTTTCAACTGAGTGCCCCTTGTTCTTGTATTACAGGATTTGGTGAACAAGAACAACCATTCTGCATTCAGATTATCCACTGCCTTCGGGGTTTCCTAACCCTAAGCCAAATCTTCCCTTAGCCTTTTCCACCTCTGCCTGGCAGGCAGCACCATTCCTTACCTGCATTGTGGTTTGCATCTTGTCACAAGGGACTGATCCATCTTTCCACTGGAAGACTGGATCTCCATACCTATTGTTGTTTTTCTTGTGGATGAGGAGAGAGAAAGCTGTGATAAAAATAGGACAGAGTTGAGCATACTCTGACTATTTTGTACCTGGCCACTTCTTTATTATTCTCATATAGGAGTTACATTTTTAAGACTTAAAATGCATTTTCACAGGGACATTAAGGATGTTATTTCAGTCTCTGAGGACTATGTGCCATAGCAATGAGAGCTACTGATAGACAGACAGACAAATTGCTTGGTCTCTGCACCTGCAGTGTAACTAAGGACCTATCTAATGAAAGACCCTAATAAAAATAAGATTTTTGGGAAAGTGCATGCTTAAACAATCTTCCGGAATAGGACCTAATAGTGAGCCCTCTGTGCAAGGAATATGTAGCTTGTTGTGCTGCTGTTTCCACTCTTCCCAATTTTTAAATAGGATATTACAATGCACTATCCATGAGGAAAAATCAATAGATGCAGAGCTTCTCCTATGTGATTGGATCTGAGAGCCCCCAGTGTCTCTCAGGAACAAGGTGCAGGTCCCAGTGACTCATCCAGAATTTGAATAAGGGCAATCCTTCCCTTGTCAGAAGCAACAGGGGCAGTTTGGTTTCAGTGCTTATAGGGAAGAAGTAAAGGAAGAGGGTGCTCTTCAATAATGCTGCAAATTACCCACGCTTTAAAATGCTAGTCCTTGATTTGTCAGCCTATTTTTGAATAATTTACAGTGGATTTGGCAGGTTGCTGTGATATATAGTGTAATATGCAGGTGGAACACTTTTGAAGCAGAAGTTAATACTTTCCATGAGAAAAAGGAAATAATTGTGTCAAAACAAACCTTAACCACTGAGGTTTACCTGTTTCTTAATATACAGGAGTTTGCAAACATGACTCCCATTAAAGCAAATGAGACATGCACATATGAGTCTATGTGCCTTGAGAAGAAAATATTCTTCACAAGTGGCTTTCTTGGTGTTGGATGATCAATCCACCATCTGCTTTTATTTATTCATGATTTCTCAGACTACTACAACAATACTGACATTAAATAAAGCTTTGGCTTATTAATTTTTTTTTTTCATTCACATGTATCTTAAGTCAATTTTATTGACTTCTCCTTGGCTTGCTCTTTTAGCTGTTTGCTTGTTTTTCTGGCCTGCTACTTTGTCCCTCCCCCTGCTTTCTTTCCAGCTCCTTGCTTCTGTTCCAGGTAGCCACCAGAGAGTAATTTCCTGTTCCAGGTGCTGTGGATAACCTGTTGACCAGACAGATTATTTTCCCAGCGCAGGCTGCAGGTTTGGGGTAGTCTTGCTGGCCTCAGGATCACCAAGGCTCCACCCGATGCTCCCAGACACTGTAGCTATTCCAAGGTGATGGGGACAGGGCATCCACATTCCAAGCAAACCTTCAGTTTCACCCACACTGGGCATATGCAGGTATGTCACTTCTTTTCAGTAGCACTTGTGAAAGTCAGGTCAGACAGTTGTTAACTCTATTTGTCTCCTTTCCTATCTTATTGCCCCCAAGATCTAAGGCCTGTCAAGTGCTGCCCACCTCTGACTCCAACCTGTCCCTACTCTCCCAGCTCATCTCCACATTCTCTTCCTTCACCCCTTCACTGACTCTTCCCAATTTCAAGCAACACAGACCACAATGAACAACTAAGCCACGAAAGGCTCCCAGCTAAGGACCAAGTCTCCGTTCAGACCCTGAGGCATCAATTTCAAGGAAGATTTTGCTTACAAACATTTTCAAGTTTTGGATCTTGCTCTTAAGATGCCATCCCTACAAAAGAGGACAAGTCTTATCGTATCCCACAGCAGCAATTCACAACCCTAGACCTTCCAAAAGCTCTGTGTCCATTTTAGAGCATATTGTCACTGTGTCCTGTAAGGTATTTTCCCTGCCTCTCCAGCAATCTTCCTTATGCCTCAGTTTCTGCAGCCTTATCTTTCCTGAATCCCTCACGAGTCTGTATTTGTTCCTCTTTGTGCTCTGCTCTCTGATCACTGCTTCCCCCTCTTGTCATATTCTTCACTTATGGAGTAACAACCTGTCATATTCATAACCTCTTTGCACCAAAAATGTTCTTTGATCTGTGTAAACTACATTTGATGCTGAAATCCTTGATATTAATATCTTTTGTTTGTGTGTCAATGTTCTCTAGAATCTAATTAAGCAATGTTTTGAGAGCATTGTATATGTTTGAACAATTTGGCAGAGCAGACAATATGAGCTATTGACCTGCAAGGATAAATTGTGCTTGCAGATTCTAGGGATTCACACGTGCATGCTTCTTTATGATGTTTCTTCTGAAATATGTGCATTCAGAACGAGGCCTTGCTTTAATAATCTCTGCAAGGCTTAATCAAGGATCTGCTCATACTCTTCACTGTAGCTGCAGTGGCAGTTAACAGCAGGGCGCAACAGAGGCAGGTTTAAGCAACCAACACACACAATAATAAAATAAAACAAAGAGCAAATTCTACCCATACACTAATAACAGAGATTATTCAATCAATAGCCTCTCGTTATGCATGAATAGGCTAAATTACCTTTGAATGATGTAAAGATTGACAAGGCAGAGGTCAGCCTAATATAACTACTTACCCTAATGTGACTTCAGTGATTTGAAAGGTGGCACTAGATGGCAGTGGGGTCAAGAATTAGGGGGCGGGCAGCAGTGATGCAGAGCACATCCTCAGGGCATGTGCAGTGGCTCTGTAAGGATGCTCAGGATCCTGGTGGCAAATGCGGCAAACCTCCACTGGACTGGACCTTGAAAGGGGGTTTAGAAGTGGGAGGGAGGTAAAAATAAAATGGTAAATTGCAGGAGTGAGTGGCAGAGAGACAGTCTTGCTCTGCTGGGACCAAACAGCAGGAGCCCCTAGGGCTAAAGTCAGACTCCAGAGGAAGGCCAGCAGCTGACCTAGCTGCACTCCTGGGGAGCCCTGTGTCTCCTGCCAAAATCATCAGCTCCCCACAGCTGATTTCCTTGTCTGGGTACCAGCACATCACTGACGGGTCTGGTCTGCCTCTGCCTGCCCCACAAGGTGCAGGGAGAAAAATGTTCTTGATGGAAATCTGAGCTTTCATAACACTGACCTGGCTTGCTGGATGGTTTTGCATCCTTTTTCCTGTTCACAGGTAATGTCCCAAGGCTGTGTACAAACATTGCTGCTTTGTATGATGCTTTGGGCCAAGGGTAGACAAAGGGCCATGGGCCTTCCCCATGGTGAGACTTCTCTTGCGCCTCTGCGTGTGAAGAAACTTCCCTGAAGTGCAAGGCTTTCCCAGCATTCAGGTATCCTGTCTCTGGCCTCCAGCAAGGCTGGGCTCCTCCAGAAACAGCACAGTGCCATCTGTTGGCTTCCTCACCCCGTGATGGAGCAGAACCTTCAAAAGTTCTGGGAAATGGGAGAAATCTGGGAAGAAATATGTCATGTGCACCCCAGCTTTCCCCAAGCTGCTGCCTGCCCTCCTTGCTAACTTCTGCAGGCAGAGATAATGGGTCTGGCAGTGGAAACACTTTGCTTTTCCATCTGATGCCTGGCACTGCGTGTGAGCAGGGCCGTGGTGCTCCCCTCCTCGTGGCTCTGCTTTTCCAGCTTTAACGCTGATGGTGACAGTGACAGCTCAGTCCCTCTGGGAGACTGGATAATTAACTACCACCACCAACTCCACGTACCATGCCTCCTCCAGCACACCTTCCCAGAGTTTTTTTCCAGGCGGAAAAGAGGAATTTATCAGGAATGCGTAGAAGCTGCATTACCCTGCTGGAACTGCTGATGTCTGGAAATCTTGGACAGACAGACAGCAGAGGCAGCATGTGTGTGGGCTCATTCACCTGCACAGTAAATCCAACACATCTGACTTTGGCACAGCAACTTGAGCAGAAATGGACATTTTCTGAAAAGGTTTCAGTCCAACATGTTACTGGAAGTAGGAATGAGTGTCCTCACCCTGTACCTGGGCTGTCTCACTGTGTTTTAACTGGAAGCACTTACACCAAGGTAGTGGGTGGATTTATGGCCATGCATTACTTGCACATCAGCTTCAGTGCTCAGGGATGATTCAGGTTGAATGACTCTGAACAAATGCAGATTGTATTACCACTGTACAGGATTAAGGAACACGTCAATGCTCTGAACATTTTTCATTGCATTAAAGAAATAAAGAAAAAAAAAAAAAAGCACACACCAAAAGAAAGGTAAAATTCCTAATGGGAGGGCAAAAAAGATTTTTTGCTAGTTTTATTTTAACCCACTTTCCTTACTTGAGGAGAATAATTTTAAGCAAACCCAGAGGTGGTGGTCCACAGTGAGACACTGAGGAGTGCTGCCTGGGATCAGGCAGAAAACCCAGGATCCATTCCTGATCCTGCCTTACCTCCTCTCCTGCCTCGAATTTTCCACCTGCAAATGCAGAATATAATACTGCCATACTCCTCCACCTCATGGGAGCAAGACAGGCCTTCATCCTGTAAGTGGAATTTGAAGATGTAAAGTGTTCCATAAATGTTAAATATTATCCTTCTTGTTACAAGGCAGAAGTGGAAAGATACAGGAACAGAGTTCAGCTAAAGAAGCTCTCTTGTTACTGAAAAAATAGTGTCTTTGATGATGTCTGGAGAGAAAGGCTACACCATTTCCACAGAAGAATGCAATTATCATCTGGAGTAGTTTCATTCTCTAAATTGAGTCTAGTGTTTAGTTTGCAGGTGGCCTAAGCAGCGGAGAGGACAAGAGAGGGGGATGTTCAAGTGTCCCCAGCCATATCTGTCCACCCCTGAAGCTGAGCTGAGAGTTCTCGCCACATCCCCAGTGCCTGGTGTGTTTGCAACAGCAGGTCTTTGCTACTCTCTACCCAGAAATGGCATTTTTCCACTCTGGAAAGTGAGATTGAGGAGATCCCTGCAAAGTGTCATCACGTTATTTAATAAGCCATGCTGGTGAACTTGGCAGCAAGGAGTGAGGGATGGGCATCCTGCAGATCTCAGCCCTGGCACCGCTGTGGTGGCAGTGGGTCCTGCATTTCACATCCAGGCAGATGTCCCTGTGCTAGAGGTGACGGTGTTGGGGCTTTGGTGGCCACAGGCCAGACACAAGGGAGCCAGCCTGGAGGAAATCAAAGGCTCCTAACATTTTCTACATTAAAACTAAGTGGAGGGAATGCTTGAGTCACTATTTCCCAGCTGAGATGTTGTGCTGGTTTCTGTGCTCCCACAGGAGATGAGCTCTAGCCACCAGCGCATAGCAAGGGCTATTTCTTGCTGGACTTTTCTTAATGATTTTTTGAACCTAAGTAGACCCAAATTTTAAAGACAATAACTTTGTTATCTTCTTCATCACTAAAGCCACAAATATTTTCTAAATACACAAAGGGCATCCTGTGGTCCAGGTGAGCCTGAGTGAAGCCAAATCTGTGCCTCAGTTTCCCTTCCTATGAGATGCCGCTGACACCTACTGACCCATGGGCAAAACACTTTCTAAACCACGCATGAACAGCCTTACACAAGTAGTTATTAATATTAATAATAATAATTGTTGTTGTTACTAAGCCAAGTATAAAAATAATTTTTCAGAGAAACAAAGTGCCCTGTCTCCCGGTGATAGATTACACGATGCTAGAAATTACTCACAGTATGAAGCTGGTTTCCAGTCTGGTTCTTTTCAATAAATTATAGACCGTGCCCTGAGTGCGTACAGTTTACCAAAGTACATTCAAAATAGGCATAAGGTGTATTCGCCCATCAATTTTGCTCACAATTGTTTGGGGTTTGCTCCTGAGAAGAAGTTAAATATCCCCATGGCAGTTTCCTAAAACATTTTGCTGGGGCTGGTGGGGACGTGGCAGGGCAGCTAGCCCAGGGCTGTGCACGGGGAAACGGGGATCCTGGTGGAAGTGGGGATCTGCGTGAAAGGGAACACGTCCCAGCAACTCCGTGACTACACACCACCACCCCTGGGAGCTGTCCAGCCCTCGCCCGGTGCTCCTCCACGACATTAGCGGGGTGGCTGCGTCTCCCCCTGCACCACTTCTTCATGCTTTTTTTTTTTTTTTTTTTTTTTTTCTTTTCATTTCTGGGTTTCGTCGGCCTTTTTTATCCGCTAAATTCCTTCCAGATGGGGCTGCCGCTTTCCCTCCTTCCCCCGCGCCGGTGCCACTCGCGGATGCTGCCCATCGGCAGGTGTAGGGCAGAGCGCAGCATATGCCGCGGGTTTGGCAGCGCCGGCTGCGGCGGCAGCTTCTGCGCGTCTCTCCGGGCAGCGCTCAGCTGGGACCTGGCGCCGCTCGCAAACACCATCTGGCCTTGGCAGCCCCCAGCCCGAGAAGCCCTTCCCCGAGCTGCCAGCCCGGGAGGACGCGCCGTGCCAGCCGCACTCGGCACGGCCAAGGTGCCACCGCGCCGCTGGGGACAGCGCTCGGAGAAGGGACTGCGGGATAAAGCGGGGGGGTTCCCGCTAGGAGCCTGGCCCCATGCAAAGGAGAGCCTTTGCCAACGCTCAACTGCATTGAAGCAGCTCAGGCATCATCTCCGTGGCCCCACGGGAGCTCCCCAAGTCCCTCCAGCATCAGGCGGTGGGGAGGTGGCACCAGGAGGCTCCTCGGCATGTCAGGGAGCCCTCCCTGGGGCTCCAACACATAGTGGTGAGGCAGCAGCCTCTGCGTCCTGCACCTGAAGCTGCTCAGTGCAGGCAGGAGAAAAGCCACAAATGCCAATTATTTACGGCAAAATGAATCTCTCTGCCTGGTGGGTCTGCCCTGGAAAGCTGCCCTGTGTCTGTGATTGGCATGGCACACCTGAGAGAGGTGTTTGTGTGTGCAGCACCCCATCTCCTCCTTCCGCAGTAAATACTGGCACTAAACCCAATTCTCAATGTACAGAGTAAGGTGAAAACAAATGAAAAAAAGTCTAAAAAGACACCTGAAGCCTGCATGGCAGCCTAACAAACTCCTCACTCAGAGCCGAGGGCTACCACAAACCTGTGCAGAATATGTCCCATTCAGGACTTCAGGATGAACATGCACCCATATGATTTGCTCTCTGTGATGCTCACACATTTTGCCTAAACCTTGACTGTAGATCCCCATCTCCCACGTACCCTCTAGAAAAGCCCTGCTCCTGCCATTGCTTCCAAAACCCTCCCAACTAAGGACTGCCAGGAAAAGGCTGGCATGACCTCACACACGCAATGCTGAACGCTGGGACCAGCTCTGGTCTGCAAATACCCAAGTTGTGACAAGCAGTGCTTCTGCTCTCATTCATTGAGGTGTCTGGGGCTCCAACTCTCTGTCAAAATGTTGTTACATCTCATGAACACGTTTGCAAAGGAAAGGGGCATGGGAAGCCTGCAGGGGGAAGTGCTTCACCCCCTTCCATGTGCAGCTGGGAGAGTCTCTGCAAAGCCTGACCCTCATGGGGGTTGTATCCAGGAAAGAAAACTTTCTAGGATGAGCTGTACTCAAAAACATCCTGTCTTCCCATGGGAAAAAAACAGTTTTCCCCCCTCACCTCAGCTACAGCATCATCAGGAGCAGCAGCAGTGGAGTCAGCAGGACTCTTCCCAACTTGCTCACTCACGTGAATGGCCTCATTTCACCAGGACCTGCCTGACTCAGCAGCTGCCAGTCTGCTTGCCCAGAGTGGGCACCCTGCACTGCAAGGCTTTATCCCACATGCCCTGTGTTACATCTTCTGGGCTGCAGTGGTCACCACAAAGGTCTGAAGCTCAATTCAACTGTAGCAAAGCAGTCACTGAGCTCTGGTGCTCTGGAGAGCAGGCAATGGCTGCTGGTCATGGGGGCAATCCTCACCTACCTCTGCCCAGGCACTTTCCCCAGCTCACAAGAAAACTCCCATTTCTTCCTACCAAGGTCCACCAGAAACCACCTCACCTATAAAAGCAACTTGCACCCAAAGAAAGAGACAGGGTTACTTGCACCTGCAAATGACTGTGTGTGTGTGTTCAAAGCCAGGTAACACAGCTAAGTGGCTTGGACTTTGGGACTGCTGGTTCTGGGCTAAGCCATGCATCATCTGTGCAACTGCACAAGAAATAAGCACACAAAGTCCCAGCTGCAGTGGAGCAGAGCATCTCACAGAGTCCATTTGCTGCTATTTACCTGCAGATTCTGGTTGCAATTGCACTGACACAAAACCACTGCAAGACGTGTCACCAACACACCAAACCTCACCACTGCGTCTGCCAGCAGCCATCAGTATAACAAACCCAAGGCTGATCTCTCTTTCCCTTACTCTTGAAGAGGAAATGGTTTGATTTCTTCCTTGCCAGATCCCACTCTCCAAACTCAAACAAAAGTCAAATTTTGCCAGACCCTTTTGTGCCAGATGCTGTGAACCCACGACAGCAAGGCACTGCCTGTCCTGCAGACTACTTTATGTAGCACAGGTACATCTATCTATATCTATATAATCTCTCTCTCTCTATCTCTATATATATATATATCTCCTATATAACTGGCTATTTTGCATGTAGAACAACTTAAAGACTGGCTGACCTCAAACTTACTTGAAGCCCTTTAGCTTGAAGGCCTCTATAACAGCATGGCTGCCCCTCTGGGGTCCATCTAGCCTGGGAGGATGCTGACAAAAGGGAAAGAAGAATGACAGATGCTCCCCATGCACAAAGGCAAATAAAGATGGAATGAGGGGAGAATGGGAGCCTAAAGGGAAAGAAAATGAGTGTGCATGCACACACACACGTGCACACAATGACAGGCAAGACAAAGGAAAGGGGAGACAAGCAAAAGGAGGGAAGCTGGAGAAACCACCCTATATGCTTGCCAAGGGCTGTTTGCAGCAGCATCTCATGCTGCTTCGTGAGATCCATCCAGGACATATCTGCATCAGTGAACCAGAATCCTGACACTGGTCCCTTTGATAAATATTTATCGTGCCTGGCTCTCTATCACTTCAGTTTCCACCAGATTAACCTCGATTCTTCCAACAAAAAATGCCCTGATGTTCTGCCTGACACACACACGTCACACTGACCTTCCTTCTCTGGATTCCCCAAGGCCCTCGCTCCTGTTCAGCTAAGGGGAGAATTTACTCTCATCAATCAGAACTGGATTTCTCCCATGCCATGTAAATAATTTAGAGGCACAAGCATCCATGGCACTGCTTATGTGCAGGCCAAACCCAGTGCCAGGAATCTTGGGAAAAGGGCCCAATAATATTGTACCAGTCCAAAGTAATTAAAGTGCATCATTACATATAAATTTGTAATTAAACACTTTAACGTAATCATCCCGCACAGCACGATTCCTGATGAATTAATTAAAAGAACTCCAGAAATTAATGTTTTACTTGTCACCATTGTTGTGCTAGCTGTAGCCATCTCCCTGACTATTCCTGCAGCATGTTGTGAAGTAATTATATAATTACTGGGGAACGGGAAGGCCCAAAGTCCCAACAGAGGAGAAACCTGAAACAAAGTGGAAACAGCAACCACAAAAGGCAGAAGCAGTGCCAGTCTCCCCCCACTCAGTCCCAGCAGAGGGGAGGTTGTGAGAGGACGAGAGGGAAGAGGTTTCCACCAGCTCCGCATCACAGATGTGTTCTCCCAGGTGGGAACATCTTGCTTGCACCCATGTGAGCGCACACATAGGCTCAGGTGCTCTCCTGCTGTCTCAGCTTGGCTTCCTTCTCCCCATACAAATGTCCTTCACCCCCACACCCCATCCTTGTCATGCAGAAGCAGAACAGTCACAGCAACAACTGCCCCTCACCATATGTGTCCCTCTATTTCCCTGCCTCAGTTTCCCCCACCTTCCACATCCTCCTCCTAGAGCTCAAGGTTGGTGCCTGAAAGGGTGGTCCTTCCAGCCCCACTCTCCATACAACCCTCCTTCCACCCAGACCTCCTAAAATCCCTCCTTTAGTGCCCTACATTACACCGGGCTTCAGTCCCCTACCTCAGACACAACCAAACAATGTGATCCCCTCAGGGCCAGCCCCATCCTTCCCAACTCAAGGTCTCCAGTGAAGTGCCACCAGCAGCATGTCCCCCACTCCTGATGGCACTGAGCCCCAAGACATGCCTCCTGCAGTGGTGAAGGGGTTAAGGATGGATTCAGAATCCTTGGATGCAGTGGGTGTTTGTGCCAGTCCATCCCTCTGTGTGTGTGTGTGTACATGAATATATCTACACACAGCATGAGGCTCGCCAGACGTAGAACTCCCCTGGGGCTGTGCAGTGTGATGCACACAGGGTTTTCCTGCAACACCAGAGCCTGGGCTCTGCCTGCTGTTGCAAGGAAAACATGTAGATAGGTGAATGAAGGAGCCCTGGCAGATCTGCCCTGCACTGGAGCTGGGTGTCCATCAGCATTGGTGCAAGGAAGGGTTGCCCAGCCAGTCAGTGAACGCGGACAAGCCCCGGCAGGACCCAGCTGAGGTGACGGGTGGCACAGAGCCACATTCAGTGTCCCTCAGCAGGGTGCGCTTGTTTTAACAGGATCTCCAGCACTGTCCAGACATGTGGCTTTGCATCCCTTTTTGCTGCTGGGGCTGCCAACAGCTCCAGCCACAGGGACTGTCAGTTGGGGTCTGCACAAGAGGGAACCTCAAGGTAAACATCCCTCTTCTGCCACCCCAAAAGCTTGGTGGGGAGCAGCAGGGGTGTCATGTTGACCGTGGGGGGTGCTGGCCCACATGCTCTATAACAGTACTGACTTTCCTTAAAAATGCTTACAGCAGCAGCACTCAGTCCATATGGGGAAGCCCCCAGTAAGGCAAAGGCTCTACTGTAATGAATTTTCCATGAATGATATTCCAAATATTGGTTCCTACTGTCTCCTGTGCCTCAGGAATATCCTTTATTAACCTGGGCACCATCCCTGGTCTCACCTGCATGCACCACTGCTGCCACATGGTGACAAGTCTTTGCTTCCAGCCTGTGCCTTGGTGTTATGGCAATTGGTGCCTTTGGGCTTTTTCTTCTTGTTATTTTCTGCACAGCCAAAAACCATGAAATACAACTTGGTTTTACAGTTGCAAGGCCAAGGGATCAGGTAGAGTGGGGAAGGCTTGGAAGAGACAACTGTACCTTCTGGATGAAGATGGGACGGGGACCCAGCAACTCCCCTGACCATGCAGCATGAATCTGTTTCCCCATCTAGAGAGTATGCTTAACTGGGGCTGTATTAGTTAACATTTGTACAGCTCTTTGAAAAAGTAAAGTGTTTGAGGCTTTAAATTCTGTCAGTGGGAACAGATCAACAAGATTTCCAACCCTTCTGAAAAATTAAGGCTTCTGCCAATTAAGCTGGCAAACGCATGGATGTGAATCTAAAAGCCTCTTGAGCTCAAGACCAAGACTGAAGCCTCCAGAGAACAGCCTCTCCTGGCTGCTCCTCGCTCTCCTCCTACTCACCTGTGTCAGAAATATATCAAGTAACCAAGCTCTAAGCCCTTTCAGCAGTCATACTTGAAACACAACTAGGCTATGGATAGAACTGCAGTAGAGCCACCACTCCAGACATTTAAATGGACACTATGGATACGCAGATAATGTCTTCTCCTAGATTGCCTGATCTAGTATTGCAAAAATGTCATAGTAAAGCATAATCTACTTTAATTTTGCAATCAGCCCTGTAATTTGTGTTGCAAGTTTGATTCCACAAGCTATGGATGATCTCCATACATACATCCATACCAGCATTGCCTGTGCCTGGGGGATGTCCTCTGCTCTGGGAGTTAACTCATGCTGGGAGGTTATGGTCTCCTGGTGACTTCAGGATCTAAGTAGAAAATTCTATGCAACATAAAGCAATCTACACAGCTTTCTGCACATCTTTTTCTGGGCAGATTTGCACCTTTTCAGGCTGAGCTGATGAGCAGCTGCAGCAGCACCAAGACAAAGACCTGGGCAATAACTACAGCTCAGCAAAGGGAAGAGCATTGCCCATCATCACACGCACACTTGGAGAGGGCCATGGACTTATCTGGAGCCATGCAAGCTGAAGGAAAACCATGTGGAATAGTGGCAAGGCAATCCAACACCACATGAGGGATAGTGAAGCAAATCACTCAATAGCTGAACACCCCCTTCCCTTCCAGCCTAACTTCCAACCTGGGATGTCCCCACAGACAGTGTTTCAGCCATGCACAACTCCTGGGAGTTTACCTGCATAAAACAAACACCCTGTACCTGCTGTACCTGCCTGGTGTGTCTCCGTGAGGATGGATGAATACAACAGGCACGCATGTCATGATGGATGTGAGCCCAAGCAGGGACACCCAAAGCAAAGTCAAGGAGCACTTGGGCAGCAGTTTCTGGCGAAGGAATTTATCCCACAGGCTCAGACCTCAGTGCTCACCCAGCACTGTGCCATAGAGACCCATGACAACACGCCTGTCAGAGCCCAGCGGAGGGTGGCACTGGGTCCACAGGAGTTTGGAGATACCAGCTCAAACCTCTGCTCTCTGACCACACCATGCAGCTTCAAATAAGTCACTTGGTGTCCCAGTAGGGATGGAAGTAGCCCCGACATCATCCCCACAGTGCAACTGAGTCAGGGCTAGGGTGCAGCCTGGAGGGGCTGCCCCATTCCCCCACACACCCTAACCCTGAAAAGTGTCTGGCTCATGGAGTCAGGGGTCCCTTCTTCACCCTTACCCAGTTCCCAGTGGAACAATTTACCTTTCGGAGCAAGTCCAAGATATTAATTAAGATAAATCTACCTCAATTTTGAGATTCTCTTATCATGTAATTTATCAAAATTATGTTAATTATTTCTGTAGGGCAGCAAAATTATTACCTCTTCCGTGTCTGATTTGTATTAATATTCATAATTTAATAATTCAGCATCCAAGCCATCTGGTCTGGGGAGCCACGCTCCTTCCCTCCCTCTGCCAGAGTCAAAATGCTCCTGCCTCCCCACTCCTGCACCCATCGAGGCAGCCCCCACAAGCTCCCAACCAAAACCATGCCACAGGCTCCTGTCAGCATCGCTGTTTGCGCTGCCCGTGGTCCCGTCGAGGCTGCCGTGGTGGGATCCCGATCCCCCGGGGAGAGGGAGCAGCCCTTCCCCTGCGCCAGGCTGAGCCTCTGTCACCGCCACTGTCTCAGCCCGGCAGGTGAGCACAGCTGAATTGACATTTTCCACACTTTGTGATTTTTACACTGTAATTTGACATAATTAATGCCTACATTACTGCTGATAATTTAGCTAGTTAATTAAACTCGGAGGAGATAATTAAGGAGAGGCTACTGCTTGGACTGCTAATTGTTTTTGTCATTATTTTAGGGGCCCGACAGCTGCCGGCTGAGTCATCCTCCCCATCAGCTGATGGCCGCACGTGATGGTGGTGCCACGGGCACCGGGTGCACGGTGAAGCGGCCGAGAGATGCCGGCGGCTCGACCCGCCGTGGGCTGGCCGGGAGCCAGCGCAGATGGTGAGCAAGGCTCTGCGAAGGCACAGCCCCAGTGCTGCTCTGGCCGAGGGTGAGAGCCCCCCAGTTTGGGGCTGGAAGGGGTGTGGAGAGGTGGCAGAACGTGTCCGTGGAAGAAGAGTTGAGTGGTGGACAGGAAAGCAGCATCCAGCGTGCCGGGGAGGGGAGAGAGTGAGGATGCTCAGGGTGTTGGCCCATGGAATGTCCCAGGTGCTGTCAGCTCATGCAGCAAAGGGGATCCCTGCATGCTGTGGGGCTCACGTAGAAGCAGAGACACTGGACACCCAGAGAGCTGGAGAGCAGAGATGAGTCATGCAATTCCCTATGCAGCAGTGCCAAGTGCTTGCCCTGGGACTGGGCAAAGTCCATCTACCTGCAATCCCTGGGGCAGGAGGGCAGCAGGAGGTCTTTCATCCCCATGTGAGTGATTGTGCCTTAACTCCACAGCATCCAACCCATCCTTGTCTGCCCCATGCTGTGCTGCCACAGCACGTCTTCTCAGATGCTCTGGCTTCATCCTCAGCTACGGATATATCTGAACACTTACTGAGTAAAAAGGAGATGGGTGACAAACCCAGCTGGTCCCTGAAGAGAAAAGCTCATTGTAGGAGCCAAGTCTCTGCACCCCACTATGTTTCTCATCTCCCAGTGCCCTTTGCCGTCCTTGTCCCACACCAATCACCCTGCACCATTCCCCTGCAAATCTCCAAAGCCCAGCTCCTCTAAGTAACTGACATTGCCACCAACTTCAAAACGACTTGCTTGGTGCCTGTGTCTCTTCCATGCCAGGCCACTTGTTCCTCCATCCTGCTCAGCAACAACCTAAACTCAGGTGGGAGCAGAGGAGTCCTCACCCTGTGGCCGGTCAGGAGCTACAGGAGCGTAGTACATGACAGCCATTTCCTCTTCCTCTCCACGACCCAGTGGAAGGAAGGCAGCTTGAGGCACAACCATCAGCTTATTCCTGCTCCATGACAGCCGGAGAAGTTTTGTCTGGCCTTCCTAACATGCAAAGCCTGCTCAGCCTCACTCAGCCCACCCAGCAGCACCACCCCCTGGCCTCTGATTGCCATCATCCCTCCCTACCATGGGGAGCACTGCCAGGCTGTTTGCTGCCGGAGATTCCTTTCCACCCTCTGCCTCCTGGCGAGCTCAGTGCTCCGAGCTGGAGGCTGGCTTGACATCTCAATCCAGAGATTAGGACGGAGACCGGTCACTACCCAGTTCTGGCGAACACCCTTCAAATAATTCGATTAATCATCTTAGCCCCACTCGGCGCAGTTGGCATCCTCCAGAATCAAAGCCTCTCCTGAAGTGCTGTGTTGAAAACCCATAAAGCTGCTGTAAAGGTTCAACCAAGCATGGACCAAAGCAGAATCCGGTACTCCAGAGGCTGTGCACTGGGTTGGCTAAATACTCCCTCTAAATATCTCAACAGCTCGCAGTCAGAGACATATGAGATGTGTAACAAGTTGCACAGGGACTGCTTTCCTTCTCTCACTGTTAGGAGGAGATTTTTTTTCCCCCCTCTTGTATTTCTATTTATCACAACGCAAAGTAGAAACATGCCAAAAGGGTTTTATGTTTTCACTTGGAACAACAACATTTGGACAGCCCCAACGATAGCAATTGCAGCAATCATGAAAAAGTAATACTTTGAGCTTCTGTAGTCCCTTTCATCCAAGCATCTCACAGCACTTCACAAACGTTGGCCCTGATCCCATGGAGGCTCATGCACATGGATCATCCAATACAGGAATTCATTCTGCTGGGTTCAGCAAATCAGGACTGTGGGGCTCTGTTGGGGCTCTGGAGTTGCTCAACTCCGTGCTTGCCGAGTCAGCTGCTCCATCAGCACTCACACTGCATCCTGAGGTATTTGTTGATATTTAAGTCTGAGCTCCTGGAGTCAGGGGATTGTGTTCCCATTTTTCAGACCTCTCTAGTTTGTCATCTTGGTGCAATCCCTACAACAGGAATCCTAAAATCCCAGAAAGCAAAAGAAAGATAAGACAAACCAAACATACTCCCTTTCCAGCGTGGTGCTGTTTTGCAGGCTCATCTCTCTTTGGAGTCGTGCTTCAGGATTTCTCTATTTATTTTCACCAGAAGAAAGCAATTCCTGCACTCCAATACTCATAAAAGAATAAACCCAGCTGATCTCAAACTGCTCAGGGAAAACCATGGCAGAGAGAGCATTTGCCAAAATCTGCAGCAGTGAAAAGAATAAACCTCAAATGTCCTTGTTCCCAGTGCCTCCTCCTGCCAGACAGAGAAGCACAATCCAAACAATCAAGCATTTAGTTCAAGTTTCTACTGTCATTGTTTTCTTGAATAAAATCAAAAAAGTTTTATTTCTTGCTATATAAGTGCCTCAAAGCCCCACCATGTTTGGAATGCCAAGAGCAACCATGGGCAGCATCCCTTCTTCTCCTCTCATGCTCCAGTGCCAAAGTGGACAAAGTTCAAGCCACCACCCCCTTGCAGGACTCCTGAAGGTCATCTCCCTTCAAATAGAGACCTTTCAAGTCACCCCTTTGGCTTGACACTTTCATGGAGGATGACACCACCTGCCATCACTAATGAACCCCTCTGCCCTAGTGAAGCAATGGGAGGTAATTAGATATTGCTATGAGAGTAGTATCCTTTAAGCACGAAGGGGTGGCCCCTTCCTCTCCACACCCCAGTCATGGCCTTATTGGGTCACCAGATTCTTAAAAAGCAGAGGGACAATGATGTTTTTGCAAAGATCCCTGTAGAAGTCATTGTCAGTGCATCACTGGGACAGCTCAGCTGAGCAGAAGGCATTAACCCATAGAGGTGCTGGGGCATTATCCAGCACTTTGCTGGGTGACTTGAAGGTGTTTATGGCTACCCTGGGAAACATGGCCTGAGGTGACCACCTACCAACCAAGGCTGATGGCTCTTCAGGGCTGTCTTCTACTCCTGGGGGCACTTCCAGCAAACTGTACAGCCTCCCTGTGGTCCATCTCCTTCCTCTTGTGAGGAAGAACATGTTTGATGTGCTCAGAGATGTACAGCTGAGCAGTGCTGCAGCCTGTGGTTAAAATCCAGCAGAACTTCAAACCACCCTTTTACCCTTGCTTACCTCTGTGCTATCTTCCAGTGAAATGAACCTCTCCTATCTGCCCAGTCCAGCACCTTTGTCCCAGCAGAGGCAGCCTCAGCTTTGCCTTCTCTGACCCCCTTTTCCTCCAACATGCTCGTGCAGACACGTGCACGCAGGGAGAGCGCCCTGAGCATTGGACAGGAGTGAGACGCAAAGGAAGAGCATTAGGTGGAATGAGAGATAGCAAAAGCACAGGCATATCAGACGTCTCCAGGCAAGATAACACGATAAATAATCAATCAATCCCTACAAAATCCTTAAGTGCTTGATGTATCCTCCTGCAAATTGAATCACTTCTCCTACCAGGAAGTTCTCTCTTGTAAATAAATGAGAGCAGAAATGGCCCATATTGAAAAATAATGTTGTTAAAACCACTGATTAAGTTTTACACAAGCATATGAGAGCAAACTAAAAGGTTTTAGCTTTTTAATTTAAGAAATGAGGAATATGATATAATTTCAATTTGTGATGAGATAAGATGTTCTCGATATTGTGGCTTCAATTGGATTATATCCTAATGTACTTTTATAAAGTGTCAGGCTAGCTGCAGATTAAGGTATGTGTGTAATATTCTTTATTAACAATTTAATGGACTTGCTTTCACTCTATCCATCTTAATCAGTGTTTCCAGTCCACCTGGGAGATCTAGTTAGAGCAGAACCTGAAACTCCAACCTGATGAAAGAGGGAACTCAGTGATCTGTCAGTGTCAAAAACGAGAGAAGCACTGATAAAAGACTGTTGAGGATCATCTTTAACCTCCTGTCATCAGTACCACTCCAAAAGCCGTCAACAACTGCTCTTGGAGTCACTCAACAAGACATATGCCCTCCTCAGATCTGCATCCTTCCCCTGCCAGAATAATACAGGGTCTTCTGGCAACAAGCAGAACTTCCCAGATCACAAAACATAGTTTCCTGATCTCGAGGGACCTGCTCCTATAATCCCATTTTACAGTCAAACGCTAGTGCAAAGCAGCCTTGCCCGTACCCTCTGCTCTGGTGCTTAGACACCTCCATCCCATTCCCTTTTTTCCCCCTAAATTTCATGAAATTTATTCATGACTGGTTTGTATCTGCATGTTCTGGTATCAACATTGGCTTAACTAGCTCCTCTTCCCTGCTTGTGTTTATCTGTCTGTGCAATCACAGCTCTCAACCTTCCTTTAGTTAGGCTAAATAAGCTGTGCTTGTTTAGTCACCTCACATAAAGGGGCTTCCCAACACTTTCCCCACTCTAATGACCTGGCTCTGCACTTCTTTCAGTTTTCCAGACTGCACACACCATTCAAAGTCCTACTGTGTTTCTTGTGCAAATGGTTTCCCATTTCTCTTGGAAATGCCATCTCACCAGATAGCTCCTGCTCTCCAAGCACCCACCTTTCCCACCCTTGGGCACCCCAGGAGGGGTAAGTCCTCCACCCCAATCAAGACCTTTCATCCTGAAGCTCTTGGTGAGAAATTGCAATTTCACACACACGTCAGCCCACTGCAGGGTGACTGGGATGGCTCGAGATACACTGCAGGAGATCTCACCACTGTCCTGTTTGTTCTCTGCTTCCCCTTCCCCACCATCAGACTGCCATGTGTATGCACAAACAGAGACTTGGAGCATGGAACCAGGAGCAGCAGCCTTGTAAATAATGACCAATCAGGGTGAGGGGAAAATAAGTATATACATCTCATCTCCTTTAATTCCCTTGCAATGCGATGATTCTGCAAGGGTGGGTCGGTCGTAGCTGCAGGTGCTCCTGGACGGGGGAGGAGCACAAAAATGAAGTTGTTTGCGGGTTTTGATTCCATCCCTGGAATTATTTACAGCTGCAGGCAATATTAAACTATGTAGAGCAAGTGTCCTCATTTACATGCTAATTCATTTATACCCTCTGGATTGATTTCTCCAATTCATTTTCAGCCCACTAACTCTTCTGATATGAATTATATTATCACCTCCAGAACAGCAGCAGGGAAATGTGACGAAGCCACCCCAGCTCTTCTGATCTCTAATTGCCCTCGCTGCTCGGAGCCGGCATGGCCAGCTGCAGCCTCGCCTGCCAGCTACCAGCACCCAGCTTCCTTCCACCTCCTGGAGAAAATCCAGCAGCGTGGCTCGGAGAGTGAATCATCCCACCTCTATTGCTCATCTTATTCTGGGGAAGACCCAAACAAGAGGACCTTGGGCTTTCTGCCTTTGGAAATCATTCCCTCTTTCTAACCAGGAGGACAAACCACCTCATTTCAGAGAGCTAAACTGAAGTCCATCTGTGTTCTGCAGTGGGAAGTCCTGGAGCCATAAAGAAATTGAATTAATCCTCGATTTCCCAAGGGACTTTCTGAGTTTTCTCAGCTTTTCACAACAGCCTCACACTGTACTGGATGGACAAGACATGTTCCCAGTCCTCCCTGCTTTGGGAATGAGGTGGATTCATCACCAGTGGAAAGGATGTGATGCCCAGAGGATGGAGAAGAGCAAGGAAGTCTACCCATAGGTAGCAGTGGCCAGAAGCAGGAAGGCTTTACTTCCATCACTGTCACTGATGGATGAACGAGGTTAAGGCATCCTTTTCCAGGAGTCATATCCAAATGCATGATCACATGCTTCCCTCTCCCTTTGGCCCAAAGAGTTGTTCAGCACAGAAACCCAACTTATGGGAGAGATACCAAAGCTGCGTTGCATACAGACACATCCAAAATGAATAAACACACATGGAATTTGGTATATTAAATACTTTCAGAAGCCTTTCTACATCCTGACTCTGTCCTTACTCACACCCAGCATTATGTTTGAACAGCATCATCTGCCAGAGGGACAGAATGGTCCAGGACTTCTGGAAGTTCAATGGGCTTACTTCCCCTCCAAAATCCTAAGCAAAATGAAAGCTACAAGGAAATAAATAATTTTTTCTGGCTGGCAGGGGATGGACAGCTCTTTGTTCTTGATTTACATCATCTGAAACAATTAACTTGTGAAAGCCGTGATCTTGTTCCCCTTGGCATCCAGTGTTTATTGTGCTTCAGACCATTTCAAATGAGCACTTGAAAAGGAGAGGGAGCCCCTCTGTCCCCTGATCACTGGAGGGAGGGAGAAAGTTGTCTTAAATGGAACAATAGACTGTCCCTTCTTAATGCCACTTCAAAGCTCCTCGGACAGGAAAATTGATAATTGCATCAAGTACAGTTTTTCTAAACTTCATCATTTAGCGCTGAAAACTGGGCTGTTGAATTCATACAGTTCTTTGATCAAGACCAGTTAATTAAGTTATTCCCTTGATATGACTCTTATCACTTCAGTGCCAGACCTACATCACACTTATGCAATTCCCATCCTGGCTTTGATATGCATCGTATAAGCCTCCCAGACCACAATCACCAGGTTTCTGTAGATTCACTGCTACCTTACCAGTTACACCAATAGGATGGTCAGTTGTTAATAGAGGGACTGTGCATCCCAGAAGGTTCCTGGGTTTCTCTACTCCTTGCAGCTTTTCGTGTCTCCTGTCATTCCTTCTCACCTGATATCTCCTGAACTTTCATCTTCACAGCCATTCTCCATTCACCCTCTGTTTCTGACCAAACATCCAGGGGTTCTTTCAGCAAATCCTCCTCCTCCACACTTCTACTTTCCATGGGAGAGTGACAAGCTCCAATTTAGGTCTCCACAGTTTTTCCTGGGCTTATCCCCTTAAACCGGATTAGCTAACGTCTTAATGCCAGTGACACCAGTCACAGCTCACCATCTGATCCTGCCTTTCAGGATTTGCTGCATCTATGCACTTTCCATTGCTAAACTAGATCCTCTGATCTTTCCTTCCAAGCCCCCCATTCCCCGCCACCATCACTCTGCCACTGTGGCTTGCTCATTATACTCCTCATATGCAGGAGATGCCCAGAATAACTCCTCTTGTCCTCATCCAGTACCTCCAGGCTCTGAAGTCCTCCAACTTGCTGACAACCTTTGCGCTTTCCCTATTTTCATATACACAACTTTCTCTTCCAGACTGTGTCCTTCACATTGAGACACAGATCCCCTGGAAAATTCACAGGACCCCTTCCTTGGAGATACCCCTTTCTTTGGTATCAGATACAAAATCTTGAGGCTTCCTTCCCTACCACCCTTTACAAACAAAGCAGCCCACGTGGTGACTCTTCTTTCCTCTCTTAAACTCCCTTTACAGACCCAAGTCCTTCCCAAGCATTCCTTCACTCTCGATCTGTCTCCATCACAGGACAGAGGTGCCACTGCCGTAGCACTCTCCATGCAGTAGTACTGAGCAGTTGCATCAGGAAGTCGTTTCCCTCTCACATCCATCCCTTTGACCCAAACCAGCTCATAAACATCTTTGAGTCAAACCAAGTACTTCATCAAACCACCTGTTCCGATCACCTCTGTGTTCCTGAATTTTAGCTGATCCCCTACTCTGTGAATGGAGGTGAGGGACTCTTCTTAGCCCAGAAAAACAAGTATTGCAGGGCAAGGACCAGCCCCTAAGGAGGTTCTGCACCTGGCACCCAAAAGAATAGATGGTGTGATGTGCAACTTTCTGACATGGTCCTTCCTTACTGGCATGTGATAGGGGAACCACTGAGAGCAGGGTGAAGAAACAACAAGCAATGGTGGCCCTGGTGCTTGGCCTGCTCAATCCCACCACACTTCTGGGTCTTTCCCAGCATACCCACCATGGCTCACTCTGGTTCCCAGCTCACTGCATGATGTAAAAACCAGTCACGTTCTCTGTATCGATCAGGCTGTCCCTCCCTGCACATGTTCCCTTTGTCCCCCCATAAAATAAAGCCCCAACCGAGAGGAGTCACCAGCTGGAGTTTAATTTCAGACTCCAAGGCGTATCTGGAGCCAATTTGCAATGCGCTTACTCCGAAAATCACCCTCCCCTGTGACGCTTGACAGCTCCAGACCACAGTCCTGCTCTCAGCTCCGAAGGAAAAATGTTTTAATTTGTCACAAACCAATTATAGCGTCTCATCTATCCCTGAATTACTCATCTTGGCTACAGTCTAGGACAAAGGGCCCCTCTGAGAGGAGATTAGACATGGATATTAACAAGAGAAAAAGTGTCCACTGTCTCACCTTGCTGGGGACGCAGCTTCCAGCGAGACAGGAAAAGGAAACCCCTCCTGACTGACAGCCAGAGGGAGGGCTGCCATCCCACAGCAAATCCCTCGTTTCACGCGGAAGAATAGTCACGACAAACTCCGTATTCAAGTAATATTCATGCATGGCAGATAACAGAGTCACGGCTGGCAGAGCTGCAACATGAATATAAATAACCTTCGCTCTCTCATTTGCTGCTGCAGACGCTTTGCCACCGTGCCAGAGTGTGGGTGAAGGGGCTGTCAGTGGTACACGGGATAGGGGTGCTCCAGGTGTGCCCTGCCTCATCCCAGCTTCACATGCCACCCCCCTAATGAAGCCCCTTTCCCTCAAGGCCTGCCCTCAGCTGGAATGCCCTCCCATGGACTCCCAGCAAAGCAGTCTTCTCCAGCCACCTCCTCCCACCCCAGCTGCCAGGTGTGTTTGTGGCTCTCACAGGGCACACCAGCACCTCTATGAGTTCTTGCTTTGGACCAGACCTAGTTTCCCAGGCTCTGAGTCCCTTTCTATCAGTTCTCCTTCCTTCCCTTCCCAACCCTGCCCTTCTCCTTATCAGTGCTCCTTCTTTCCCTCCCCAAACCTGCACTGGTCTCAGGCATTACCCTTCCACCCAACAACTAAGATGGGTGTTACCTTCTAAGCTGAGACACAGGCTTGAGGATGCTTTTGGACTCTCCTGAGCAGCTTGTGTTCCAATTCTTCCAGCTAGAAATGGGAGGTGAACACTCAAAAGCAGCACCCAAAGCTTTCCTGGGCAAGAGGCACTTTGCATGTACAGTTGCAATGGTGCCAAGTGCCAGCCACTTTGCTCAGCAGTGGGAGCAGAGTTGGCCTCTCAGTCGGCTGGATTGACTGGATGGGTTGCTGCTCCATCTCAGGTTGACTCAAAGCATCTGAGAGCAGCCACAACACTCCCTTCCTCCTTGTGCCTACTGCAGATCAGCTTCTTCCTTGGATGAAGACAGAGATGATGAAAGCCAATTTCCCTTTGTGCTCATGGCAAATAATTTGGAGAATTCCCCTTGTTTACTCAGAACTGTTAATGATGCGTCAGAAATTACCTCAGAGATTGTAATTAAAGAAAACGGCAGAAGAGAGAGACATACACACACACATACAGAGCCTAATCACAGCTTCATTTGTGTATCTGGAAGTGCTAGAGCAGACAGCAGCTTCCCCATCACCCCAAGCCTGCAGAAGGATCCTTAAGAGCCTCCTAAGTGGCAGAGGCTCAGGGGTACAGCACCAGGGCCCTGTACAGCCCCCCAACTCCTCTTCAGCTACCAAGAAATCAGTGGAGGCACCCCAGGTATCCAGGAGCTGGCAAGGCCATGGACCCAACTGGAGGCCATCAGGAAATGAGCAGGAAGTTCAGCCCCCTTAAAACCATTTTGGAAGTGGAGCAGCTGACCTAGAAGAGTAATTAAGCTCTCAGTCATCACTGAAATGCAGACACTCACATGCACACAGCAATGTATCTGTCAGCCCCCTGCTAGCCTGACCTCAGGGCTCGGTGTTTGATGGGGCTGGAGCAGAGCACAAACAGTCCTTTCTCATGGAAAAGGGAGAGGAATTTGATTCCCGTTTCTTACAGGAGGGTGCCTGGATTGCCTAATTACTCAGGGGTGACTGCTATGGAGAGGCAGCTGAGAGCTGGTTTCCCAACACCTCCCTCCCTGCTCAGACCCAAGGCCAAATCCTCTTGCTTTGCCCTCTGAAACACTTAAACAGGGTGAGCAAAGCTGCTTGTGCCAGGAGAGCAAACAGGGGTCAGGCAGGGGAATCAGCTCAGCCAAAAGCAGCCAGCTGGAGAAAAGCCATTCCTTTTCTCCACCTTAGCCAACAGCTTAGTTCTGGGGCTCATTTCAAACACTGGATTAAGAGAATGGTGGAATTGCAAATCCTATGAGTCCCAAATTCAAGGTAGAGGAAGGAGGAACAAGCTGGTCTGTCCTCATGCTCACCACCAGCGTGTCAGGGTGTGCAGGAGCTGTGGGGCTCTGGCAGGCTGTACAGGGCTTGGTGTTGGCAGACTCCGGCCATGACCAGACAAAGTTCCATTAATACAGACAAAAGTTTGGGACTTCAGGTAGGATATGTTTGGATCACTACTCTCTATTCATCCACTTACCTTTGGTGTGGAAATAGTTGAGGTCAGTCTCGCAGTCAGCCTCACAGCAGCCCCTCACCTCTCATTCCCGGTGGTGTGGTGAGGCAGGTTGGGGTCCTGCCTCCACTCAAAGTCTCAGTACCTCTCTACAAAGAGACCACTTAAACCTTTTAAACCTACATAACATTTCCAGGTGAGCCTCATATCCCCTAGACCACGGTTACCATTTCTAACAGGCTTCAGATGGGAGAAGCAGCAAAGTCTTCCCTTCAAAAGTTCTTCCTGCAGCCAGGTAAGCATGCAGCTAGCAGGTGTACACTGTCTGCTGTTTGGCAGCAGTTGGTCTTCTCACAAAAGCAAATCCTGCTGCAGGTCCAACATGCACTGTTGCCACAACAGGGTGTTGGGTTAAAACACTTTATTGATCATATTCTTTCATAGGCCCATTCCCTGCCTGCCCTCAAGATGGGTGAAGGTTAAACTGCCCCTTGTCTCCTGCAGAGGGAAGGACTGGATGAGTTTGGATGATGCTGCCACCCATCAAATCCACACAGCCTAAATTTCTCAAGGCTGGAGAATCTGAGCCTGAAAAGATGAAATCCCATCAATAATGACAGCCTGGGACAGCTGTAGGAAGGGACCCACTCATCAGGAAGGGTATTTTTCTCCTTCAGCAGAGATGGTTTCAGCTCCTCCTCTCTCAGCTGGCAGCCCACAAAGGTAGGTTTTAGTTCTGGGGGTTTGCTGCTACTGCCCAGGTCTGAAAGAGGGGCTCTCCTCCCTCCCCTCATGTTTACACACAGAAAGAGCTTCCCAGCAAGAAACCCAGGATGGCAAGGCACAGCATGCCAGCCTCTGTGGTCAGCATGTCCCCTCAAACCAGTTGTCGTTCCCCCTGGGTGAGCACAGGCCCACGTGGAGCAGAGTGTGGTGACAGAGCCTCCACCAGCGTTCCACCTGGTGACACCACGGTTCTGCCACTTGGGTCACCACAGGACAGCGCTGGCAGGACCAGCTCTGCCTCTCATCCCTCCCACATCCTGCTGACCAGGCTGGGACCCCACAGGCTTTGGGATGTGTGTGTGTGGGATGCTAAAACAACAAGTGGGGAACTTACCTGAGAGCTGGGTGGAACTAAACACCTAAACCCTCTCAGTGCTGCTGCTCCCCCAGGACATGCAGGCAGTCTGCAAGCTCTGGGCAAGGGAGCTGTTCCATCACAGGTATGCCAAACTCCAGAGAGACACTGTTCGCACTCCCAGCCACCAGGGCAGCCCTCACGCAGTATCCCAGAACCGCACCGGGATGCTAACACTTGCTTCAGCAACTCTTTATTGGGCAAAAGCATATGCAGGGGTGGGGTGTTGCACCACCTGTGCACACGTGGCACACACTGTGGGCACCAGGAAACCCCTCGGGCGCTGCGTCCCACCCCGAGCACATCCCTGCCCGGGATGGAGAGTCCCGCTGCCACCTCGTGGGAAAGGGACGCATCGCCTCTGCTCCGACACCGGCACGGAGGCACCAAAACCCCCGGCCCCGCCGGGGAGCAGGACCGCGGAACCCTCGAAATATCTGCATGGGAGGGAGGAGGGAAGTCCACACATCCCAGAGCTGGAGGCATCATGAATGAATCTGATCTTTCCATGACTGTCTCCATCCCTGCTTCCCAGGCTGACTGGGAAGGGAGGGTGCTACCACACAGGGCAGGTGTCTGGCTGCAGAACTGGGCTGAGGGAAGAGTAGAAAGACTCGCTGCCAACAGTCCAGGATCTGCTCCTACACTCTGGTCTCACCAAGGTAAACCACAGCACCCCTTGAGGGCGCTGGCTGTCCAGGGACAGAGCCTCAGGAACTGAAATATTAGTCCCATGCAGAAGGCTCGTGGCTGAGGCAAAACCTGTTCATTCCCTTCTGCTCCCAGTTAGCACCAGGTTATTATTAAAAGAAGAGTGCTGCTCATTTTCATCAGGATGGGCCACAGACCACAAAAAACCTGCTTCACTGTGCAGTCAGAGAAATAAACAATCTACAAATCTCCCCCACAGAGGGAATGAAGCAGTGAGCAGCCCCTCGTGGCTTGAAGAAATCAGCCTATAGCAACTCCCAAAAGGAGGTCTGGAAACAAATCACTATTGCTGGAATTGCTGTGGGTCAGAGATGTCCCACCCCACATACACAGAGCTGGTTCTGCTCTCTGCTCCCCCTGGGCTGTGGGGCCTGCAGCTCCAGCCTGCACTGGTGTGATAAGGGGAGGCCCTCAATTCTTCTTGCCCCATAGCATCTCTGCTCTGCATCTCTGGCCAAAGAGCCACAGCACAGGCAAGGAGAGAAGGAGGGAGGGACAATGGCCCTTCCATAGACTGCTGCAGACTCCTGGGTGCAGCCCTGGGTGACAGGAGTGGGGCACTGTGGGGTGCCATGCAGGGCCATGCCCCTGCACTCAGCATTGTAATGACCCAAGCACGTGATGGTCAAACAGAGCCCTGCCCTCCTGAGCTGCCAACAAGGCTGAAGCCAGCTCTGAGCTAGAGCCAAAGAAGGAAAACAGTCTTAAAAGTCCATCTTCAGGGAAAGGTATCCTTGGGCCCCACACCAGGGCCAAAGGGGATTCACACCGTCCCTTTGATCCTCAGACCTTCAGTCTCCATGTCAGAGGGCAGAGGAGCCTCATGACAGTCCTGCACAGCTCCAGGAAAGCAGCACTGAGGAAGGGCCTTTGATGGGCCTCTCTGGGCTGTTGGGCAAAGGAACATCACTCCTGAGCTTTACTCTTGCTTTTCTGCTTCCATATTTTGGACAAGCTGAACTTGTTCTTCTTCCTCTCTGGCTCCTGGCTCTCAAGAGATCCATCTGCAGGAGAGGGAGCAAACACAGAGCGGGTTGAGACCCACAGCCCCAGAGCCCCCCAGTGCTGCTCTGCAGGAGTAGATAGGGCCCTTACCCAACCTCTGGATCATGTCTGCCAACATCTGGTCCTCCTCTAGCTCTCTGTAATGGAACAGCAGCACAGTGTTAGAAAACTTTGCCGTGCTCATGACAAGGTGGTAGACACCAAAAACCACGCAAAGACTGCTGCTGTTTCCCCGCTCAGAAATGACCAACATCCACAGCTTACCCTAAGAAGGGTGCAAGAAAAAAACTCAACAGTTAAGAATCCTAGACATTAGCAAATTGTATCTGCTTCCCATGAAAGCAAGAGCTTGTTTGGGGGTTTCCAGACCTTCTCCCATCTGGCCTATGAATCATCTGAGTTCATGGAGTGGTGAGACACTGCCATACCCGAGGAGATGAATGAAGGTTGAGACACCAGCAGCTCAGGGTGCTATGGAAGTGCTCATTGTAATGGGGATAAGCACTCTGCTATTGCCACCTTGGGCCTGGACATTACTAGAATCCAGAAGCTGGAGTTGGTGCCCTGAGGTCAAGAAATGGAGGCTGCTCTCAGCATCAGGAGGCACAAATCCAGCTACTTGACACAGCAGTCTTCCTTTGAACTCGGGAAGGATCCAGCTCTTGGCTACAGTTGCTCTTTCAGTTGCTGCAGCAGCAGAACACATTCCTGGCTTCATGTTCCCAGAGTCCTCCTGCAGCTCACATTCTGCCTCCAGCCTACACATCTCCAGCCTCTCCCTTTCTTCCCCCACCTTCTGTATTTTCACAGCCCTTGTTCTCACAGCAGCTTTAGCTGTGAGACACGGCTATGGGTCCTGATCTCCTTCCAACAGCTGCCAAGGATGTAAAGACAGCAGCATTTAGGGCAAGATGGCTGTTGACAGGTGACCACCCACCTCTCACAGAGCAGAAGTCTGGACTACAGCCATTCATCCACTCCTACAGCTTGGGCAGCAGCAGAAATGTAATAGAAATCATCCCTAGTGTTGTCTCATTTCCCACCATCTGAGGGCCCTCACCTGAGTCTGTCCTCATCCAGGCACTCCACAATATTATTCCGATCATTGACTGTGTTCAGGTACGACTCCAGAAGCTCCTTCTCTCGCTCCTTCTCCCTGGTTGTCTTCAGTTCCTCTGCACAAGACAAGGGAAGCCCATCTCACAGCTACAGGCAGTACCTCCTGCATCCCCCCCTGCGCCAGCAAGTCTAATTTTATTATCCTCGTACTTGGGGGGACATCCTACATCCCCTTGGAAAGCAGAGGTGAGTTGGATGTTATAGGGAGTGTGAATCTGACAGCTCAACAGTGCAGTCAGTGGACACCCCACATTGCAAGTGCAATCCTTGGCAGTGCCATTCAGATCTGAAGGACATCCCAGGGCTGGCACACAAACCCTGGGGCCAGCAGGACTCCCAGAGTGGCCAGTCCTTACCTGGCTTGCTCATGAGACGTCGCAGCTCCATTTCAATATTCCACTGCTGTTCCTCCAGTTTCTGCTGCTTCATCCTGGAAGAAATTACAGAAGTGATGAGCTCCTACCCGGCCAAGCCACAGTTCTGGACCCTTCTCATATCATGTTAAAGCCTTAACTCCGTGTTGCCCACCACCTTGGCAGGGGCTGGTAGTTCAGGGGAAATCTTTCTCCATCACATTTTTGAAGTTTCCCTCCACACAAGCTCTTCACAGACCCTGGGTGCTCAAAGGCCCATCAGCTCATACATCAAGATGCTGGCAGTTCTCCCAGAGACATCCTCAATCCTCCTCATCCCACCAGCTGGCACATTATTTTATTGGGCTGCCACACTCCTTCTCCTTCCATGCTCACAGGTGAAGTGCACAAGCAGACAGGTGAACTTCTGGTTGTACTCACTTGTACATCAGCTCTGATTCCTGTCTGAGCAGCAGTTGTTTCTCATGGATCAGTTTGAACCAATCTACCATAAGGGCATCCTCGGACTCATCTGCAAAGGAGACAAAGGGCAAGACTCCAGAAGCTGCAGATCAGCTCTCCTGGCTCAAACACACAATCTCCTGAGGGAGAGCCCAGGGTGAGTTATATGAACCACAAGCAACCTCGAGTGAAAACAAGTGATCTTTGGAACTCCTGAGTACAAGGAATGAAGGTCACTCCCTGGGGATTTAAGGAAGCTGCTCAGATACTCTTCTACAGAACACCCAGCTCACCTTCCATGTGGTCGCCTCAACTCTGCCCTTCTGTATGAACCCACTAGGCCCTGAGAAATCAGAGCCAGTCATGACACCCAGCCTGGTTTGGGATCCAAAAATCAGATCAATAGTGGCCTTCCACCCCCAAAACTCTCTGATCCTCAACCAAATTAACACAAGACCTTACTCAAACCATAGGTTATGAAAGACCCAGAGAAGGTTAAAAATTTCCAGGGCTTTATCTTTATATACCAGCTACCTCTGGCAACCTGTTGTCTCACATGTAGCCTGAGATCCTGGAAATGAAGCCAAGAGAACCCAGGGGTAGGATATGAGCCTCACACCTCCCCACCATAACAGAACTCATGCTCTCCTTTACCTCCCTCGCAGGCACGCAGCTGCTTCTCTAGATCCACTCCTTTCAGTTCCAGCTCATCCAGCTGCTTCTCAATGTCACGCACCTTCTCCTGGATTTTCTCCTCGGGAATGTAGTCTGGGTGCAGCTAGAAAAGTAAATGTAGGACCAAGTACAGCTCAGTGACCTCAGAACCCCCTTTGAGGTCACAGCCTCAGGGCATAAGGAGCCCAACTGCAGATCCACATCCTGGAAGAGCCAAGCCAGCAGAGGTGCAGAGCTGGCTGCTCACAAGCCACTGCAACACTACAGTGCTGCGATAAGTTTGCTGTGAGTGGCAGCTCTATCCACACCTGTCAATCCACAGAATTCTCCCTCCTTTGTTGGGGGACACAGTGTAGTAGTATGGGAGATAACCAGCAGTCTCTCCCTCTTATTTCTGCCCCAGAGCCTTTCACCCTTTTCCTGGGAACCCAAATAAACCCTCCCAGTAAGACAAACTTAGATATATTGTGGCAGTCAATCCAGAAGATAACAAACAACTCCCAGCCTGCTTCCCTTACACCTGGTTTCCAGCCATACCTTGGTTGGGGACACCACCTGAGGTCTGTATGTGCTTTTCGGAGCAGGGAGTTTAACTAAGAAGGCAGAAGGAAAACAATAAATCAAACAAAGAACGTCACAAAACCCTTTAAATAATTTTATGGTGTGGGACAGTGCCTACACTACAAGAGCACAACAGGACAGAGATCACAGATGACACATATGCATCTGCAGGCCTGACCAAGGTGAGAGATGTGTCCTAACAGCCTGATTTACTCCTTGTGGCTTGTCATTCAGATACCCCCCACTCACAGGGTGCTGCTTTCATCCCCAGGGTATACACAGTCACTTAATTCAGGTGTGACTTTGGAACATTCACCCAGGAATATTGACTTCCATGTCCATTCACTATCTTGTTAAAACCCAGAGATATTTATTATGGCAAAACCCACCCCTTATTAAGGTTTAAAAGGATAGCACAGAAAGGCTGGGTTGGAGTCACAAGAAACATCAAGATACACTTTTAAAAGTCCCTCTAGTGCTCTTTTGAAAGGAAGTATCAGTAAATACTGATGAAAGAAAGATGGTCTAGAGTACCTCAGTGTAGGTCTCAGGAAACTAAGGTTCAATTCCTCCCACAAAACACTTCCTAGGTGAGAAGTCCCTTAAGCCCCACAACACAGCATTATTTAGGCCCTGGACACCTATTAAAATCAATCCTTAAGCAATATGTATTTGTTCCACTGTGCCTCAGCTTCCTCTGCCCAACTGTGCTGCAAGGATAACTACAGAAGAGTGTGAGGTATTTGGATACCCGAGGGGCTGGGCTGGATAATTACCACAGAGAGAGAACAGAGGCATACGTGGATGATGTGATAAGGAAGGAAAACTCTACTTTTTAAAAGAGCTGTGAGAAAGGCAGCAGCAATGCAGGCTCAGCACACACAAGGCGAAATACAGGACAGACAGAATAGGGGAGACTCAGGAGAGTCTCTGGCAATTGAGGAAAAGCTCAAGGACAGCTCTGCAATTGCCCAGCCCTTGCTCTACTGTGCTTTCTAGGAAGAGTGCAAAAGGAGAAGATGCTGGATGAGGCTGGGTTGTCCCTGCACTGTTGGCCTCCATCAGGGATCTCTTCCCTCTGGATGCTGCTGATTTGCTGCCCCACATGCTACCTGTGACTCACACTTTTCTTAAAGGTTCCTCCCAGAGGGACCTGGCCTGCCATGAGCCATCTGCCCGAGCAACAACTCCCTCTCCCAGCTCAGCCCCGTACGTACAGACTCCTTCCAAGTGACCTCTGCAGCACCTCCAACCAGGGCAAATAGCTGCACCAGTGATCATGAGAAGACCAAAGTCACTGGAAGGGAACAACCAGTAAAACGACACTCTCTGACCAGCTCAGGGTCTGATATCCCCTGATATGCTCAGGTTCTGGCTTGACAGACGCAGGAGAGGTTGGCTGCTTGCCAGGAAACTGGAAGTAGGACAGTTGGCAAGAAAACCGTGGAGCCTCCTTTCCTCAACAGGAAACATCACAACCTACACCAAGGAACGTGAATGATCTGCAGGAGTGCTCATCATCCACAGCCCCACACAACCAGCAGGACTAAGGGCAGGAACAGTAGCTGACTGTTCCTGGCGTCTCTCTGAGTGCTGAGGTAAAACACCTACACAGAGGAGCAACAAGCCTGTCCTTAATGCAGTCTGCCCAGTGACAGGAGCAGGGGACCAGCCTTTCCGATGGCTGACTTGGCCACACATGAAGAGAGGGGGGAGAGTGCTGGGAAAGTTTCCCATAGTGGCACTCCTCAAAGGAAATCATTAAGCTTAAGAGAGACGGATATAAACTGGGCCTCCCTTATCTTAACAGCTCACTTCCTGGGAGAGACTAATGCTGCACCTCGTGGCTGAGTCTGAGAGAAAAGGAGATGGAAAGTTTCAGGGGAACTGATGGCAAAAGAGGCACATGGAACTTTAAAAAGAGAGAAGAGAACTAGAGTTTGAATGCTTTGTAGCTGTCAGAGGTCCTGGCTGATGACAATGCTGGAACCAGCTAACAAACATTAAAGCATGAGGCCACCAACGCACCAGGACCCATCCTGCTTGCTCTAAGACAAACATCAGGGGCAGGACCGAGCCCTGCTATGAGGATCTTCTATTCCAGTCAGATAAGACAGAGCTAGATGGAGTAAGGAAAGGAGAGGCAAAGAAGCTAAGCAAACAGGGCAGCAGCAAACATCAGGTTAGTTCCAGAAAATATCATTAGCATTGTGGTGGGATATGATGGAGCGAGGACAACTGGGCAATGGAGGAGAGGTAATACACACTAAAGCTGTGGCTGAGCATATAGGAATAAGAAACTGGAATAAGAGTAGGGACAAACTGGTCAGAACTGGTCAGGACATCTCTGAAGGTCTAAGAAACAACAGCCTTGGCTCCTGCTACTGTGGGTCCTGCCAGCTGGAGTATCTGTCTGACAGTTCTCTGCATTCCTTTTATTTCCCAAAGCCACTCAACTGAAGAGGCACAGAGACATAACTAGGTCCCAGTTCCCCAGATTAGGAGATGGTCCTCTGCTTAGCACTGAGTCTAAAGAATGACAGGGCAGTGACCCTGACCAATCCCTATTTTCATTTCTTCCTTTTCCACTGAATTCTCTAGCCTTGCAGCTTCCTGCTTAGGCCAAGTTGACTGGCTAATAAAAATTAATTACACAGATTTTCCACTCACGACAATAGCCACAGGACTAGCCACTGAAAACCCAGGGACACGTATCCCATATTGACCAGGCTGTTCCCTGATAGCGCAGAAGAGAGAGGGTGTTTAAATAGGCAGAAGAGACTTTACATGTAGTAGTGCATGTCTTCAACTGGTTGCCATTTTCTTCTGCCTTGGCTGAACCCCCTGGACCTTCCCAGTCTTGCTTTGAATTCTGGAAGCTCCTCGTAAGATCTGAGCTGGGGATCAACAACTTCTTCACAAATCCACCAGAGGAAGCTGGATTAAGAACACAGAGAGGTTTTGGGTAAGAAATTTCAACCCTCATCTCAGAAAAAATTCCCTTCATTCCAGTATCTCTGGCACTCACCACTAGCCAACTCCACTTCTAGTCCTAGTTCTCCTCTCTTGATGATAATGAAGGGCATAAGCCCAAAGTAAACAGGCAAAAAGTACTGATTACAAGGCCAGAGTAAGAAGAGGCAAATAAACAGCTGGGAGGAGAATAAACAGTTGGGAACCATCACCAAGATTTCTCACTATTACACAATCATGCAAGAAAAAGTGAAGTCTTGCTGACTGTCTCACAGAAGGGCATCCTGTGAAGACTGAGTCCCTCTCATTGGGGGAAAGATGGCTCTCCAAACAAAGGCACCACAGGGCCAAAGTAGGTGCAGAGAGCAAAGATCCCTGAAAGCAAGGCACGATCTCCACCAACATGTTCCTTACATGTGCCTTGCAGCATTAATGCCTGTCCCCTGCCTGATTAACAAAATGAAGGCAAAGCTTTTATCCTTCATACCAGAGTCCTGCTTTGCTGATGGGACAACTAATGGACTTGGCTTTGTCTCCTTGTGTGCTGGGCTCCCTGATCCCACCTGGGAGTTATCAGCAGGTTTCTTAGAGCCACCTTGGTCTCTGCAAAGAAGAAAGACAAAGGTAGGAAACCATGCCCCTTGCAGAGTGGTTCACAGGAAGAGTTCTGGACATCCTGGGCATCTCCATCTGGCATGGTTACACTTTTCTAATCAGAGTCCAGTAATCTGAAATATGCTTTCCCTCCCCAGAAATGAAAGCCTTTATCTTTTCCATCAATTGCTGAAAATGGAAACACTAAAACACAGGAGCTCTTCCCCACTATGTTCACACAGATGCAGGCATGGACATCCCCATTCACCTGACATCAAGACACTCACTTGCTGGCTACAGGCTTCAGCCGAGATCTCCAGTCTGCTGGGCTCTCAGACTTGTTTTCATCAACACTCGTGCTTCCTGAAGAAAGGAACACACAGCAACATAATATCAGATCCAATAAAAAGAAACAAGCCAGATTTGAGTCTCGGGAGAATCTTAGGAGATAAACCATGCGCTGGGGCAGATATTATGATGTTACTGCAGCAAAACAGCACCAGCTCAACAAGTTTAACATGAACAGATTCAGATGCAGTATGTAGTAAATAACTTTGATGGTGTTTTGTCCCTTTCAGATTGAAAGCTTTGAAACCTGTGTAGCTACAGAAACACAGCCACAGAGTAAATGAACAGGCACGTTCAACAATACAACACAAAGTGCTCAGATCTCAGAGACTGAAGGTTGGGGCAGGAAGAGGGAGAGACAAAAAACCCCAACAAAGTCACAGCAAACTGCAGACATGTACTACTTCTGGCCCCCCCCAAAAAAGACAGGCCACCTGGAAGTGCTCGAGACACTGGGAACCCCCAGAATATCATTCCTTGCCTCACTGCTCATGGTGGAAGCTTCGTTCAAAACAGACACAGAGGCTGAGCGAGCCTCAACTGCAATCAAAAGAATCATCCCAAAGTTCTGGCAAGGTCTTCCATCTGGGAAAGTCTACCTAAGCCTCTGAAAGCCACCATGATCTCAGTGTTTGATGTCAGGAAGTACAATTTCAAATACCTGGAGATCCTCAGGGCAATAAAACTCACCATGCTAGAGGGAGCAATTGCACAGGGACAAGCGGAGCCCCAAAACTCAGGAAACCTTTATGTGGTGGTACAGGAGTCACAGTGCAAGAGGAAAGCATAAAGTTGACATGTTATGTCCAGGCAGTGCTGTGTGTGAATCACCCATCCTCACCTTTGGTGCCTTTTGACTCTGGCTTGTGCACAGGGTCAACAGGTTTGCTGGCAGCCTGGTTCTTGGGCAGGGGGTCTGTAATCTTCTCCTGCTTTGGTACTGTGCACCCTGTTTTGCTGGACTGTGCTTTTGGAGCTGAACTCTGAGAAGTGGTGGGAGAAAACTTGCCACTGCAAAAAAGAACAACCTGGTGAGGGTTTTTGAAAGGACAGACCTTTTTATTGGCCTCTGTTCCAAAGATTTGTATGTGTCTGTCTACACGTCCTTAAATGTGAGCCACCAAAGCAGTCAGGACAAAGGGAAGAAGGATGCAGGAGCTTCTCCCAATTATCCCAAGGAATATCTTAGCAGTAAAAAAGAAAAGAGAAACAGTGCTTACCTGCTGGATGCTGAGGAGCCAGTGGAAGTGAGTCCTCCTGGCCGGTTTGGAGAGGTGTTTGATCCAGCCAGAGCCTGTATAATATGGTTACGTGCCTGATCCTTCCCAGCATTCACTCGACTGACCTCAGCAGTGGTTCTGGCAGAGGCAGTTTTATCAGGGCCATGAGGAGACTGGACTTGTTTTTGAGTGTCTGAAGTTTTATTGCTGGAGGAATCCAATGACCGAAAAAAGTTTTCTCGGGCTTGCTGTGTTTTTGTTGTGGAGGTTGTCCAAGGAGGCCTTGCTGGGGCACCTTCATGGGGATCTGTTTTACTCCCCAGAGAGGTACCTTTGTGGTCATCTGATTTATTTACAGCTGAAGAGAACCACCCTGGAGTATGTACACTTTTGAAGCCAGAGCTTCCAGAAGATGAAACAGATGGCTTGGTTGAATTAGTGAGGCCTTCCTGGCTGGGTTTCTTCAACACCTGCTCTGGTTTCTTGGGTTCTGCTGCTTTCTGGAATGCCCTCACAGCAGTAGGGGCTGGGGTACTCTCAGGTTTGTTCCCAGTGCTGTGGAGACCCAAGATCTGGACATTGTCTGGCTGCTGGTGGCTGGTACAGATGAAGGTACCTGGCTCAGACCCGGCTTTGTAGCTTCCAGGAAGAAGCAAGTTCCAACACTGCCTGCACCTGTGGATACAAACGTATCAGAAAACATCCTCCAGAGGGGTGGGAGGCCATGGACACACAGCTGAGGGTGCAGGCACAACTCCACCATCAGCACAGGGAGGATGAAGGGACCACACCGGCCAGGAGCAGAGCCCGGGCGCACGTTCCTCAGGCACCAGAACAGGAGCTGTTCCCAGCACAGCCTGAGGCAGGAAAGGTGTGGATGAAAACTGACCTGTGCAGAGACTTTCCCTTTATGCACAGGTCAAGAGCAAGCCCAGACTGTCTCCACTTTGAAAGAGATGTCCCACACCACTCTCTCCAGCCCCAGAGGAACCAGGCTGCCCCTCTGCGACCCCACCTGATGAGCTGCTGTACCTGAAGCAGTTCCTGTGATAGAGCTTCCCATCAACCAAGTAGCGCTGCACCAGGTGCACATGTTTCCCACAGACCCCACAGCTGCTGCTGGGGACATTCCCACTCTCTGCCAGGACCCTTTTCTGTAGGGAGAAGCAGTGGATGAACAGGCAGCACCATGGCCCCACGTACAGATACAAACCTACAAACCCCCAGGCAGGCAGGCAAGCGTTTGGCATGCACAGAGAAGTGATGTCCAGGAAGGCCCTGATCCCTCTAACTCTTTGATCATACCAAGTGGAAACAGCCCTCAGAAGGACTGAGTATGGGGAAAATGCTCCCAAAAAGCCAGAGGACCAGGGTGTCCTGTCTACCTGTGGGAAACTGAAATGCAAAGCCTCCCATTTAAATTAGCTGGGAAAGGGCTTCCCTTCTTCTGCCCTGTTTTCACCTCTACACAGCTTTGAAACTGTTTCCAAGCATCGAATCAATGTTTTCTAGCAAAAATAATACCTCCTGTGAAAAATCTCCATCCCCAGTACATAGGAACAGCCTGTCTGTGTCCTAAGACACCCATGCCCTGTTCACCACTAGATGACTCCCACCCCAACCTGTGCAGTAACCAGACCCCTGAACTAAATCCCTCATAGTGAGCAGAAAATGTAGACTAAGTCCTTACCACTTGAACTGGTGTAATACCTCTATATCTCACTGAACAGATTTAAGGTATAAGGAACACCCAAACCCACATTTCTTACTGTGGTAACTGGGGAGGTTTCCTTTGGCTTAGCCCTGGCTGGTGGGTGGGCAGGAGGCAGTTTTGGTGGCACTGTCTTAGGAGGGTCTGAAATACTTTTCTTCCCAGGATGCTGCTCCGGAGGTTCAGAGGAAGGACGCTTGATTCCAGCCATGCCTCCAACTGGAAGAATGGAAGAAGGGAAGGTTTTCAGGGAGCAAAAGGAAAGCTCACGGGTTTTGGAGTAATCCACAAAATGAGAATCTCCAGGGGTGCCTGATGGGTAACATGCAAAGCACACAAGGAGGCAAAGGCTCTTTACAGTTCTCTGCTGGAGTGAGGGGCAAGCGGCAACAAGTGAACTGTGACAACATTCAGCAGAAACTGCTGATTTTTCTCTTCTCAGGGAATTTCATGAAGAGGAATGAAAAAGTGGAAAAATACAAAACGCCATCCATCATTGGAGTGAACAAGACCTGAGGTTTTCAATTCCAGCCCACAGTTTGGCTGGAACTGATCACAACTGAAACAGGGCCTTCTGTCAGGTCTCAGGGCTAAGGAACAGAGGCTTTGCTTCATTCAAGTTGCTGTGCTCCAGACTTCCTACTCATCTTTAACCTTCACTGCTGTGGGTGTTCACTCCACAGCCCAGCTGGGGCTCTCATGGAGCAAACAGGCTTGTTGAATGCAGAAATGGCCACTAAAAATGGGTAATCCTAAAAAGACTTGGAGGTGCCATAGTGGTGCTGATGTGGAAACCAAAAGTTGCCACAGGCAGCCTGCAAATGTTCAATTTTCTTTTCTTTGCAGATGAAATAAAACCCCTCAAAATTCACTACAAGTGGAGAAAAGAGAAACTCCAACATACTTCAGTCGAGCAAGGCATGGTGTCCTGTGCCCTCAGAAGTGCAGGGAAACTTCCCTGGGAAATAAGGCTTCATGCAAAGTTTTTATAGACAGGACCCCCCAACTGTCTCACGGGGATGTTATTTTTGCACCACTTCCTATTCTGAATGAGATGTCTTTGTGTTCCTTGTGGGATATTCGAGCCACAGCTTCACTTAATTAAGTGACCACCAGTCCGAAAAGAGATTATACCCTTCTCAGTAAACACAGAGAGAGCCTGGGCAGGGAGCAGAGAGGTAGCCCAGTTCCCAGCAGTCTTCCCTCAAGAAAGCCAACTACCCAAATAAACACCCAGGGCTCCTACCACAGTGACCAGGGGATTGGTGACAGCAGACACAGTAAACAGTCCAGGCTCAGGCTGCCCCCTCACTTCCCACTTGTGCCATTCATTGAATTCCAAAAGCCCAACACAAAGATGGGTGGCTTCAGCTCTGTTCTTCCATAAACACAGGACTTCAATAAAACATCACCTGCTCCCCCTCTCTGTCCTCCTGCATCCTGCTTATTTCATGGTCCTGCTGGAACCCATTCGAAGGCACGACTGTGATGGTGACTCTGCTTGGTGTCAGAGGGCACATTCCAGGCTGGGCTCATTTTCAGACATGCACATTCACCCCAGCAGCAGGAATGCAACCAAAGTGTTTTGTGGGACACTAGAGAGTATAAAAATGTGCTGTGCTTGATGATGCGGTAGGGAAGATGTTGGGGGAGGGGAGCAAAGACCCAAACGTGACCCAGATTCTCACCACTTGGCACAAACACGATGGAATTTGTTTGATCAGAATGCTTTTAAAACAAATTAAAAATGGAGAGCGAAGAAGTTGTGGGGGGAAAGAAAAAGCATGCTTAAATGTGTAAAGAGATGGAGAAGGGGGAAGAGTTTAGACATTAAGGGCACCTCTGAGTGATTTGTGCTTTCTGTTCAAGATGTAGGACATTTTCAATACATATCTCTCCATTTGGATTCACCTTAACCAGTTAAGTCATCCATGTCCCACTTTCTAAAGTTTCCTCTGGAGGAACCTGTGAAATTGGTTTATCATATTATTTCATTTAGTATGAGCTTAAAGCCAAATATAAACCAAGACTACAATAATGCTCCTGTGAGCCCAGATAAACTTTCCAGTACATGAATATAATGCCTTGGCAGCTCTGTGGCCTGTTTTATATTTGACAGAATTGCTATCACAATTACACCAGTTCAGGTGATAATTTTCTTCTCCTTCCTTCCATCAGTACTGCTGTGCTATAAAAGCACCACCATGGATGCTGTTCCATTGGCACAGCCCCACAGCCAAGCTCAGCCTTGTTTGATTCCATGTTCTCACCAACTCTCAGGTGTGGCTAAGACTGGAATAGGGATGGAAACACTCAAGAAAGGAAAGCTGAAGTGGGGACCATGGAGAGGAACCTTCAGTTCTCCTGTCTGGCTGGAGTGCAAGAATTTTGAGATTGTATTTTAAATTTTAAGGCAGTAGTTTTAAAGACAAGACATGCCCTATACCCTTCCAAAAGCACTGGGTGCAACTGCAGGCTGGTGTGCAAAGAGTTCAGATCCCCCACTGAAAGAGCTGTGGTACCAAAAAGGCCTCTATGCAGTCTCTTTTCCAAGCTCATTAGGAGGCAAGGGAAAGCGTGAAATGAAACCTTTATCCTTCCCACCCCTCCAGGGTACTTACTAGGAGACCGTCCATGGAAGTAGTTATAATACTGGGAAACATAGGTGAGGATGCTCAGCCTGTCTGGCACCTTCAGAGCAACCATATCCTCTGCATCCAGCAAGGCTGGGATCCCCAGCTCCTCCTCCGCCACTCGAAATGCCTGCAGAAGGAAGGGGGGAAAAAAAAGGGGTCTTGTCCAGCCCAGACAGCAGACTTGCTTCCCATCAGGAGTAAGAAACTGCTCTGCAAACAGCCCCACTCAAATAATAACTCTGCTGGGGAACAGCTGCACCACTTTAACTCCTACATGGCTCGGCTGCTACAGGAACCAACAGAGTCGTGGCTTCCAGCCACTGCCTTGAGAAATCCAGGCAGGCAGCCAAAAATCTGGCCTGGTAAGCTGGCCAGCACTCACTGCACAGGAACTCACCTGGGCTTCCCCTGCTCCTCCTCCAACCTGCCTCTGTCTGGAAGTGCACAGCTGCAGAGAGCCAGGCCTGGCAGAAGGGGATGTGTCAGTCCAGGCTGGCAGACTCATTTCCAGGCTTCCAGCCCAACCTGGAGTGCTCCCCAATTAACGGAGGGCTGGTAGGTGCTTGCAGGCAGCTTTCATCTCTGAGTGCTGTGCAAATGTTAAAGCTTCTTGCCTACTCCATCCCATCTGAAAATGGGAAATCTTGGGCTGCAGGAGGGACTCCTATCTCCCAGGCCAGAAAGGGAGAAGAGAGGTGAAATGCAGAAGAATTCCTGATACCTAGTTCCCTTCCAGCTTAACAGTTTACATGTTACCTAACATGTATTTGGGGCAAATAGACCTCCTTTTGGTGCTCTCTGCTTTGAAATTGCAATATCAAAGAAGGCAAAAGCTATTTTCTTTTGCCTCTGAACAAGAGTCTTTATTAGAGGACCAAAAAGAAATTGCAACATCTATGAATCAACTTTGCCCTCACTCAGTGCAAGGCTTTTACTACAGACTTTCTCCACTCCTGTTCCTTCCCAGCTTGCAAGAAAAAATTCCTTCCCTCCCTCTTTGGAGCACGCCCTTTGAAATGCCAACAAAGCAAAGCAAAACAGCACAGAGGCACAAGGCAGGCTACTGTTGAAGCCCATAGTGAAAGGGTTAAGAAAAGACTTGAATATATTAAAATCCTCCACATCTGACCTCTGGCACGGACACACACAGTGTTGGTGTACAAGCCAACCATTCCTGTTTAGAAGAAACAAACAGCCACTTTCTTCAGCAAGATAATTACCATTTTTTTCCATTGGGTATCCCAGTAAAAATGTTACAGAGCTCATATTAAAAATGCTTTAGCCAGCTACTTCTGGCTGTGCTGTCCCAGCTGCCTGATCAGCCTGGCACTTGCCTGTCTTGTAAACTGGTATTTAATATATTCTTTGCAGTGTTCCCCATACAACTGGTTTGACCAGTGGAGTTTTCTTGCTGGACATTCCTGGTGTGCAGTCTAGTGGGAACACAGGCCATGCCACACTGTGCCATGGGTGAGACCAGCCACAGAACAAGTGTGAGGGGCTGGCTGGAACACAAAGGGGAGGGTGCTCTATGCACACAGCTGGTTTGGCCATAACCAGGTGAGCAATGCAGAGACCAGCACTAGGATGTGGTTTCCCCCGAGCCTACAGCACCCTTGTGTTCCTGGGAACTGCTCTTGCCTGGAGATCCAACAGGGTCACCTAACAGGGTCCAGTTGCCCTTTCCCTCTACCTGCCTGCCCAGGCAGAGGAGCAAAAAGAAAGAAGCAACACATTATTTCTGCATTATGTTTTTCATCAGTGTAGCTCCAAGTGCCTTCCAAGGGAGGGAAGTGCCACTGCTGCCTCATCCATGCAAAATGGGAAAGTGATATGCTCGAGGCCACCTGAGCCAGCCTGGCACAGCTTCCCTCTGACATGGGCTCTATCTGCTACACCACACCACCACCCACCATCACAGATAGAACTGCATCCAAGGCCTCTAGAAACTTTTATTCTCTATGTATTTTTTAAATCTTTAGCAAAAACTTGCCATCAACTGAATTTTTTCTAGGGTTTCGGATTGTTTTTCTGGCACTTGAGAAGTGACACATTCTTCCTTAGCAGAAGGCCTTATATGGCAAGTTGCAGCTCAAACAAGTTTTTTTTTTCTCCCTTGCATAATACAGCCCCTGAACAGAAGTTTTTGAATGGTGAGGCATCAAGGAGAGTCTCAACAACAGCAGAGGAACAGCGCTGGAAGAAATCAGACCTACTCATATCCCAGGGGCACCAGAGCAAGAAAGTGTAGGAGCTAGGATGGAGAGCAGTCTAACGGGGGAGGCCAGCCCAGGAGTCCACAGGGAGATGGAGGGTAAATCCCACTGATGGCAGAGCCAAGACAGTGGGACACCAGCAGTGAAAGGGCAACTTAGACAAGTCATCCTACAGCAGGTGGAACAAGGAAGAGAGAGCAAAATAAAGGACATAAAAGAAACTAAGAAAGGGGGAGGAGGGATGGGGGGACCCAGACTGTGACAAAGGAGGGAAGCAACTCTTTATGAGAGGCACAAAGAAGCTTTTCATTAATAAAAGCAGTGGAGGCAGCTCGTACTCTCATTTCCCAGAGACAGGCAGAGCTGCTGGCAGGGCAGAGACCATCAGCCCAGCTGGGCAAGGAGCAACACTCAGGGCTTCACAGAACCCCAGTCAGGACACCATCTATGGTGAAGAGGCCCTGATGTCTGCCCAATACCAAACCCCCAGGGCAAAACCACACGGTGTGAGTCTCGCCTCGAGGAGAGGAACATGTAGGGCTGAACTCCAGAGTGGGACTCACTGCTGCAGCACCACCTCGGGAGAGGGGGTCCATCACAGGCACTGTGGACATGGCCAGGGATGAAGGGGAGCAGAAGCTAAGGAGCTGGGGAGGGACAAGTTTAGCTCTTCCAGTGGCAAGAACCACTTCACCTCAGCTTACTGCACCAGAGGATGTCACTCCTCCAGCCCAGACAAGAGTAAGCTGCCATGGTTCATTTACAGCCCAAGCTTCTGCCAAGCAGCCATGAAGCTGTGTGGAGTGATGCCAAGGGAAGCAAAGTACTATAATCCACTGCCTCTCTTTTTGTGATGGAGAGAGGAAGGGAAAAATCCTTCCTGGAGTGACTAAGCCCATGCTTGAATCCAGTGCAAGAGGGGGTTGGTCTGCCTAACTTCGACTTTCTTTGTGGAAAGAACACGAGAAACTCCAATGCCATGCTGGAGTGAAGTGTCCAGGCAGGATCAGGTCTGAGGATGTCTCCAACTTGATCCCCTGCACCAGGAAGGAACAGAAGTGGGGGGACACTCCCTGTGCTTTCTCACACCAGCTACCTCCCTCAGCAGCATCACATACTCAGCATGTCCATGTTTTGACCTCTGGCATCGCTGAGTTTGTGCTGCCACGGGACATACTGGAAACAGGCATCACTGTGTGGCCAGCAAAGAAGTGTGAACAGTGTAAGGGTGATTTCAAGCAGCCAGCCAGCCTGGACATTGCTGTTCAAATGAGAAGGTTAGAAGGTGCAGCATAAGGCAAAGGATTTGAATACAGCACACTTGGCATACTGTGCTTGCATTGTTTCTGTTGCTAAATCACATGGGCAAGGTGTCAGGTTATAGACTAAACAGAAATTAAAACATTAGAAGTTACTTACCAACTTGTTGTTCTCATACACATTTTCTTTACTGAGGGAATCAAAGTTTCTGAAAAGCAGAAAGATGAGAAAAATCTCAGGCTGGTGTTGTAGAGCAGAGCATGTCCCTTGCTTAGGAAACAGCCACTATCAGCTTTGTTTTAAACTGGCTGCCAATTGCTAAGTTGTGAATACAAAACTGGCAGTAGGCTGGCAGCCCTGCTGTCCAACACTGCTCCCTTCTGCCCAGGCAAGCAGCAGGCAGAGTCAATTCCTTGCTGATAACCCCGTTTCACCTTACAATCCTTGTGCCTGCTGGCACGGAGCTAAGCGAGAGGCTGATACCCGAGAGGAGCTTCTCCTCACTGATAAACAGAAAAGGCTACAGCACCAACTTGGCATTTCTTGCAGCTGTTTATCTGGTGTGGACCTGCCCTGTGAACCTGTGGGAGGAGCCAGGGTAACAGTGTGAAAGCCAGGGCAAAGCTGGTCCACACTGACCTATTTATGAGACAAACACATGATCTGTATCACAGCAGGGGAACTTTTTCCATCACTTCCAACAGCAAGGAGCAGGCCAGCTCCTTTATCTACTTAGAACAGAAAGTGGAGCATTACATCATAAATAGGAGAGACACCTTAGACAGGTTTGCTCGTCATGCCACAACTTCTGCCTCCTCCTCCCCACTTCCCACATCCGGTATTGCTATGTGGGATAAGGAGAGAGAGAATGATAGATAAGACCGAAAGGTCAAACTCCCCCAAGGAGCACGTAAAGACAAAGCACATCCCACCTCTAAATCATAGACTCTTTCCTGTGCAAAATCAAAGGGAACTGCAGAGGTTTTCCTTCAAGTAGTGCTCCTGCCCAGAGATTTCCCTTCCCTGAGAAAATGGATTAAAAAGAGCAACAAAAATAACCATGAACCAAAATAATTTCAGTGAAACAATAGATATGACCATCCTGATTGAGTCAGGTGACAAAAATGGCTTTTTTAAGAGCCAGCTGAAGGAAGTGATTGCAGCTCTCTGCCTCACTCCCAGTTCTGCTCCCAAATAGTCTCTGTAGGAGGCAAATGCATGAAAACACCTGCAAGAGCAAAAGGAGAGCTCCTGCTTCCTTGGTCATGATGACACATAAGACATAACACACTGGAGTTACTATTGACTGTCAATCAGTAGCCTTCAGCCACCCTGAATGCTGTTTGCTGTGGTGGTGCGTGCACTGCCTGGCATAGAGCAGAGACCTAAAAACCCCAATCTTTTCATGGTGAATGTCTCAAATCCCCTTCTATTCCTCAAAAAAAAAAGAGTGCAAACAACCAGGTTATTTGGTCATTTCAAGAGCCTCCTGACCTCTCAGCATCACTCCTTCCCCAGCTATTCAGGTGAACTGCTTACATACAAGAGTTCTTTTGGAAATTGATCTTGCTGGTGCAACTCCTGTCTTGGAATATCAAAGCTCTCTGGACCAATGTAATCCTAAGACAGCAAAGCTAATACAAAGAGCAGGAGTTCTCCACTGAGAAAACACAGGCAACTGAATTAATTGGAAGAGTTGAAAAATATAAATGTGACCCAAGAGAGGGCCTCCAGTGTTGGAAACAATTCAGAGTGGATTTCACTAGCACAGGAATAAGAGCAAAGTTTTCAGCTCCCCCCAAAAATCCTTCCCTTAGCAAAAAAAAGTGGCCAAGCATTTCTCATGCCCACCCACTGCTCCAGCTGCAAACATGCCAGAGTCCTCTACAAGCACATGTGCTTCCACAGGAGGAATCTCTGCTGCTGCTACTGCAAGCACTAACTTGATTGGAAACTTGACCTTGGAGCAGACTGAGAAAAAGAAAATAAAATCCCAGAGCCACAATGGCACCTAAAAAGTTTCTGCTTCTTGGCACTTCTGGGGTATTTTCTCCATAGACCATGGGATACGCACAGTCAAAAAGACCACTGAAAAAGGGTGAGGTATCCCTTGCCAGCAAACAGTCCTTGGACGGGGAGTTCAAATCCAGGGTGCTCTGCTGGGAATAGGACCTCTCAGCTATGCTCTTTCTGGAGGTTGCAAACACCTGGGGAGAGGGGACAGGCTGGGAATCCCAGGTGGGAGATGGCCCCCTCCCACAGCCCTGCTCATCCTCCCCTCAGGAATGCTGCTGCACACGGCTGTGCTCCTGCTGGCTGCTGGGGTGACCGACAGCAGCTCGGGCTCTCTGACTCCCAAACCACCCTCCCCCTGCCTACGCCTGTCACACAAACCACAAACCCACAAAGCCAAGCAGGCTACTCTGCTTCACCCCAGCCTCTTGCCAAGGGGATGGAGACTGCAGGAACCCGTCCTCAGCAGGGTCAGGATCCTCCCTGCCTGTGTTGGTGACCACCAGCCTCATCCTGCCCCACTGAGCTAAGAGTGACCTGGAAAATGCTGCTGAAGGAAAGGACACCCACTGTTGCTCAGCTGCCAAAGGGGATTTCACAACCAGCCCATTCACCAGCTTGTAGCCTGGGAAAGTGCAGGATCCCAGATGAGGAGAAGGTTCTTAATCAAAACCTTTCTTGACATCTGGCATTAATATCTGAGCGAGCGTGCACAGCTCCCCTGCCTCTTCTAACTCATTTCTCAGGCCAAGGTCACTAGAACTGTGGCTGGAGCTTGCACAACCACCAGCATCACACATGGCAGCTGCTGAGCTCAGCCTCCCACCACACTGCCATGAAGCTTCATGTCCCTCTGATGAGAGGAGCCTCAGGACCGTGCAATGGTCCCAGGAAATGGGCTGGGACCTGCCTGACACTGTGTGCATGCCCAGCTGGGACAGGCTCTGAAGGACTCTTCAGATGAGACAAAAAAGAAATTAATTTCCATGGAAAGCAGCATGCATCTCCACTCCCCTTGAGCATTCTCTCATGAGTGGGAAGTGAGTGGGAAATGCATTTCTAATTTTACACAGCATGCCCTGTTCACTGATAACACCCAACCAACATCAGTTAAGTTCTAGAGAAGTTCTCATGTTTTCTGTATGTTTTCCAGCAAGAAAATAGGAAGGGAGGAGAGATCCCCACCAGCCTGTCCTCTAAGCCACGTATCTTTCAAAAGAAGCCTGTAATTATGTCCATGTTTTGCAATTGCTTGAAGTTTTCCTGGTAATTTTTCAGGCTCCTGCAAGGAGAAATCCCCTGCACTCAGCCCAAGAAAGTAATTTGTGTAAACCAAAACAGAAAACGCACTGTTGCAAAACTCTGATGCCGTGACTGAACTGTTCTCCAAGTGATTCATATACAGCAGAGCTGCTGCAAACACACCAAGCACTCCAGACACCAGTTGCCCTTTCCTAGTTTTATTTTCAGTCTGATAGTTCTAATCTTTAACTGGGATCTTTGCTAGAAGCAAGGGCAGGAGCCCAGCATGAGCCCCTGGGATGCAGGAGTCACAGCCACATGTGCACCCAGCTGCATTTCTCCACCAGTGTATCCTGCACCAAGAACACTCAGAGAAGCTTTTAGGGATACAAGGACAATCTGCACAATATTCTGCTCCAGGATCCAACACATGACACGCAGCAGCCCCGGCCAACAGCCACTTGAAAGTGTAATTTCTTCCCAGCAGGACTTTGCCCAGCCAAGGATACATCTGGTGCTTTCCTGTATTACAGCACTGACACTGGTGAGGGAGGTCACAGGTAAAAGCTTCTCTTACTTTAACCTTCAGGCAGTCCTTGCTGAGCTGGTCCAAGTCAGAAAGAGCTTCTGGAAGATCCTGAATAAAGTCAGGCAGAATGTCTATCACAGAAGAAAATGAATGGGAACAGTAAAACGCCAGAAGAAACATCTTCCCTCTTCAGCACAGGAGAATTTATTTAAGATATGTCTATCCACAACTCTTGTTGCACAGCTGAAGGATGAGAAACAACCCACTAAACTGGGCAACAGGATTATTCCAGCTCTCAAGTCACTGAGCCCCTGTACACAGCCCTGCCCTGGAAGGGCCCGTGGCAGAGCCTGCCAGGAAGCCCCTCTACAAGCCCCTCCTGTCCACCTCAACCTTTCTGCCCTGGCATTTTGTTTTTTTGGGACTGTGAATCAAAGGAAGGAAAGGAAATATCTGGAGTCACATGGACATGACAGCATGTCAGGAAGTCATACACAGCAACACTATGGTGACTGACCAGGCACTGAGGACAACAAAGTGTGCCCAGAGCTCCTGCACTAACCTCCCACTGCTCAAGGCTGCTCCAGCCTCTTTTCGAGTTTCAGCACAACAGAGGGAAAACAGGAGATCTTCTCTTGGGTTCCACCAAAAGCAAAACACCTGTAAGGGGGATCTCTGCACACAAACACATGTGGCAGGCTGTCCTGGGAGTATGAGGAAAAAAGGCAGAATATATGAAGCAGGAGAAAAACTGCAATACAGACCACCGAATCTGTTCCTCTACCAGCTGGACACATCTGACCAGAAGAGATTTAACGCTTCAATCAGTATTCTGGGGCACTCTGAGTTGCTGCCTTGCCTTTATCACCTCCCTCAATCCCCCTACCTCAAAGGCCAAAGAATCCAGGAGTAAAAGCAAAACTAAAAGAAAAATCAACTATGACCCAAGATCAATGACGCCCTTTGGCAATTCTTCCCAGGTGTTAATATTTGGGCAGGTTCAGTTCAAAACCCACGTGGCACCAGCAATGGCACTGGCAAGGCATGGAAAGCACTTCAACCTCTCCCAGACAGAGCTCCAAATGGGAAAAACAAGGATGTGCAGGAATCCAGTGGCTGTGGGGCCCTGCCCTTCCACTGCATCGTGTTTAAATAGCCCTTGCCTCACAATTCCTGAGCACTGCTGTCAGGCTGAGTGAGGAGAGCCCAGCCAGAACAAACACAACAGCAAAGAAGGAAACGCTCCCCAAAGATTGATGCCTGAACTTGCTTTGCACTGAAAAGGATGCATTTAAAACATTTATAACTCAGCCACAGATGGAAGAAAAGGCAAAATATGGGGGGGGGGGAAGCATGTAGGCAGAGGGAGCAGAGCTTTCCTCCTGGAGATTTTGAGTGTGGGTGTGAGCAGATCGCTGCTGGAGATGTGCCCACAGGCAGGACAAGAGCCCAGGGCAGGCGGAGGACTCAGGGTCTGCAGCTCCGTGGGTGGCGGGATGGTCACAGCCTGGTGAGGGGTCCTGGGCAGATGGAGGACACGGGGTCCACATCCCTAAGGACAGCAGGATGGCCACATCCCATCTACAACTTACTTCTGGCTGGTGAAGGAAAGGACACCCACTGGCGACATGGATGGCAAGATGGCCACAGCCTGGTCAGGGTTTCTGGGCAGACAGAGGATGCAGGGTGCACATCCCTAAGGATGGTGGGATGGCCACATCCCATCTGCAGCGACATGGATGGCAGGATGGCCACAGCTCAGCAAGGGCTCTGGGTGGGTGGAGGACCTGGGGTCCAGCCCGACGGACGGCGGGGCGCGGACCTCGACGCCCAGCCAGGTACTCACATGAGGTCGGGGCGGTGCCGGTGCAGGATGGCGCAGAAGGCGAGGCCGTCGCGGAAGGAGGTGGTCATGTTGGTGATGCTGACATCGCGGTAGCCCTCGCACTGCTGCCGGCACCACAGCTGCAGGTTCTGGATGGCGGCCATGGCCCCGCCGGCTCGGGGATGGGTGTGCGGGGATGCGGTGGGCGCTGCGGGGGCTCGGCAGGGCCGGGCAGGGCAGGGCTGCGGACCCTCCGCACCGCGCCGTGCCCAGCCCGGCCAGAGCTGCCGGCGGGGGCGGCCGGACCGGCCGGGAGGAGGCGGAGAAAGG